>CM014271.1:76563280-76609978 GCA_004135705.1 Alloteropsis semialata | reverse complement strand
GCCCGCAGGGGAGCTCGCCCGCCAAGGGACCTCGCCCCGCAGGGGCCTCGCCCGCCGCCGCCCGCCAGGGGGCTCGCCGTGAGAGTCTGGGTGAGAGAGATAGAGAGGGAGAGGATAAGAGTTCGAGTGGATGAGAGATGGCGCGAGATAAAGAGCTGGCGTTAGATTTTTACGGACGTTTTGGTACCGGGCCGTAACACGACCCGGTACCAAAGGCCGTCCTTCGGTACCGGGTGATGTTACGGCCCGGTACCAAAGGGTTCTCGGGGGGCAACACATTTAGACCCGGTACCAATGCAAGCATTGGTACCGGGTCTTTTACAACCGTGACCTATTAGGGAGGATGGATGAAGGGTTCTCCGGTAGTGATGAAACCTGTGGATGAAACGAATTGCCAGACCGCACTGCGGGCTGGCGGGCCATGCGCCTGGGTCGCTCGTGGGAAGGCTAGACTTGCCTTCGGCCAAATCTGGTGGAGGCTAGCGGGCACCGACCAGATCCATATTGCCTCTATGGCTCTCTTCCGCGTCGTTGCTGGCTTCCGCCAAGAGCTCGCACCGCACCTCTCTGGTCTCTGCCAGGACCATGCCGCCCCACTCCATCACCCTCTTGCCCCCCACTCCAAAAGCTTTTGGAACGCAGTGGCGTTGTCGGGGGCTAGTGGCGTCGTGAAGTGAGAGTACTCGCCACTAGCGTGTATTCCAAAGCGTCGCTGACATGTGTGTGGTGGAGCTGGTTCATGTTGGAGGCCCATGCTAACAAGGTGAGGCTTAAGAGCCATTGCTCCACATTGTGGAGTCAGGCGCATGGGTGCCTGCACCAGAGTGCTGGCCATGCAAGTGATTCACCTCACCGGCCCTGCATGTGTTGGGAAAGAGCGGAGGTGAGGCTCTCTCATCGTTGTAGCTGTTGTCTACTTGTCGTGGCTCCTTTGGTCGTTTGGCTGCGTGGGATTAATTGTTCAGGCTGGATGCATAGTCGAGGGTTTGTACACCATGCATGTAGAAGAAGGCAAAGTTGTCTCTTCACCCTTATCTTGTGATTGGCTAGGTATTGTAACGCATGATATGGAGCTTTTTTGCGCGTGTGCAAGAAATAAGAATCTCCATGCATGATCATCCATGACAGGTCACACGGCAGCACAACTAAGGCCCCCTTTGGCACAGCTCACACACCGGCTTCATCTCCAGCTTTTCAACTCCATTTACCAAACGGCCAAACAAAAACAGCTTACGGAAGAAAGCGGGCCAAAAGCTCCATGAAACGCGCTCTCTGCTCTTCCCCGAGCAAGAGAAGCCAAAAATAGTAGCTCACCCCGGCTCATCCTCGACCCAAAAGGCGAAAAGATGCATATGCCCTTGCTTTGTGATGGAAATTACAGAGCCACGCCGAGACGAAGGCCGGCCGGAGCGTGCGCGGAGGCGGCCGGGACGGAGGTCGACGCAGGCCGGGTTGCGCGTGCCGCAGCTGGGGCGGAGCAGCTCAGCGAAGGCTGGCGAGCGTGCAGAGGTGGCTGGGGCAGAGGTTGGTCGGCGCGAGGAGGGAGCTCAGCGGGTCGGCGCGGGGAGGGAGCTCAGTGGGTCGGCGCGGTGCAGAGATGGTCGGGGGTGGAGCTTGGCGTCCGGCCCGTGGTGGAGCTCGGCTCTGCTGGGCTGCTGGCTGCCGAGGTGCAGCAGGCCGGTCGGGCAGAGGATAAGGTCGGGGAGAACAAAGGTGAAAAAAATGTAGGATAAGGTCGGGCGGCATAAGAAGAAAAAAAATAGAACAGGAAAGAAAGGAAGAAACGGTAGGAGAGAGCAAAAAAAAGAAAAAAGCAAAAAGTAAAAAAACTTGAAATATGTGAGGGCAAAATGGACATTTGATTTATTGTACACGAGCTGAAAAGCATAGAGAAGCTGTTCTGCCAAACATTTTTTTCAATCTACGAGCCAGAACCAGAAAAAGCTGCTTCATCAGAAAAGCTAGAGCCAAAGCTGTTTTTGCATGAGCCAGAGCTGTGCCAAACGGGCTCTAACCATGGATACAAAAAAAAGAAGCGTGGTTATGACTTACGAGGCGACCGGTCAGAGATTTCGATCGGGTGGGGCCGGAGGAAGAGACAGAAACGTGGCGTGCCCAAAGGCGACAGAGACCTGTTGCTAATTAATTTCCTTGGCAATCAAGATTGCTCGGAGACGCCGCCATTCCACAGAGACGAGGGATAGATTCAGGGGTGTTTAGTTGTTGTTATACATAGTATCTTTTTATATTAGATCACGTACCATAGAGAAAAAAAATGCATTAGAAAACACACGTTATGAAAAATTCTAACACGGCCTCAGATCGGGTTCAGACTTGAGACTGATGGAGACAACACGATACTGTAAATTAGAGTTGGACGGTGCAGTCTGTAGTAGTATAATATAATCTATAATGTGGCGGTCGTGGTCCAGGCCGTTGTCGTTGACGGCACGTGCGATGCGGTGCCGCCCGTGCACGTTGGCTGACGCATGTGGGCGACCCGCACGTGCGATCGCCGTCGTCTCGTCGTCTCTGTCTCTCGACTGTGGCGTGGTGCGTGCGATACGATGCTACCACGAAACGCCGTCACAGGGCAGGGCGGCCAGGCTCATCATCTCCTGATGCGTCATGCATGCATGCATGTGATGCACGGCCTCTTGCAAATTCAAGATCCATGCCCCGTCGTCAAGTTAAATTAATTAATTCAATAGCCTGATGACTGACCAAAATGCTATTATAATCAAACAGTAACTTCGGGCAATATAATCCTTAAGCTGCTAAACCTATCTTTGATGACTAGAAGAAAACGGCGCCTGTTCTCCAAAGCCAAAGAAAGGGTCACTACTTCTGCAATAATAAACGTAAGAAAAGGGGCATTGGATACAAGCAGGGTACGATGACAAGAAACCATATGTATCAATGTATATATATGGCCAGACCGACCCCGTGATGGTACACCTCTCCCCCATCGCGACACCGACCCCGCGATTCTCGCCGCAGGCGAGCAGGCCGACGAGCGGGGAAGCCGCGGGCAACATCGCAAGCAAGGAGCTCCATGCAAGCAAGGAGCTCGACACGTCAGTAGGGCGCGCGGTGCATGGTGGGTCGAGTCCAGGGGAGCCTGCGTCTCCACCGACCCGGACTCACCAGTCACTGACGCCTGGGCCATGGAGATCCGTGGAGCAGGGGAGAAATGGAGAGGCGGGACCCTCAGGTATCCATCTCTCTCCTAATCTCACCCGGCCACATCTCGATCCCTCTTCGTCTGCTCCCTTTGCGAGCTGCTCGAGGAACCCTAAGTGTTCGTCAGGGGGGGGGGGATTTCGGGTGGAATCTAAGGGCGGGGATCTGGAGACCCTTCGAGCTCCAATCCGGTCAAGGTTAGTTCGTTCCTTTCTGAATCTCTCGAACACATCTGGGCTAGAAGCAATCGAGTTGGGGTTTGTTGAACGATTGAAGTCCCACCCTGATTCATCAAAAAGTATCCATTCATCAGGATTCTATTCCCCTCCGTGGATCAGATCCAGAACATTGGTCGACCCTTGGGGGTGATGCAAGGTCTTTCGTTGAAGTAGTTAAATCTAATCCTATCCCAAAATCACAGATAGCTGATAGAGGTACTCATGGGGGGCAGCGAATCCCGCACGGAGGAGGTAGATCAGGTTGGGTGGAGAAGGGTAGAGGAAGAGGGGAGCAATCATGGCAAGGAAACTGGAGGGGCGGTCATCAAGGAGGATGGTTTCAACACAACCAACAGTATCAAAAGAAGGAAGAAGGGCATAACTCCTTCAATAACAAAAAAAGGGGTGAGTTTGATCTGAGGAACAGCTTAAACCAAGGTAAAGAGATGGCAAACAAAGCTATGGAGGGGAAGATGGGTAAGGAGCAGGAAGCAGTAGGAGAGAATCAACAAACTTCAAAGTTGGGTGCTCAGGACACAGGGAAAATAAATCCAATGAATGTTCAAGGTGAAAAAAATAGATACTAGAAGATTTGATGAGTTCAAGCAGGGTAGAGAGTTCTGTTTCAGATGTGGCAGACTGGGGCACAGACCTGATGACTGTATCAGCCCAGTCATTTGTGGAAAATGTAAGAAGGAGGGTCACATAAGCAAAGTTTGTGAAGAAACCATGCCTTGGGAATATGTAGCCCCTTTCTATGGGCTAGCTGCCCCCGGGCAAGGCTTTCATGCTATTCTTGATGATACTCAGGAAGAAAGTGGGAAAGAACAGGTAGCTTGTGCATTAATTACCATCACTAATGGGCTGGTCTCTGCCAGACAGCTGGAGAATGAATTCAGAGCACAAGCTGGACCCAATCAACATGGAGATGGTATGCAAAAAGAATTGCTGATAATATGTTTCAAATGAGGTTCCCAACAAGCAAGAAAGTGGAGGAATTAGCTTTCTTCCCAGGAATGTGTATGGGTACAGTTCCTGGAGTGACATTCAAAGTGGAAAAGTGGAATGCTCATGCTGGATCCAAATCAAAACTAGAGGAATCTTGGTTTAGAATAGCTGGTATACTAATGAAAAAGAGATCTGAGAAGAGAGCTTGTATGATTGGTTCACTAGTGGGCATGTTTTTGGAGGTTGACAAAGCTAATCTAAAAAGATGGGACTATGTAAGAGTAAGAATTGGTTGTAGAGATTTGAACAAAGTACCAGCTTGCCCTCCACTCCATCACCCTCTTGCCGCCCCACTCCATCACCCTCTTGCCCCCCACTCCAATCTAAAAAGATGGGACTATGTAAGAGTAAGAGTTGGTTGTAGAGATCTGAACAAAGTACCAGCTTGCCCCTTACTCCATCACCCTCTTGCCACCCCACTTAGGGATGGAAACGGGGAATTCCCCGTTGGGGGACGCTTTCCCATCCCCGTCCCCGCGGGGAAGAAATCTCCCCGTCCCCGTCCCCGCCAAAGCTCGTGGGGGACGTTTGCTCCCCATCCCCGACCCCGAGCGGGGATTTTGTACCCGACGGGGTCCCCGTCCCCGGGAACGATGGAGGTGCAAGAAACGACGGAGGTGCAAGAATAGATGATGAGGAAATTGCGCCTAAACAAAAGAAGTAAAAACACACCTTTTCTAGTTTCTCCCCGCACAGAAAAGAACAATGCACTTGTTCTTGATGAAGTATCAGTAAAAAAATCCCAAAAAAGGAAATGAAATCTCTAGAGAAAACCAAAAGGGAACAAGAAGCTCTCGAAGTCCAGCCACTGCAGCGGTGGATCCACCTTGCTTGCCATCCATCTGCCATGCGCATCTGGCATTAGCTTGCTGGGAACAACCAAATCGAGGAAGGCAGGTCGCATGTGCAGCAGCTGCAGCTATTGCACGTGCTAGGGAAATGCAGGCAGAGGGAAACGATGAAGAGAGGCGAGCCACGGTGGCCTGTTTGAGGGATGCAAGCAGCGAGCGAAGATGGAGAGGCGGCGCCGCGGCGGCGGCGGCAGCTTTCCGCTTGCGCGTGGAGCCTCTGGAGATAGAAGAGCGGCTGGGCATTGCGCTGTTAGGGCCTTGGGGGATTAGGTTTGTGGAGGCATGTTGGGCTTGTGGGCTATGTTGGGCCAAAAACAATGATGGCAAGATCTACGCTGAATGGTAGACGGGGGCGCGGGGAAACGGGGTCGGAGGATAGGCAACCGTCCCCGTCCCCGTGAGCCCCGACGGGGATCAATTTCTCCCCGTTTCTCTCCCTGTGGGGGAAGATTTCTCCCCATCCCCGTCCCCTAATAGGGGAATTCCCCACGAGGAATCGGGGATCGGGTCCCCATTGCCATCTCTAACCCCACTCCATCACCCTCTTGTCCCCCACTCCAAAAGCTTTTGGAACGCAGTGGCGTTGTCAGGGGCGCGTCGTGAAGTGAGAGTGCTCACCACTAGTGTGTATTCCAAGACGTCCCTGACACACGTGTGGTGGAGCTGGTTCGTGTTGGAGGCCCATGCCGACAAGGCGAGGCCTAAGAGCCATTGCTCTGCATTGTGGAGTCGGACGCATGGGTGCCTGTCACCAGAGCGCTGGCCATGCAGGTGATTCGCCTCACCGACCCTGTGTGTTGGGAAGGAGTGGAGGTGAGGCTTTCTCATCGCTGTAGCTGTTGTCTACTTGTTGTGGCTCCTTTGGCTACGCGGGATTAATGGTTCAGGCTGGGTGCATAGTCGAGAGTTTGTACGCTGCACGGGTGCATGTAGAAGAAGTCAAAGTTCTCTCTTCGCACCCTTGGACCATCTCCTTCTCTCTTCTCTCTTCTGTCAATTCCTTGGTCTCCTTCTCTATTGCCGACGCTCAACCGTTTTCTCCAGAAAACTTTGGTGCTGGCTATGGATTTGGAGCTGTGATTTTTCATATTTAGCGTGGTTATTTCGAGCGTATCTCGCTCCTAGCTACTAGTATATGTCTAGTCGCGTACACGTTGATCTTCTTCGGTTGTGTTTCTTTGTGTAACACATACATTTGCTTATCTTTTAATGAAAAACACGCTAAGCACATTCTCTAAAAAAAGATTGAGAAAGTTACTAGTAGCTATAACAAAAGAATATAACACAGACTAGGTTTTTTTTCCATGTAAATTGGATTACGCTTACTCTCCTTTCTCCTTATTATTTGTATATATATCTCGTGTTGGCTAGGTATTGTAATGCATGATATAGAGCTTTCTGCGCGTGTGCAAGAAATAAGAATGTCCATGATCATCCATGACAGGTCGGCAGTCGGCACGGCAGCACAGGCTTGGATACAAAAATAAGCGTGTCATGACTTACGAGGCGACCGGTCAGAGATTTCGATCGGGTGGGGCCGGAGGAAGAGACACAAACGTGGCGTGCCCAAAGGCGACGACAGAGACCTGTTGCTAATTTCCTTGGCAACCAAGATTGCTCGGTATTCGACAGAGACGAGGGATACATTCAGATCGGGTTCAGACTTGAGACTGATGGAGACAAATACGATGCTGTAAATTAGAGTTGGACGGTGCAGTTGTATAATCTAATGGGGCGGTCGTGGTCCAGCCGGTCGTCGCTGACGGCACGTGCGCGATGCCCGTGCACGTTGGTTGACGCATGTGGGCGCCCCGGTCTTCGATCGCGGTCCTCGTCTCGATCTGCCTCTCGACGGAAGGACACGTACTGCTGCGTGGCGCGTGCGATGCTACCACCAAACGTCGTCACAGACTCACAGGGCAGGGCCAGGGCGGGCTCATCATCTCCTGATGCGACGCGTGTACACGTCACAGATGAGCCGAGGCATGACATCGTGCATGCATGCGTGCATGTGATGCATGGCCTCTTGCGAATTCAAGATCCATGCTCCATCATCAAGTTAAATTGATTAATTCAATAGCATGATGACTGACCAAAATGCTATTATAATCAAACAGTAACTTCGGGCAATCCTTGGTGTAGCAGGCTGCTAAAACCATTCTCGCAAAAAAAAAAACCTGGTAAACCCATCCTTCATGATGCTGCACTGCGCATGCACCACCGCTTCATTTGCCTGTTCCGTCGAATCTCGATCCGTACTTTGTGGTGCTACGGTCGGGGAAAAAAAAAGGCCGTGGTATAGCTTTGGCTTTTGCGTATACTACACGCGTCTTGCCATGTTCCTCTTCTTTCAGGTAGCCTCCGTGGTCCGCAGTCGGTTACAATTGAGTCAGGCTTCCGCTCACGCACCACCGTCTAAGACCAGGCCCAATGCTCCACTCTGGCCGGTAGCCTCGCGTTCCACGTCAACTCAAACGTAATCAGCTGGGCATAGTGGCTTGGCAGAGATACATAGTGAACTGCAGAACCTATAGAGGCTTGGTCTGACAAATAGGTGAAGCTCTCATTAAAGTGCGGGTTGCAGGTGAAAAGATGGGAGCCTCAGTGAAAAGCACGCGGGACCAGAAGAATCTCTGAGAGAGAGAGCTGCATGCAAAAAAAATATACTGCGAAGCCAAAGCTATCTTTTTTTCTTTTCTGCTGGGTTGAGACACTAGTGGTTTCACCGTGTCTTTGGTACACGTAGAGCATAGCTTTTTGCTGAGGCTTCCTTTGCTAATGTCTTGCGTTGGGCCTACCCTAATGCATGTCCTGCTAGCGTGTACTTTCTCCGTATTGAAATATTTATTGATATTTATTTATTCTAAAATATTTGACCTTTCGTGTTATTCAAAAATTTGATTGCAAGTATGCAAAAAGATTAGTCGCACTTAAAGTACTTGTACTGATAAAGAAATTCACAAATAAAATAAATGATATACGCAACATATTTTGAATAAGACGAATGATCAAAATCGTGATAAAAAGTCAAGAACGACAAATATTTTGATACGGAAGCAGTAATAGCCTTAGGCTCATGGAACTCCGACCATATCTTTGCTGCCGTGTCTCTAATTGAGAGTACTGTTCACCTAAACAGAAATTTAAACGAAATCCGTTTTGTTTAGCCCTGTACGGACCATTAAACAGGTTTTAAACGTTCAAAAACATTGACAAACTGTCTACACAGAACGGTTTTACACGGTTCTGGGCGGCCTACACAGAACAGGTTAGAACAGTTGGGCCGGTGAGCTGAAAAATTTCAGAAGGCCCAAACGCTGCATCTCGCGCCCAATGTTGGCCCAATTTGCAGATGTAGACCAGAGGTAGTGATAAAATATCATAACCTTACGAGTTCTAGCTTAGTCTGAAACCTCCTCGAAATATATATAACATAATACATTGTACAAGTTCTAGGTTAGTCTGAGACCTGCAGAACTCGACGTAATAACAATATATAGGAATATAACAACGGAAGATCATCTAGCACAGCGCGGTCGATCCATGTCCTCAGCTCGGCCCTCGTTGTGCATGAGCTGCAGGCCAATCTCCCCAAGCTCAAGTTTCAATGGGCGGTGACTGCATGCAGTACAAGTATATATATTCCATCCGTTAGTATTGTTCAAGAAATAAACATTAACAGATAAGATTTACATTACATGCAGAAACAAACGCCTGTTATTTTTACATCTACAGCTAAGTGCATGCCTCTTGCTGTAAAATGAAATTCAGCCAAGCCCCAAAAGTACCAGAATACTTGGGGCGTACTAATGAGGTGTCCTGCCAAGTTTGAGAAATAAATAACATTCAAATTTGGATTAATAAAGTTACTCTAGAGACCGTGGAAATTCAGAAGAATTGGTAATAGTAGTGCAACTTAGTTCGTCTCTTGTCAGAAAAAAAAAACCCCGCAACATAGTTGGATATTCATAGCAGAGAACAGATTATCATTACCATGCCTGAAACCATTAGTAAGACAGCATTAACCATCTGGCCCGAATTACAACAATATAATGTTTGTTGGACAGTCTTAAGCATCGACATGTTAAGCAATTTTTTATTGAACTCTGGAATAACCCTACATGCCTTTTACAGATGAATGCTTGCTCAAGCTGGTATTCTGCTTCTGCCATTGCAGAGAAGAAACAGAGTACCAAGCATGTTGACGTTCCTAACTAAAAATAAGGACCAAAAGACAGTGTCTCACCAGACTTTCTTCTCCAAAAGCACCAGCTGTCGCTTGTTTTTTCAGATGAAGATCCTGCTCATCCAAAATAGTCAGCTCCGCCTCCTCCCTTGGATTCTTCCTTGGATCCAATCTCTGGTGGGCACTCTTGGTGTTGCTACCCTCTTTATCCAAACACTTATTTATGCCTTCACAAGAATAAAAACTTATCAAGGATCACCGGATTGAGCATTATAAATCAGGGCATTGTGCCCCTTGAACAAATCAAAAATTTTTAAGTCAATTCTAAATGGTGTGAAAATGAGCATATGCAGGTGACAAGAATTAGGACCATTCTAAATGGTGCCTATGAATAAGTTTTAAATAAAAGGGAGTCATCACAGCTAACTATTAACTAAATTAAAGTTAGGACACGAAACATCAGAGACCATTAAGGGTACTGCATAGTCACGCAGAATTTCCTGTACAAAAACATCCAGAGTGTTTAGTTAAATTACCAGAGTTTTCAGCATGGCTTGCCGAGTTTGAAGTCTGCACGGCTGGAGCAACAGGAATACCTGCAATGAGTTCTAGAGTTTATAGATGGCAACAGGTAGCCAGGTGCCCAAGTATACTGAGGAAATGGCGAAATGTGAAGAGGGACAATGTTATTTTGCTGAACTGCATGCACATAAAACACACTTCTAGAGTGTAGAAGTAACCACCAAAAGAATGATCGTGTGAAATTTATGGAACAAGACCTTTCATCGTGGGTCAAGTAAAGATTAGAGTTGCTTCTGTATGCAGCATTGGGAAGTATTACAGGCACATGCACAGGAATATAGGCTACAGAAAGCACAGGTAGGGAAGGTATATTAATTGAAACTGATTACTCCTTCTATGAAGAAAATAAAGTTGACAGAATAGTACTACTTAATGTTCAACTTTGATCCTTATCTTCTGCTGTTATATTTTCTGCAATTATAACATTATGGAACTGTCTGAAATAGTCCATGCTTTCTTACATTCAGTTATGAAAACTAATGGGAGAATTTTTCAGGAAATAGATGTGGGAATAAAGAATTTGTCCAAATGCTGTCTGACTATCTGGGACGTCAAAGCCACTGCATGCTACCCATAGATCAAATATTATTTATGATTGGATTAATTATATTTGAACATGACAGGTCAAACATTGTATCAATGATGCATCTGACTAACACTTTTGGTGTTCTCTTACAAGCAATAATACACTGGATCAACAACAGTGCAGATAAAGTCCTATCCTAGCAACTGGCATAAAGAAAAGTGAGTTCAAATAGTTTACCTGCATTATCTGACATCAGTGAGAGCCCAGAGTTTTTAGCAGTGTTTGTCAAGCAACCAACCACAGTCGCCGAGACTGGAGCATCGAACATAGCCACTGAATATGGAGCACCAGGAGTCAGCCCAAGACTTGCTTGTTGACCTGCATTTGCCACTGATCGGGTTTCAGGGTTTCTGGCAGCCTGGCAGGAGACGTCGACCAAAAATAGTGCCATGATAGTAGAGAGGCCCTGTCAAGGTACCAAACACATTCTGAGAGACTGGAGCAACAAGAGCACCTGCACCAAGTTGAAGAGCTAAAATCAGCAGGAGATAAGTATTTATTAAGTGCAAATAAACACACCAATGCTTAAAAACACTGTTACAACGAATTATTGGCTCTGAATTTTCATGCACATTAAGTAAATATAAGATCTGAAGCAAAATAGGATAACATAATGAAAAACTTAAGCACTGTAGGTCTTTTAAAGATAACCTCTGCAGAAAGAAGGTGAACATAAACTGCCCAGGAACCAAATGATGGTCACACTAGAATGTATGATGAGGTATTAGGGAGACGATAGGCTGCAGCACATTGAAGTTGCGCAAAGGGGACTTAACTCGAATCAATTACTTCCTCTAATTACAAGATGGAAACGTTTATCACAAAGTTGTTATCCATTATAGAACATTGGCCACCAGTTTTTCAACTTCTAGAAAGATGTACTGAATTTTCTGAGTTGTCATACTTCAATATTTCAGGAGACAGACATTTGCGTTCTCATGGTTAATCATGATAATAAGAAAATGTTGACGAGTAATTACGGCAGCACATGGTCATTCAAATATCACACTTAATGTTCTGTAAGAACTACAATTTGAGTGAATAATTGTGCAGATAATTTTTTGGTTAAGCGTAGAAACATCTTAAGGCTGTTCCGTAAATTACCAGTCTCCCCTGTATGGCTTGTCAAGTTCGTCGTTTGAGAGTCAGCAGCAACAGTAGCACCTGCAGGAGTTCTAGCAATTAGATATGGAAACAGGTAGCCAGATGCACTGGTGAAGTGCAGAGGACTGATATTACTCCTGCGTGGGAGTGCAGTATTTAATTATAGTGCACACATAAAACGCGTACAAAATGCTTTCAATGAGGAACCAGCGATGACAATCACAGGGTGCCTCCACAAGGCTACAACGCAGTAGTCTAATAATATAGGCTAGAAATCATGGTGCAACAACAGGGCAATATGATCTCATAAGACAAGGAAAGAGATGAAAAATGTGAAGCAACCAAGAAATTCAAGTTAATAGAAATTTTGAGGACAAGCTCTTCCATCATGAAAACTAAGCTAGAAATGGCACTAGAACAAATATTGTTTTTATCAGCAGTGTATCCCATTGACTAGTACATTTGGATCATAGGAACTCACAACAAATTGTACGGATGGACTTTTGCCCTTCTATGAAAACGAGAATGCTGAGTTGACATACCTGCTTTGGCCATCAATGCAATGTCAGAGTTTTCACCATGGCTTGTTAGCCTACCAAACACAGCATGTGAGAGTGGAGCACCCAAAGTCCCCAAGAACGAAGCACCAGGATTTGGAACATGGCTTGCCCATTTACCTGCATTTGTTACTAATGAGAAACCAGTGTACAACAGGAGTTTTCTAAGTACCAAAACAGGATGGAGGACTCAAGCAGAAGGTGTACTTAGCACAAGATTGTCTATTTACCTGCATTTGCCATTGATGGCATCCTAGTGGGGTTTATACCAGGGGATGCCAAACTACCAAACGTAGTCTGCGAGACTGGAGCAGCAATAGCACCTGGACAAGTGGAACAGTTCAAATTAGCAGCAGCCTGCTACATATGCAAAGTAACATGTCAAAAGTTTGACGAGGCTATTACATTCAAGAGTTTTATGAACTATCATGAGCATGAAACAAATAGGATATGAAGGAAATGATAAAGAATATAATGGAACACTTAGCCAGATCTTT
Source organism: Alloteropsis semialata (assembly GCA_004135705.1). Lineage (NCBI taxonomy): Eukaryota > Viridiplantae > Streptophyta > Magnoliopsida > Poales > Poaceae > Alloteropsis > Alloteropsis semialata. The sequence goes on along the minus strand of CM014271.1, from coordinate 76,597,206 downwards.
TAAAGATAACCTCTACTACAAGGAAAAAAAAAGGTGAATAATGAAATCGGTTGGCACCAAATTCATCCTGACTGTTTCAATCCCAATTATAGAGAGCACGTTCAGTCACAGAAAGTTTTGGTTGACCAGAGGTTAAGATGTGGACAGGGACCTTAAATGAAACCATTTCCTCCAGCTACAAAATAAGGAAATTTTAGCATGGTATTGCCATCTAATACAAGACATTGGCCATCATTTTTCAACTACAAGGAACAACTGAATTATCATACTATATTATTAAAAAACAAGCCATGCATTCTGATGACCAATTATGATACTTTAAATAATTAGTTACGTACAAAGAATACTTAGTGCAGATGTTCACTTAAATATTACACATACTGTTCTCTACCAGCTAAAAGTTTCAGTGAAGAATTGTGCAGATAGAGTTTGAGCAAATAAAAATCATCACGAGGCCAGTAAGTTACCAAAGTTTTCAGAATGGTTTGTCAACTTCATAGTTTGTGTGACAGGAGCAGAAGGGGCACCTGCAGTGAGTTCTGGCAATCAGATATGGAAACAGGCAGCAAAGTTCTGATGTCGTTTCTACATGGCAGTGTAGTTATTAATTATAGCGCACATAAAACTCACGCAAAAATGTTTTGTACCAATCACAACCATAAGGTGCCATCACGAGACTAAAATGGCATTAGAGTATCATTATAATCTAGTAATCATAGCGGAAAAAATAGACGATGTGATCCAGGAAACTGACAGGGAAACATGTGCAAAATGTGAGCCAACAAAATTCAAGATAATATATAAAGTTTGAGGACAAGAGCTTCCGCCATAGAAATTGATCTACAAATACTAGTGCTAGAACAGATATTGTTTGTTATCAGTAATGCACCCCTTGGACAGTTACTTTTGATGTATCAGTTTTAGAGATGGGAGTCTTGTGCTGGTGTGAAAACGAGGCTGCTCAGTTGAAAATACCTGCATTTGCAATCAATCCGACATCAGAGTTTCCACAGTGGCTTAGCCAAGCAACCAAATGCAGTCTGCGACTGCGAGACTGGAGCATGCATAGTCCCAAAGAATGGAGCACCATTAATTGGCACATGGCTTCCCAATTTACTGCCTGCATTGGCCACTAATGAGAGAAACGAATTTTTAGCAGGGTTGTCCAAATACCAAAAATAATCTGCAAAGGTTGGAGCAGTAGGTATTTTTAGCACATGGTTTGTCAATTTACCTTCAGTTGCCACTGATGGCATCCCAGGGTTTATAGCATTGCATGTCAAGGCACTAAACACAGCCTGCGAGACTGGAGAAACAGTAGCACCTGTAACAGAAAAGGTTAAAAGGGAAACTATCACATAGCAAGGTACTTAATAGTTTTGCAAAGAAAAATGTCAAAGCCTGGCAAGGCTGTTACACTGAAGTGTCAAGCAAATTTAGCATGGTATTGCTATCTAATACAGGACATTACTTCACTTCAAGAAGGAGATAATGAATAGTTATCATACCACGTTATCTAAAATCCAACCCATGCATTGTTATGGCTTATAATTATACTTTAGTACATACAAATAATACTTAGAGCAAATGTTCACTTAAATATTACACAGTTTTTATCTGAGTAAAGAACATCATGAAGCCAGTAAATTACCAGAGTTTTCAGTATGGTTTGTCAAGTTCATAGTTTGGTGAGACGGGGGCAACAGGGGAAAATGCAATGAGTACTGGCAATCAGATATGGAAACAGGTAACCAGGTGTCTGGTCAATAGCAAAGGAATGATGCTGCAACTGCGTAGGAATGTAGTTCTTAATTTTTAATGCACACAAAATTCATGTAAAATGCATTGTATCGATCACAACCATAAGGTGCCTCATCGAGCCTACAATTGCACACATTAATTTAGTAATCATAGGGGAACAACAGACGATACGATCCAGGAAACTGACAAGGAATGGCGAGGCCAAGAGCTTCCATTGTAGAAATTGAGGTACAAATACTAGTGTCTAGTGCTAAAACAGTAGTGCACCCGACGAACAACTGATATATCTTCACAAGCTATGATCTAATACATCAGTTTTAGAGATGGGAGTCTTGTATGTGCTGGTGTGAAAACAAGGTTGCTTGGTTAACAAACCTGTATTTGCCATCAATCCCACACCAGAGTTTCCACAATGGCTAGTTAAGTTACCATATGCAGTCTCTATTGGAGCGTGAATAGTCCCTGAGATTGGAGCACCATTAGTTGGGACATGGCTTGCCAATTTACTTGTATTTGTAACTAATTAGATAAACGAGTTTTTAGTAGGGTTTATCTGAGTCCCAAAATACTCTGCAATAGGAATAAAAGAAACTGGGGGTAACAAAAATGATGTTAGTCACAGTAGTGACAAAACTAAGGCAAGATAGCTCGCTCTAATTTATAATGGTATCAATTATGCACTATTCTCTTTTTGCAAAGCATGAGGGGCCACCATCTCACAAAAAAACATGTGAAGCGAAGGTGGAAGTAGAAATGGAAAGTGTGACTGAAAGCTGATTGGTGTAATTTTACATTTTTACTAGAGAGGTGCTAACAAAAAGGATTCAACAAATAACACATCCCATGCAAAATCTAGTTACCAAATCTACACAACTATTTTTTTTTCTGACGTGACTTTGGTGGATGCAAAAAGTACGATCATACCTTCGATTCCATTTGTCTTAAGTGGATGATTTGACTCTGGACGCTGACCAGCCTTTAAACATTCATCTAAAGGTCAGAGAAGTTCAACATCAGTAAGTATAATGACACAATATATGGCTATAAAAATGAACATACATAATACAGTCCCAAACAGATTAGTTAACATAAGAGACATGTCAGACCAGTTTTAAGTAACAACCTACGATGTAATTCGGGATAAGATTATAACTTCCATGTGTCATGTGTGCTCAAGCTACCAACCACTAATCAAAAGAATTTGACCTAAATATCAATCATATATAGGCTTGATTTAGAGAAAAGGCAAGTTTGTTTACCAACAATATCTGCCACCCAATCCAGTGCCTTGGAATCAGTTAACAGTTCTGCAACTGGAAACATACATGTGCAAATGTCACCAGTCACCTACTCACATTGCTTAGTGACAAAATGTCTATAAAAACTGGTGTTTTACCATGACATGGTTCCTGAGAGGGACCTGAAATAGCTGGGAGACTGCAATAAAAAGAAGGAATACTGTCAGAGAACGAATTACCAAAATGCACTGGTTAAAAAGAAATTCAGAAACAGCAAGATTGAGCTAGTGATGGGGATTCTACGCATGTTTCATCTCAAGGTCGATAAGCAAACAGCAACAGCATTGTAGAGTACCTCTTTTTACCAAGATAGTGCTTAGCAAAGAGCAGAGGCTCGTGGCCGACGGGCTTGTTTCTTGATGTGATCCCTCCGGTGAAAACTGGCAAGATCACAACCAGATCAATGGAGTACCAATGGAACTACTGATGGACAAGCAAGTGTGTGTGTGGAGGCAGAACACAATAAACAAGGAGAAGAAATGGGGATTTCATCAGTTTCATATACCCGAATCCAATGGGAAGAACATTGTGCGGCTTCATTGGGCCGCCCGGCATGAACACCAGGTCTTTCAGCTCCGGAGTCCGATGAGCCAAGTCATGGACAATCTCCGCCGCCTTGAGCCTCACACGTTCCCAGTCAATCGAGACCCTATTGTTGACACGAAATCAATCTGATTGGAGAATTGGGGGAAATTGGTGCCATGCCACCAGCTGGACGACAAACATTTGGGGAAAGGAAATTGGATCTCAGGTCAGTATATACCTGACATGCTGCCGAGAGTAGAGTATGTTGAGGATGATGGAGCGGAGCCTGATGGCGCCGTGGCAGACGGTTCTGTCGTGGCTGAGGTACTGGGTGTAGACGGGGCTTTCCTTCTTGCCGGCGACGATGTTGGCCAAGGACCTGTGCGCGGCGAGGAAGCGGTGGAGGACCATAGCCTCGACGCTGAGGTGCGGCTTGGATTCCGGCGGCAGGAAGCGGGAGAGGTAGCGGATGGCGTCGCGCCACTGGTCTCGCACCACGAGCTGCCGGCTGCCGCAGGCGCAGCACGCTGAACATGGCGTCCGACTCGCTGAGCATCCTACAGGACGGACGAGCGAAGCAAACATCAGAAGAAGGAGACGAAATACAAGGCGAGCGGCGATGGGAATTACGATTCGGCGGAGGTTTTGAAGCCTTGGAGCCAGAGGAAGGTGATGAGGCGCCCGGTGGCGGAACCGGCTCACGCAGGGGTACTCGGCGCTGCCGTCGCCGCACATCGTCTCGATCGGCATCTCGCTAGACATCTCCGCCGCGCCGCGCCGCGGGTTTGGAGCTCTACTTCCTCGGAGCTGGTGAAATCGGCCTGCGAAGGCTCGCCGCGGCCCGCTATATATATAGCGGCGAACGTGCTCAGAGCCTCTGAAACTCTCGCTTTGAGTCTCACTTTTGGTGTCGCTTTCTCTCTCCTCCTCTGTTTTGGTCTCGTTTTCTCTCTCTTCCTCTCTGTCCTCTCTCTCTCTCCAATTCCACCCCTGACACCCTGAGACCACTTTTAGGGCCTGTTTAGTAGGGAAAGTTTGAGAAAGTTTGGAAACAAAGTTACCATTGGGAAGCATGTTCTGTGAGAGAGGGCACGGTTGTCAGTGTGAAGAAAGTTATCACTTTTTGGTAACTTTCACCGAACTAAACAGGCCTTAATGAAGTTTTGTGGACAATAAATTCAATAGAACTGCTCTGATACTTCTCTTTTAAATTTCTGCACAAATCTTAGAACAGCCTATCAATTAGTTTTGCACCAGGTCCCGAATGGGCTCAGCCCTACGGGTGCCAGCTCGTGCCCGCGTCTCTGGCTCCCTGCCATCTGATCCATTTTCAACGTTCTTCCCTGCCTCCATTTCTTGCGGAGTCTCCCCGATCCTCTTTGTTCCATTTCACGAGTCTTCAAGACTGCCATAGCCCATGGCGGCGGTACCACCGCACGGATAAAAGCTATCTGGAGGGGCTAGCGGCAGTAGCCTCCAGGTCAAACAAGCTCTTGATGGAGGAAGCAGACTGGTGACTAGCTGGGAGGATTACTTTGCGCTACTTCCAAGTTCCAACGGCTGTCCAACTCTTCTCTAAGAAAAAAAAAAGAGCATCGAACCTGTTATCACAAGGAACAAAGAAAGGGTGTCATGATCCACAGAATAGCTAGCTCCTTGCCGAGCTGCGTGCCTGCCATAACCAAATCGGTTATAACCTGTCGAGACAAACTACTGTCTAGCACCTGTACGGAGCGTCGCCATGGGGAAAACCGAACAGGAATCAGCTTCCCGCCGTGGAGCACTGGAGCCGCCGCACCACCCGCATGGAACGCGACGCGAGCGACGATGCCAAGTCGCCCACAGAGGGGATCGAGAGGTAGGGAGCGGTGAATCTGTGAATGCAAATCTGGATGGAGATGTACGGGCCGGGCAGGGCATGGACTGGGCACGGGCAGGCTGGGGCCATTCAGGTCCCGTGAGAAAAAAAATAAAAATGTTAATTTATTAATTGGTTGCTTTAAGATTTGTGATAAAATTAAAAGAGGAGTACTGGAATAGTTCTCTAAATTCAATATCATTTTTTATGAGTTGGCAAGGAGGGAGAAGGTGAAAGTTTTGTGAGATGGAAGAGGATTTTCGTCCCCATAAGGGTATGTACATAGGTTTAGACAATTGCTGTCTATTTGGTTTGCCATGTCACATACAGACAACTAAATAGACAGTTTGTACAACGGGTCGTCTATTTAGCTGTCTGCAAACTGTTTACTGCATCCATTGACACATTAATCATGGTGATCTATTGTGAATTTGATCTCTGTAGTCATTTGAGTGCTTATTACATGATAGCGTGAAATATTAAAATAAGTGGTGTGAGTCTATTAGAAAAGCAAATAATAATATATTTACACGAATAAGATAGAATTTCCACGGTAGTAACATGTTCCTGTAAATAATGGGATCAGAAGAAGTAAACAAAATGATTACTACTGCAAATCATATAGTTCCAAATGAGAGGGCAGAAGACAGGCTGCAGAAGCAGCAGATATCAAATTGTACGCATATGCTCCACATGTTGGATTAATGTTTCCAAATCCTTCACAAGTCAGAATCAGATCAATTTCTTCAGGTAATCAGATCAGCACCAAAGATAATCGCTTCAGTACATGCCTCATTGACCAAGGAGAGTGAGAACAAATTACATGTTATTAAGCCTAAAAGAGTTAGTTGATCATTCAAGAAAGCGGTTAAGCATCAAAGCCTTGCATTGCATACCAGGCTCTGTACTCTGTAGCTTCAGGCTATGGACGTTTAGGGGAGGACAACGGAGTTTCATTTTCATTAAATAGGGTGCCGTGTCACCATTTTTGGTGATGTGGCAATGAGTGAATTAGAGGAGAGATGAAAGGGGTTTCGTCAAAATGAAATCATGTGTGCACTCTTTTCAACAAACTTTGTGTCTTGCATGTATTGTCTATGAAACACCAAAAATGAAACAATGCATTGTATGATGTGTTTCATTCATCAATTAAATGCTCTTATGTTTACATGACATTCTTGAAAATTTCAAAATGAAACCTTGTAATGGGAATAGCCTAAGGCTGTCCGCACCGCGGGACTGCACCGCATCCTACAGGACAATATAGCATAAAAATCCCCTGCAACGGTATACTGCAAACAGCACGCCATTTTCCAGTTGCGGCCCGAGTACGCTATTTCTAGCGCAGTACCGGCGTTCCACTATGGGAGAGAGAGAGGAGGGAGGAAGGTAGAAGGGAAAATCTGACATGTGGAGCCCACCAGCTGATAGGTGGTATAGAGGATGAGATATGTATGATGGGTGCAGAAAAAATTGATATAGAGGGTGAGGTGTTGCTCTTGAAATTCGTTTCTTTCTCTTTCATTTATTACTGTTGGGTTAGTAGCCGAAGCCAATGAACCCAGACAACGGTTGAAACTGAACGACTGGGACAAGCAACAATATATTACTTATCAACAGTATTCTTGGAATCAACAACCTTTACATGTGGGAGAGGGGTCTCCTTTTATAGGGAGACCAAGAGTCTTTGCATCCCCATTATACCCCTGAGATCAAGCATCATCCTCTAGACTATGCAATACAAATAACCCAGGGACACTTTGGTACATTTACCCCTCCCAATGTGAATGCGTAGACTTACGATTCCGTGTTTGACTTGGCTTAGACTTGGTCTTGTTGGACTTGGTCCATGCCTGCTTCGCCAGCTGGAAAAAGCTATGTAGCTCCTGGATTTGGCTTCTTCCGGGCTGAGACGATCCTAAGCCATCTCCCGGCGTCCAAAAGCCGTTGGCTCCTCCAAGAACCTGCAATATAGAGTGAACCGAAGCTTGCCATTAACTCATTCATAGCTTTTGGCACTCAATTGTATCAATACTTCTCTCAATTGGCTTCTAACTTGGTTCAGGTAACATCACTTTGGTATACTGTAAGACGATGATCGAAGCCGATTGGCTTTTCTATACAGCAAGACGTGACCACCAAAGCCGATTAGCTTTGGTCTATCTTTGCCCGACCGAAGCCAGACTAGAGTAAATGAAGCTGAATTGGCTTCATCTCCTTTGTTCACTGCTGCCCTTACGCATGAGAGAGATCCAAACAAGTAGAAGGCGTTTGTCGGCGGGCCAAATCCCCAACAGTAGCCCCTCGAGGACGAGGGCTTTCTTCAACAGGCCGAGCTACACGAATTTTGGATTGCTTGCCAGCCCGAGAAACGCCTCCTCCTTGTTGGAGAAAGCCCCTAAGTGTTTTGTCATGATTATTCTATTTTTGCTTCGTTTGTCTAACTTATGTGATGTCATTTGGCTTCGCTTGTTTGAAATTGGTTAAATTATTTTAACCGTTGATGTAACTTTTGCTTCGGTTTGTTTGAATTTGCAACGGTGGCTCGTTTTTGAGATTTTAACGGTCATATTTTACTGCCCTATAAATAGGACCGAAGGGGGGGGGAAATTTTTGCTTGCTTCGCTTGTCTGTTTTTTTTCACTTAGCTTGAGCTTGACGCTTTCTCTGGCTTTGAAAGCTTTTGGACTCAAGCTTTGACTTTTCTTTCTCGACACAAGTAAGTTTTGCTTTTTGTGCTCTACTATTTGTTTCGTTTTTTTCTTTGTCTTTTTGCTGTTTTGTTTGCTTTTTTTTTGTTTGTCGTAGCGGCTCGCACGAAGCAAACCGCTCGTCTGATTGGCTACGTCTCCGACGAAGACAATTCGGACGCTGTGGATATGGATTCTGCCGAAGCTGCAACTTTTGCTCAGGAGATTGAGGGCAACGTGGCCGTAGCTCCCGAAGCTGGAGTTGCTATGAACATTGATGATAGGGACACAGAGGATGCCGAGTCTGCGGCCGGTGATGTCCTCGACGGTGTAGAAGCCGACGTGTCAGATCTTGTGGACTATCGGAAGAAGCCAAAGACCACTATTTTTGGTAAATCCTTTGTTACCCCAGAATTGATCCGTTTTTATGAGTCAAAAGGATACTTTCCAGTCGGTCACGGACGAGCCCCAGGCACGGAGATTACCCCGACACCTCTTGAGGGCGAAGCCGTGGTGTTAAGGAGTTCTTCTGTGCTGGGCTCCGGATGCCCGTTGATAATATACTTGCTGATATTCTTGGGAGGTTCGGATTGCAATTCCATCACCTCACCCCCAATGCTATCACTCATCTGCTTCGCTTCTTTTGGGCGGTGAAAACGAATGCATCGGATGTTAACGTGGACTGCTTCGTCCGTTATTTTGAAGGGCATCGCCAGACCAAAAGTGTTAAGGTTGACGGCTTTGAATATGAGCCGGACTATGGCAGTGTTACCTTCTGCGCACGGTGGAGGCAGACTGATTCGCAAAAGGTAGAACTTACCTTTTGTCAGAAAAACACCTGGGACAAGAACTGGAGAAGCTATTGGCTTTATGTCAAGGTGCCAGCGCTGGAGACTATGTTGGATGATGGAACGAAGCAGATGTCTTTTCCTCTGCGTAGTTCTATTGTGCCTTGTGATTTTGTGGCTTGCCCTCCGTTCGACAAGCATGCTCCCGGCTTCGATCGCTGCGAGAGCGCTTTTTTCAAAGCCAGCCGAGTCTCCAGCAGCCGGGACTTGATCGAGGAGGGACTCGCTGTTGGAGTAAACATTCTATCTGCGGCTTGGAAGCCATTTGCAGTTGAGACTAGGCTTTACAGAGGGATTCCTCATGTTTGTTTCCCTAAGTTTGGAGTGAAGAAGCCAGAGAACATGTCTGATTTTGCTTTCGTTCAGTCCATCGAGTTGATGGCTGAAATTATTTGTGGGAAGTATACTTCCAAAGAGCATGAGAGCTGTTTGGCTTTGGTGGATGGAGTCCGGCTTAACAGGGTGTTTGATGAGATGGGCGTTAGCTATCCTCAACGTTCGGCCCCATCCAAGCCATCGAAGAAATTCGTCGCTCAGGATCACCCCAGCGTGCTACCAGCCCCGAAGCCAGGTCGTGGCCGTGGGAAGAAAGGGCGTGCTGGAGGCCGTGGTAGCGGTCAATCAGACGAGGGCAGTGACGAAGCTGAGGGCAGCAAAGCCGGAGCCCCTTCTAACCGGGGCGGTAGCCAAAGCCGAGGACACACCTCAAAGGTAGCCGCCTCTAAAAAGCAGGTTGCCTCTTCCTTGGAAACTTCCAAGCGTACTTCTTCGCTGGAGACTTCCAAGCGTCAAAAGCTTGCAAAAGCTCTTCCCATCGCTCCGCTTTCGAGCGCTCCTCCTCGTCCTTTTGCTTCGGCTTTGGAAGTGCCTACCACCGCCGCGCATGAGGAAGTTCATCCTGCGGCTTCCGCTGCAGTTGTTGTGCCCTCTTCTGGAGGTTTGTTTCTTATATACTTGTCTTTCTATTTTTAGCTTCGGTTTGCTTATTTGTTTCTGTCATCTTATTATAGTTAAAGCTGCTGCTCCACCTCTTCGTCGTGAGCGCCTCCTTGGATGCATCGACGACGAAGAGGATGAAGTGAGTTTCAGTCGTCTTTTGAGGGAGGACGAGACAAAGGATTTTGCACTTGGTGAGGCTGAAGTGTCGTCTGTCCCGTTCCAGCCATCGTCCTTGGACTTGTTGGTGGTGCCGCGGCCAAGTCCCTTCAGACTTCTGAGGGGCTTACGCAGTCGGCTTCGGCTAATATTGAGGAGCTTCCTCGGACGTTTGGTGGTAACACTGAAGAGCCAATGCAGTTGGCTTCTGCTAACGTTGAGGAACCTGTGCAGATGGCTCTTGCTCTTGAGACTGAACGGTGTTCTGGTGATTTGACTCCGACCATTACTTTGCCGATTAATTTGGCTTATTCAGCTGATGCCGAACAATCTGCCCCTGCCAAGGACGTTGAATCAGCTCCTGCGAAGCTAGCTCCTGAATTGAGAGGTACGTTTCGCAAAGCAGTTATACTGGCGGTTTTAACTCTAATGTTTCTTTTTTTTGATATGTTGATTATTTTGCTTCAGAAGCAAGTTATGCTGGGTATAGCCCCCTTGCAGATCGGCTTCGACAGGGCGGCTTTCGTCCTCCAGATGACATTCCGATTATCGCTCCAAATGGTTGGTAGTTTTTGACTGCTCACATAAAGCTGATTGATTTTTGCTTTTTGTCTTAATATTGCTTTTTCTTTTTCAGAGCTTCAGACTCGTGTGAAATCCTTGGATTTGGACACGCTCTCTGTCTCCAGCCTTAGTGGCGGTATCCAGGTTTGTACCTTTTGCGTCGTTTTTGAGTTTGCTGTCTGGCTTTTGATACTTATACTTTTCTTGTTTTAGTCTATAATGTCCATGCAGGAGCTTTTCGCTCGCCTTCCGCTTCGTCTCAATGATGTTGAGAACGAGCGGGCTGAGCTCGAGGCTTTAAGGAAAGAGCGCGAGAGCTTCCTTCAGCTCAAGAAATCTTTGGAGGGTGAGAAGGAGCGGCTTCGTCTTGAGCGGGAGTCTACCACGTCAGAGATGGCTTCTCTTAAGAGCAAAGTCTCCTCCCTTGAGACTGCCCATGAGCTCAATGCTCAAACTATTGAGGGGCTTCGTACCAAATTAGTTGAGGGATCTACTTTGGAATATAACTTGAAGAATCAAATAAAGTCTCTAGAGGCTGATAAGGAAAAGGCGACATCAGACGCTGAAAAGTATAAGAGGGAGCTTCTTGTTGCTGTTGACTTGAAGAATTCTCTCATATCTGAGACGAGTCAACTTAAGTCTCAATTGGGGCAGCTTTGGGCCGACAAAGAGAGCTTAGGTTCTGAGTTACTCAGCCGCAGCTTAGGCATCTATACTGAGTACAAAGCTGTTCTGAAACAATATGGACCCGAGCCGCTGCCCTTCCCCTTTGATGATTTTGATGTTGGGAAGCTTTTCGAATGGCTGGATGACGAGTTTAAGTCCCTTCCAGAGCTTTTTTCCAAAGTGGATGATTATGCTGCTCGAACGTGCGTGACAAACGCCTTTAAGATGCTGGCAGATAACGGGTGCTCCCACTATAAGAGCTTTTTGAAGAGGGACTTTAACTTCCCTTCGGCTTTGGATCCTGACAAAAAAGAATTTTTCACCGAAGCTGTTTTGGCAACTCATGGAATCTTTCTCAGAAAATTCTGATCTGAAACTGGGAGGGAGTGTGCCCGAAGCACTGCATGTGATCGTCTTGTTAAGGTTAGCTTGTTTTACCCCTTCGTTTATTTTTGCTTTTGCTCGTATCCTGTTTATTTTGCTTTTAGTACTGATTGGTTTGTTTATCCTTAGCACAAGGAGGAGCTTGCTCTTGAGCAGCAGCAGAAAGCCGAAGCCGAAGCTACCGCAGCTGGCCCTTCATCATCTCATGCTGGTGTTGATGAAAGACATGATGGAGAGCCGAAGGTGTAGATTTGCTGATGCTATCACCTTGCTTGGCTTTTGCTGTGGATTAACATTTTAGCTTTTGCTGTAAAGTAACTCTTTAGCTTTTAATGTAGAATACACTAAGTGGTGTAACATTTGTATATATTCAGATCCCTGGTGAGTGATTTGTTCTTGAACCCGTGCCAATCACCATGCGCGATGGTCCCTTGTGTGTATCTGGCTCCGCATGGGAACAATATCGGATGTTGTATCCAAGTCAAAGACTTGATGATTTCTGGGAATTTTGCCACGAGTTCTTTAGTCATTGCGAATTCGATGTATTTGACTTTTTTAACTCTTTCATCGTTCGACGTTCTCCTCGTGTCGAACTTGCTCGTGCAAGAAACGCCGAAGCTGCTCGTCTGCTTCCAGTTAAGGTGGAGCCAGAAGATTTAGATGATGATAGGGATTTTGCTTATGTATTTAATGCTCCCAGATTTAGGAGATCTGGCCAGCTTTTTGACGGCTATGTTTTTGAGATGTTCTGAGTCATCTCTTTGTAAAACACACTGTAATTCGCTTGTTCATTGTTTTGATTCGAAACACTTGAATGAATGTAAGCTCGATTTGGCTTCGTTGCGAAAGAAACGCCTCCTCCCCCCCCCCAAAGCGGGGTTTTATTCGTTCAAGTGTTTTGCTCTTGTGGTTTGTAGCCGCCTTAGCTCTTTTGAGCTTTATACGGGGATGTGTTTTCGTAGTTTTCCGAAGCCCCTATTATTTGTGCTTATATTCGTTTCGTATGTTTGTTTTTAATTGTTTTAAAATACTGTTAGCCGAAGCTGATTTTAATTTAAAATATATGTTTGAGCCGAAGCCCCTTTTGATCTGTTTGGAGTAAGCGTTTTTGTACCGAAGCTCCTTTTACTCTGTTTTAGAGTGGGCTTTTCCTTAGATCTGAATTGGCCTTACTCTCGGCAGGGTCGATTCATTTCTATTTGAATTATCGAATATCAGCGACTTGGTCGAGGCCAATCGCTTTCGATGCTGCTTTTGTGAGTTCTAACAAGTTGCCGAAGCCCCTACAAGCTTTTAGAATACTGATAGCTGAAGCTGTTTTTGTAATAATTGTTTGGGCCAAAGCCCCTTTTACTCTATTTTTTTAGAGTAAGCTTTTCTGGACCGAAGCCCCTTTTACTCCTTTTCGGAGTAAGCTTTTCCTTAGATCTGAATTGGCCTTACTCTCGGTAGGGTCAATTCAGTTCTATTTGAATTGTCGAATACCAGCGACTTGGTCGAAGCCAATCGCTTTCGATACTGCTTTTTTGGGGAATACCTCGTTCATATATGATTTGACGAGTTACAGTAAGCACCGCCTCGTTAAAAACCTCACCCCTTGGTCAGGGTCCCCTTGTGAGGAAAAGAGTACGGGCTTTTGGAAAGAAAGTAAAAATACTATTCTACTTAGTGACTTCGTTTATAGAATACGAAGCCATTTACATCTTTTTCATAGATAGTATTTGCGTAAGCTGTCTGCATTCCATGAATGCGGCAGCTCATTGCCTTCATCGTCGCCTAAGCGAAATGAGCCAGGCCTGTTGCTTTTAATGACCAGAAATGGGCCTTCCCATTTCTGTTGCAGCTTTCCAGCGGGCATGCTTGGATTTTTCCTTAGGACCCAGTCACCTGCCTTGATATCTTTCTTGATCACCTTTTTGTCTCGCCATTTTCTTGTTTCAGCTTGATACTTGGAAATATTTTTTGCTGCTTGGAGCCTGTATATCTCAGTGAGATCCTTGTCAACGGCTTCACTATCTTTGGGAGCTTCTTGTTGTGTGCGAAGCCCTTTGTGCAGTATTTCCTCTGGGCATACTGCTTCTTCACCATAAAGCAGTTTGAATGGAGTAAACTGTGTTGCCCTTGATGTGGTGGTGTTATGGGCCCAGATCACCTTCGGCATCTCTTCTACCTATTTGCCTTTTTTCTTACAATTTGCAAGGCACTTTCGAATAGCTGTGAAGATTAAGCCATTGGCTCTTTCAACTGCTCCGTTTGTTTGTGGGTGGTAGACCGAAGCGAATTTCGCTTTCGTTCCAATTGACATGCAATATTGCCTGAATTCGTCGCAGTCAAACTGCTTCCCATTGTCCACTGTTATTTCCCTTGGTACTCCGAATCGGCACACAATTTGCTGCCAGAAGAATTTGATCACTGTTTTTGCTGTGATGTTAGCCAGTGGTCTGGCTTCGATCCACTTAGTAAAGTACTCAACTGCTACTATGTCGTATTTCAGATTTCCTTGTGCTGTTGGAAGTGGGCCAACTAGATCAATACCCCATCTTTGCAAAGGCCATGTTGGAGTTATAAGCTGTGACTGCTCCGAAGGAGATTTTCTGTTTGCTGCACACTTTTGACACTGATCACATGTCTTGACCGTGTTTGTTGCATCCATGATGATTGCAGGCCAGTAAAATCCTTGCCTCATTGCCTTCCCAACTAGAGCTCTTGCCCCAAAGTGTGCTCCACATAAGCCACTGTGTATCTCTTGAATCAGTTCTTTTCCTTCGTTGTGAGAGATGCAACGAAGCCAAGGAGCTACAACTCCTTTCTTGTAAAGGACATCATCTATCATCTGATAGCATCGTGCTCTTTATTGCATAGCTTTTAGATCATCTTCGTCAATTTGCTCATAGTATCCCCGAAGAAAAGCTATTATTGGGGATCGCCAATCCTCTGAGCTTATTGCATTGATCAGCTTCGGTGGGTCATCTGAGTCCTTTATCGATGGTGATGTTAATGTTTGAAAGAATACATCAGGTGGAAGCTTATCCCCTTTGCAGCTGCCTTAGCCAAAGCATCTGCCTCTTCATTTTTTGCTCTTGGGATGTACTCCACAGTGAAACCTTTGAATTTTTTCTCCATTGAGCATACAGTGGTCAAGTATTTGATGAGTTCTGGTTGCTTCGCTATGCTTTCTTTTTCAATGTGATCTGCTACCACCTTAGAATCTGTTTTGACAGTGAATCTCTGAGCTCCCAATGCCCTGGCTTTTCTGAGCCCAAGTAACATAGCTTCGTACTCAGCAACGTTGTTTGTGCTTCTGTCACTGCATTTGCAAAACTCTAAATTTGCTGCATATCTCATTTTTACACCTGAAGGCGATTGCACAATTGCTGCGATACCAGCTCCTTTGTCCCCCCAAGCACCATCACAGTGTATTAGCCAATTTTCCTCTCTGATAGCATTTTGTGGTGAAGACGATGTCCACTCCGCAATGAAGTCAGCTAGGACTTGCGATTTGATTGATGTTCTCCTTTCAAAGTCCACGACGTATTCAGAGAGCTCCACAGCCCACTTGCGTATTCTGACGGAAGCCTCTTTGTTGTTCAAAAGCTCTTTAAGAGGCTGATCTGTGAGGATTTTGATGTTGTGGCCCTCAAAATAGTGTCTGAGCTTTCTGGAAGCCATTATCACTGCATAGATCATCTTCTCAATCTCTGTATAAAACAGCTTCGACGAGTTCAATGCCTCCGACACATAGTACACTGGCTGCTGAATGTTTCTGCCGTCTACCAGCTTTTCTGTGATGAGTGCTGCACTAACTGCTGATTGTGATGCTGCAATGTACAGTAGCAGTGGTGCTTTTGGGTTTGGTACTGTTAGCTTCGTGAGCTGCGTCAAATATTGCCTTAGCTCGTGGAATGCTTTTGACTGCTCTGGCCCCCATTGGAACTTAGCTGCGTTTCTGAGTGTTGCAAAGAATGGTAAGCTTCGCTCTGCTGCTTTTGCGATGAATCTGTTGAGTGCGGCAATTCTGCCCGACAGCTTCTACACGTCTCTCATGCACTTTGGCTCTTCCATGTCAAGTATTGCATTTATCTTGTCTGGATTAGCTTCTATCTCGTGAGCTGAAACCAGACAACCAAGTATTTTGCCTTTGGTCACTCCAAATACACACTTTTCTGGGTTTAGCTTGAGACCAGCTTGTCTCATGCGAGCGAAGGCGGTTGCCAGATCTGATATGTGATCTTGCCTTTTTGCACTTTTGACCAAGATGTCGTCAACATATGCCAATATGGTTTTGAACAGTTCGTCCTTGAACACTGTGCTTGACATTCGGCAGAAGCTGCTTCCTGCATTCCGAAGCCCCTCTGGCATCCTGACGAAGCAAAAAGTGCCAACTGGTGTGATAAAGCTGGTTTTTTCCTCATCCTCTTTTTTCATCCAGATTTGGTGATAGCCAGAAAAGCAATCTAAGAGGGACATCATTTCACTTGATGCTGCTTGATCAACAATCTTGTCGATTCTTGGTAGTGGGTAATCATCTTTTGGGCAAGCTTTGTTGAGGTCGGTGAAATCAATGCACATTCGCCATTTCCCATTCTTTTTCTGAACTGGTACAGTGTTTGCTAGCCATGTTGGATATTTGACTTCGCGTATGACATTGGCGTCCAGCAGCCTTTGCACTTCGGCTTTTACTGCATCAGCTTTCTCTTCTGACATCTTTCTCAACTTTTGCTTTTTTGGCTTCATATCAGGACTGATTGCCAGCTTATGCTCAATTATGCTTCTGTCAACACCTGGTAGATCTTTGCTTGACCAAGCGAACACATCCTTGTTATTTCTCAGGAATTCGATGAGCCTATCTTCTTCGTCCGGCTCTAGATCTGAGCCAATGATCACTTCTCTGTCAAAGACATCAGGCTGCAACTGCACCTGCTTCATGTCTGCAGCTTTCTGCATCTTTCTACTATCTTCCTCAATATTTGGCTTTTCTTCTAGGTAATATGGATCTTTTTCTTCAAGCAGATGCACATTTCGCTGACCAGGTGCTCTGGCTTTCTCGATGTTTCTGGCTTCCCTCTGGTCACCATATACAGTTATAACTCCTTTGAGAGCCGGCATTTTCATGCATAAGAATGACTGCCTTATGATGATATCAAAGGCGTTTATGACTCCTCTTCCGAAGATGACATTGTAATCAAAGACCATGTCTACTACATCAAAGGTGATGTATTCTGTTCTTGCATTGGATGTGTCACCGAAGGATACTTGCAGTGAAATTTTCCCGAGTGTTTGGGTTCGCTTCCCTCCGAAGCCGACCAACGGAGTGTCTGATGGCTCCAGGTTATCTGGGTTGATATTGGTCATGTTTCTCAGTGTTTTTGCTAGGATGATGTCAGCAGAGCTTCCTGTGTCCACTAGCACCTTTCCAATCATCCAGCCAGCAATATTGGTTTCGATCGACATAGCATCATTGTGTGGGTAATTGTGGAGCTTGAGATCTTCCTCAGTGAAGGTGATGGGCATATGAGACCATTCCGACTTTTTGTACGGGCCATCAACAGAGATACTGTTGACTTGGCGGAAATAGCTTTTTCTTTGCTTTTTGTTCTCAAAAGCAAGCGATGATCCTCTAGAAATGGGCATGATGTGTCCATAGCTTGGGAGTGGACTTGGAGCTTCTTTCTGATTGGCTTTTTGTTGTGAAAGTGGTGGTGGTGGTGGCAGCTCCTCAACCTTTATGTTTTGCGAAGCCACTTGCTGGGAGGTTTGAGGGTATAAGTGAGGATATATGGCTTGTGGGTAATATTGCTGAAAGGTTTGTGGCGAAGGCAAATATTGAGTTGCCATCGCTGTTGATGGGTGCACAGTGTTTGAGTTTAGCGAAGGATATACTTGGCTTTCTAGGTATGGTGGTTTGGTTTCGTAGGAAGAAGGCGGATTGTCTACCTTCATGATTGTTTGGTGGGAGTAGTTTTGGTAGTTGTGGCTGTGGTGATGGGTTTTGGCTTGTGACTCATATTGGTTTCTCATGATGGCTTCTCTAGCCAATCTCATTCGGTTGTCATTGTCAGAGCGACAGTATTTTTTGAACTCCTCATACAGGTCTGCCAGAGTAGCTGGTGTCTCTCTTGCGATATGCTGTGCAAACAATCCGGGACGAAGCCCTTGTATTGCTGCAAATTTTGCTGCTTCATCAGGGATATGTGGAGCTTGAGCACGTAAAGTGACGAATCTGCGGAAGTAGTCCTCTAGGGGCTCCTTCGGCTGCTGGTGTAGTGTGAGTTCAGCATATGAGAGTGATTGGTCTCCCATAATGCCAAAATTTTTGATAAGCTCCCTCTTCAGATCATACCAGCTGTTGATTGATAGGCCAGGCAGTTTCGTGTACCAGTTCATTGCTGTGCCATCGCAGACAATGATAAAGGATTTTGCTGGAACAACATCATCTCCCCCTGCCGAAGCTATTGCAGCTTCATAGCTCATTAGGAATTGCTTTGGGTCGGTGAGGCCGTTGTATCTTGGTAGAGAAATGGATTTATAGGAAGGTGGCCATCTTGCCAGTTGGAGGCTTTCTGAAAGTGGGCACGTATGGTCGATGGGGCGAGTGTGGAGTGTTTGGAAGCCAATTTGGGATGAAGAGTTGTGGTTTGGTGGGTTGATGGTGATGTTTGGCTCATTAAGCTCTTCTTGGAGCTCAGTGACTTGCTTTTTGGCTTTCTCGAGTTCTTGACGCAGCTTTTCAGCTCTGGAGTTTGTGTTGTTCAGCCTCCTCTGCTTCGCTTGCCTCAGCTCCTCGAGCTGCTTTTTGACTTGCAGCAATTGATGCTGCTGCTCCTCTTCCTCCTCTTGCATTTGTTACTCTAGTTTGAGCTGTGCCGCATCCAGCTCTCTCTGCTGCTCGAGGCGTCGAAGACGAAGCCTTTCTTCAAGTCGGTGCATTCTCTCCTCAGTGGTAAGGGTTTCTTCATCGATCTCTTGATCGTCGAGAATGGCTTCGGTTATTGGTGGTGGGTTTGTTGGTGGAATTGTGGGTCAGGGGGCGGCTTCGATGCTGAGGGTTGTATTTGGCACAGTGGTGGTTGGTTTGGTTGGTTTGATTGGCTTTTTGGGTGGCATGGTGGTTATTGTGGGTTTTGTTCGTGCACTGCACAAACGGTGGGTGCCAGTTGTTAGGTTAGTAGCCGAAGCCAATGAACCCAGACAACGGTTGAAACTGAACGACTGGGACAAGCAACAATATATTACTTATCAACAGTATTCTTGGAATCAACAACCTTTACATGTGGGAGAGGGGTCTCCTTTTATAGGGAGACCAAGAGTCTTTGCATCCCCATTATACCCCTGAGATCAAGCATCATCCTCTAGACTATGCAATACAAATAACCCAGGGACACTTTGGTACATTTACCCCTCCCAATGTGAATGCGTAGACTTGCGATTCCGTGTTTGACTTGGCTTAGACTTGGTCTTGTTGGACTTGGTCCATGCCTGCTTCGCCAGCTGGAAAAAGCTATGTAGCTCCTGGATTTGGCTTCTTCCGGGCTGAGACGATCCTAAGCCATCTCCCGGCGTCCAAAAGCCGTTGGCTCCTCCAAGAACCTGCAATATAGAGTAAACCGAAGCTTGCCATTAACTCATTCATAGCTTTTGGCACTCAATAGTATCAATACTTCTCTCAATTGGCTTCTAACTTGGTTCAGGTAACATCACTTTGGTATACTGTAAGACGATGACCGAAGCCGATTGGCTTTTCTAAACAGCGAGACGTGACCACCGAAGCCGATTAGCTTTGGTCTAACTTTGCCCGACCGAAGCCAGACTAGAGTAAATGAAGCTGAATTGGCTTCATCTCCTTTGTTCACTGCTGCCCTTACGCATGAGAGAGATTCAAACAAGTAGAAGGCGTTTGTCGGCGGGCCAAATCCCCAACAATTACTAGCAAATCTGCTCGCACACTGATACGATGAAAACAATTTCGATGAAAACAAATTTCTTTCTCTTTCATTTATTATCGTAATATATTAATAAATATGTTTTTTGTTATGTAAAAAGTGATATATTGTACATTCTATCTTTTCATGTAATTGTTTGGACAATTAAAACAAGGGAAATAATTGTAGTCTCATTTCTGTGATCATTCGAGCGGTTTGAAATATTAGCCTTATAACATATAGTAGAGATATCTGAGCGCATGTGGGTTGCAACAGAAAAAAACCACACTCACATAAACCATTATCAACTCATCCATATTTCACCACTGGGAAATATATTTCATGCAGCTCCCTTGAATTCAAATCTAAAGCTGTGTGACTGTCTAGATTGGGTCGGTCCTTCCGCTTTTCATCATAACATTCCCACATTTCCATAGCAACCAAGTGTTAAAAGGAACAGCGGAAATCAAATGGGTAGTCATCAACTAAATTAATGTTAAGAGATGAAAGATAGGACAGATTTGTAACAGGAATAACAGAGTTGCACTGCATTTAGAATCTTCTTGATCTTTTAGGCCATTCTCAGTGAGAGTTTTATAGGTGTTTTATGCATATTAATTAGTATGCCACATAGGATTTTCTGATGACATGACATCAAATTTATAAAAAGAGAGAATAAACCAGTTTTATCTTGATGAAACTATGTATGCACGCATACCAACTCTTATTGAGTCATGGAATTAAATGTGATGGAGTGCCTATTAAACCACAACATGAAACTATCCATTGGAGGGGTAGTTACAAACGTAATTTCGTTGCTTTGTTGCTTATGTGGCTATATTGGAAACATCAACATGAAACCTACCACCGGGATTGGCCTTAAAACTAATTGTTAGCACTCCAACCTACTAATAATTAGCTGGAGGGTGCTAATAGTACATAACCAATCTGTAAGTAGATAGATCCAATTACTATCATGCTAATAGTTAGCTTGCTAATTAGCAAATATAGCTCTTAGGTAGCTAATTATTAGTTCTAAAGATCCAAACATGCCCTTAGTGTTCCTTGGCATAAAAATCTAGCTAGACCCATAACCAATCTTCTCCAACATGACACTCTTAAGTTCTATTATGGCCAAATCATTAAATCTTTCCGATGTCATTGTAGGATGCAAATAGGACTTTCCAATAGCTTCAATTTAAAAAGGTTTTATCCCACTAAGGCCAATCATAAAAGTGGACAATATATCTCTATCTAAGATATTCGCATTGGGAAAATAATCATGTTGCTTCGATTTTGGAACACTAGACGAAAAAAACATAATTAACAATTAAACTACGAATAGATCAACTAATTAAGGTTATACATAACCAGAGCCGTGCAGATGAAAATGATACACGTAGCTACCAAAGTTAACATGTACTCCTTTCGTCCCAAAAAAGAATGCATCTCTCATTTTTCACAAGGTCAAATAGTTTTAAATTTGACCAAAATTATACAAAAAGTTACTAACATTTATGTTTTTAAATAGATTTAGTATGAAATTATATTTCATAATTAATCTAATAATACTTATTTTATATTATAAATATTAGTATTATTTTATATAAATCTAATCAAATTTAAAATTATTACTTTTTGGAAAACGAGAGTTTGTTTTTTTGGGACGGAGGGAGTATAAGATGAAAAGAATCGAAAAATAAAAAATCTTGGAGTCTGGAGGCTTCGGCGGCTGGGTCTTGCGGCAGTTCGGCTGCGGCCCTAGCCAATGCGGCGATGGCAAGATGCCCAATCGCCATTGGAGTTTTTTTTTATCGCCTCAGCCTAGGTAGCTGTAGTATCTGAACTCACACCACTACGTATACCACATACACCCTAAACTACTCTACTCTAACTGACCTACAACATACACACGTCTTCTAAGAGACATACGACGGGCACATCGTCTTCTCATTGTGGTCCACCGACGCTTGAGGCTTTAGCTAATCCCGGTGAGACACCCGAGTTCGATAGATCGAACTTGGGCGGTTAGCGCTCCCAGTGGAGCATGCTACCACTGGGCTACTAGCCCGTTCTCGAATCGCCATTGGACTTGAAGATGAACCGGCGCACTGCTCGCCAGGTCTTCGGCCTTCGGGACGGCGAGTGCGACAGTGCCGCTGCATGGTTTGGGCCGGCCAGCGCTTGAGCGGTTGTGCCTGTTCCTAGGTGGGTTGCAGAGAGAAAAAAGTTTAGGGGACCCAGTACGGTCACACTACGATGGGCCTGGGCCTGGTCTTCCCATCCACGCACCACCGTCTAATAGTCATCGTTATCTTTACACATGCTTAAAAAACACTCCTATGAAATGTAGCTTTCGACTAAATATTACTATGGCCCAACCATCCTCGTGCCACCCTACGGCATACAGTTTAAATTTTACGTGGTTCAGACACACACCACAATATGGCTCCATGTACTGATTTATGCTCAAAAGGTAAGAGTCTCCAAAGGATATACCATAGCCCAGTCCACCGTAATCAAAATTGTGGCAGCAGACCAATTTACATGTTACCGCCAGCATCAGCTGTTAACGTTTAAGGCCACCATAAGCTAACGACTTCTAACTATCTATGTTCACCTCTGCACCTCCTGATTCTAAAACCCAGGCGGCAAATCAGTAGAAGTCCAGCACCCCAGATACGGTGATGGGAGGCTCAATCGGCAACCGCGTCGCTTTTCCTTCAGATGCCAGCTGCGGCAGCGTGTTGGCCTCCTTCGGCAAGACGCCTGGAGCCGTCCACAGGGTGGCGTGTGGCCACTCGTTCCTGGACTTGATCTGCTCGCCGTTCACAGCCCCGAGCTGCGCCTCCAGAGCGGCCATCTTGTCGGTGTAGTACAACGCGTTGAATGACACAGGGACCTCCTGGTGCTGGTAGACGCCGTAGCTCGCGACTGCAGCCACGCCATGGCCTCGTTTGTGGGCGAGGGTGACGTGGGCCTTGGCTAGGCGGCCCTCCAGTTTTATCTCATTCAGGAAAGTGTTGAGGGCAGTGTCCTTCTCTGACACCTGTCACAATAATGCCAATGCACCACAAGTGTTAAAATACAGCATCATCCGCAATACAAAACCTAGTGGCCTTACATGCCTACAGAAGGCATGGATTCCAACAAGCATGTCTACAAAAGGCATGGATTCCAACAAGCATGCAAGTCGCTTTCTATACTCCAAATTTGAAGCTACCTTAAGGCAGGGCAACAGAGCATGATGTTCTTACCTTACGAAGAAGGCCCACTATATCAGCTGGGGTTAATCTAACAGCAGCAAAAATGATATTGCCAAACTTCCGCTTCCCACCAGTATCAGCTGTTTTGATATCACCTTTGGCAACAGCTTTTAACTGCTCCAGTACTTCTTTGACAGCAAACTCAAACGGGACCTAAAAAATTAGTAACATTAAAAAAACTGAACCATCATTATCTGCGGCAAAGTTGTAGTTGTGGTTTTAGGACGAAGGACTGGGATTAGTGTATATCAGATCATATAACTCTATAATTAGCACTAACATGGATATTTTAGAAGTGTTCATTTGTTGCTACTGCTAAATCAGAGATAAAAGGAAACCTTGGCATTTAAAAACAGTGCTCCCATTCCGAAACGCTATATGGAGCCTTAAGGTGTAGGATCAGTTGAACCAATAAACTTTCTAATAATCATTATTGATCATATATACAAATAGAAAGCATAGAGAAATGAGCCTGTCTAGACCAGTAGTTGGCACCACAGGTTCAAATATTAGTATATAAAGTTCAACAAGCATCATGATTCCTGAACAGAAATTAAATGAAATATTTACCTGAATGGAATTTAGATAATCAGCATTTCCAAACAAGGTCACACGCAAGCGTTGCTCCCACTGTGCCCATTCTTTAGCATAAGAACCTTTTGATGGCTCCGCTCTGATTTGACAATGTTTTGTAAAAATCAGCCAGTATATGGACATCTAAATTTATTTTGTCAACATTATCAAATGAAGTGGTAAAATAAATTAGACCAACTGTTTCAAGAAAAGAAGTATTTTGTCCAACATGCATTTACTATGCATTCAATGACGTTTTTCGCTCTACACAACTTATTGTGAGATTTCTTGTGTGTATGATGTGCTCAGATAAGGTTGGGGATTATGTATCAAAGTGGCTAACATCTTCATACCTTCCATGCCTGCTCTGATGTAGTCTGAACAAGCTAATCCCCTCATCTAACACAGCTTTCACAGCACCAGGCAATGGAGCTCTGAAATCAATAGAAGATCGAGTTACCAATTTAGAGTTTAAGTGACCTCATCATGATTTTCTTTTTCTTGCGCACAATATGAACGGTGACCTTTTTCTTGGGAAATAAGTGGATCAAACATCTCCCTGAACATTTTCTCTAATTGCATTGCTCAATCTAGGATTTTGGGTACTTCTGAATAAAATGAAGGGAGCAAAACAATACAAGATTATATCTAACCTATCTGGCTTCAGGAGAGGCATCTTAACAAGGGAGCCAAAACGCTCATACAGTTCATTTTCAAATTCTCCTCGACTCTGAAATTAGAAGTATGAGTGACTTGGTGAATTCAAGGAGGTGGTGACAGATTTACATAATATGTACATACCTTGCCATCATATAGGTGGTAAAACATTAACAAAACATAACCCGCACTGGGCGATGCCTTATCCAGATTTCCCTTTCAAATTGAAGATTAACAAAATGTCAGGCATTTCACAATATATATATAAAAGTGACAATTACATATTTGCATAAGTGATCACATACCGGATGATTGACCCGCTGGAGGACACGAAACATGAAAACAGCAAGAGCATCAAGAGAAAATGGATTTGAATCGGTGCCTGCAAAATCAAGAAACCAGAACAAAAGTTACACATGTCAACTTAATGATGCAAGAAAACACGACGCAAGCTCCAAATTATAGCATAGGTGTCAAAAGTGGCACTTCTGTCACAAATTCAAAGTGCAGCACACAACTTCCAGAGGACTTTTTTGAGGATTACTAGTGAAGTATAACAAAAAAGAACAGGAGATGATGGAGATTAATTATGAAGCACATGTACCTTCAGAGTCTGGAACCACAGGAACAGCTGCCGCCTTTGTGGACCCACACATATCCTCAATCTGGAAAAGACGATTTATCAATTTCCTCTCCATTTTCTATTATCAAATTAGTCTTGAAACACAACGCAGCAAAAATTGTTTGCCATCAATATTATGATGCCAATCTTACCTGCCTCCACACTTCTTCATTTGGTGCATTTTTGTCAGCAAGGGTTATTCTAGCCGGTTTCTTTTTTCGCTCATCAGCAACTTTTTGCCAGTATCGTCCTGTAAACACAGTTAACGAAATAGTTGAATATACTGTAATAGGTCTAAAATCCTGACAAATATTTTGTGACAATTCAAATATAATTCAAGGACCTAAAACCAAGAAATTTACAGAACAGGCATAAGTGCATAATGGAATTTACAGAGCAACCTGCCAAACAAAACTTATACTGATGTACATTGTACAGCTATAAGCTGCTAATAAGAGTGAAATAATATTATTTAGCTCGCCACCTTTTTTTTTTGCCAGATTGCCTCTTTAGCACCATCTTGTGTTATGGACAGTAATGGGATTGTATCAGAGGGATGCAAATAATAAGGACTTCATGGTGCCTGGATCATCAACCAAACAGGATTCAGCTGAGCCCATGGCTAGTGAGATATGAAGAGCACAGTTCTTCCTAGCCTAATTCAGAGTCATGTTCCTTAGTTTAGCTAGTCCAGCACCTTCTATATAGTGTCAGCCAAGTATTTGCAAGCAAATAAATCGGAGAACCTCTACATGAGAGAATCCTGGTGATTAGAGGGCGATATATTTTTTTTTCTCAAATACGCAGGAGAGCTGCGTATCATTGTATTAATTGGTAAGAGAGTGTGGAATTAATAGCTGTGTATCATTGTATTAGAGGGCAAGCTGCCCTTATCAATTTCCACTGGTTTCCTCTGCATATCATATTGGCTTTGTTTCTATAGAAAAAGGTTTTTTTTCCCCTTGAGAAGAGAGTATTTGAGACCCATTTTCTTCAATAGATGAGAGTTTGTCTCTTACAGACATATAGTTGGAAATTAAAATTTATACCAATTCTGTAGACTAAGATAGCAACCATGAATGAAATATGACTAGGCACGAGCATAACGAATAAATCTTTCTAAAGATGGAGAAATCTTAGTAAAATCCAAGCTCTCAGTTGATACAGTAGAACATGATGCTCAAAACGTATCTTGGCAGGAACAAAGCATATATCGATAAGCCCATAACCATTTTGAACAATAGGATTGTCCTAAAGAAGGTGCAAAAGCAGGTGAAAAATGACTAGATGCCGTTGAATTAGTTCAATTGAATGTTACCCACATAATGAATTATTCATTATGTATCTAGGACAACTAAGAACAACACTGTCCATCGCTAATCACTGAAGCCATGTTTTACTCCAATAAACAAAGTATAACATAAATAATGTCTCAAATGCTCCATACCTTTAATAAGATCTCCCATCAAGCTATGAAGAGGACGATTATCACCGAGGCCACCAGGTGTGTTTAATATTTCATTACATAGAGCTGACTTAGCACAACCAGGTATACCTGAAAGGAAAACATGAAATCAGCATCAAGAATCTGACAACTTTTTTTTAATATATAACAAATATTTTATTAGAACTGTTTCAATTACGAACAAGATGAAGATTGGTAAGAAAATTACCAATAAAAACACTGCACTATTCGAGGAAAAAGAAGAGTTCAAGAAAACACTGTACCAACATTGTTTTGGTCGATTAATTAGCTTATCTGGTCCATGGGATATAAACTTGATATGCTAATGTTTGAGGATTGCGATAAGCCCAATCTTATGCTGCATTTATTGTATGTTCAGATGGATTAAGAGAACCTAAAACCTACCTACCTTAAGACCTAGAATTAGTTAAGATTAACACATGGTTCAACCAAAGTGGCACGTCAGTAACCCGTTTGAAAAACAAGTTTTGATATCCACAAACCAGTGGAATAATATAACCCTTTTTCATCCTTTTCATTCCTGATCAGTTAAAATACACCCAGTGTCTCATTCTAATGATGAAAAACTCAAAAACTATTTAAGCATGTGTCACAGTGCAGTTACTTTACCTGGAAAGAAGACAATAAGGCCCTCTGTTTTGGGAACCATATCAACAGACGTTGACACGGGACTAGAAGGTGGTGTCCCATGGTCTGCCCGAAGATCACCCTCCTCATCTCTCTCTGCATTAAGTATGGCCAAGAAATTTTCTGTGTGCACTAAGTTACCAGCAGCCCCAATCAAAGCTTGGTTTGCTGGGCTGCGTTTAGCGTATTGTTCAAGGAAAGGCTCTGCTTCACTGAGATATGTTGAGGACGAGAGTGGTTTATTCCCATACTTCCTTCTGATGTAGACAGCCCTGCAATGGTAAGGCAATCAAATTAAATGAAGGAACACACGTAGTTCTGTAAGAAAAAGAAGGTAATATTATACCATTCATCCAACATTTTGCTAAGCTCTTTCTGTTTGCCTGGTGATGTTCCCCAATTCTTCATTTGCCTATCAACACAAAAAGGGGCATTAACATCAGAGATGGCATAGTTTCTCTATTTAAGAGAACAGTACATAAGACCAGCGGTACACAACGTTCAATTACATAGACTAATATCTCAATAATTACTTATACTATTAAAGCAGAATCAAAATCAAAAGTATGGAACTTACAACATGAACTTTATAACAAGAAGATTAAAATACTTGCATCAAGTTGTTTGATTGATGAAGAAAGGAACATACTAGAAAAAGGCTACACCCAGCATTTGCATGGCTACACTTTAAAGATTAGTATTGCCCATTAACACATTATTAAATAATAGCATGTCTAGAGGAAGCATTAGCACTGTTTTTCAATAGCACTACATAGTTATTGAGACGTCTAATTAGAGCAGTAGTACAAGAAAGTAGCAAACTAAATATGTTCTTGTTTCAATTCCTCATTAATATCAAATCTGTTGCAGAAAACACAAGTGAAACTTTAAAATACCAAATCTGTTGCAGAAAACACAACTGAAACTTAAAAATACATAATCTGTTGCAGAAAATATAACAGAAACTTAAATTTTCATGTATAGCATACCTTAAGTAATAAGTTCTATAAGCTTCAGGTCCATCTTTGAAAAGGGTAGACAGACCATTACGAATTAAAAATGTCCGTAACTGTCAAATAGCAAAATAAGATAGTTGTGAGAGGGTTCAGCATACAAAGTCTATGGTTTTAGTTCTCCATGTTCAAAAATAAAATAGCTTCAAGGGAACGGAAGTACATAGAAAAATATGAAAAGTAGATTAGATGGCACTAACAGGAATAGCGCAACCATGTACAACCATTAAAGTAGCAGTAACATTTCAAAACTTGATTTTGATGACGCACATCAGAAATGAGCGTGAACAATTCAGTGTTATTGTGTGTACCTCAATAAGTGACTTAAAAGACCCAAAAAGAATACTGGAAATATTGATAAAGAAGTACCTTATATGTCAAGAATTTTAGCTTAACCATTAGATTTGAATCCTCGTCAGCAAGGCCATCCACAGAAGAAGAATTTGAATCCAAGGCACCATTGATATTTTTCAGTAAAGCATCGCCATCTTTGGCAAGCTCAGCTGCCTTCTTATTCGTCGCCTTGAACAGGTTCACATCAACAAAGAAACCTAACCATGGACTGTACATGTCAGTGAAAGGCACCATAGTACATATCTGAATCATAACTGGCTCAGCTTACCTCTATATAAAGGCCATAACCCTTGGTTTTTCCTAAAAATAGCAGCATATGTTTAGAGTTGATAAATGAGAGATCAAGGAAAAACACAAGGCTGACTTCACAAAGCTCACCTCATCTCCTGCTGATAACGTTTAAAAACAGAATCATTCAGCACATGTATAACCATCTTATAATGCAAGTTGTCATTTGAAAGAGAATCAATTTTGTGGTAATTCCAGTAACATTTGAAAGCTGATTTGAAGTGCCTCTGCTTCATCAAGCGAATCATCTCCTGCAACAGTCAACGAAATAAATATATCATGTCTGTATCGTTACTGGTATACTGCTGTAGCAACTTTATTTATAATAAATCATGTCCATTAGAGTTGAGAAATATCTATCTTTTACCAAGAGCCAATACAGCTACTAACCTGCAGTTTCTTAGTTGCGTAGTCTGTAGGATGTGCTTGCAAAAATTTAGTGACAACTGATTTATCAGCAGTTCGCGACTGACCATCAAGTCCAGTATTTCCAAACCAATCTGAATGATCTGGACACATCGAAGCTCCAACATTTTCAAGAAGTGCTTGAATTTGCTACTCATGCATAGTTACAAAGAGGTTAGCAAGGTTGAACAACATGAGGCACATATGATAGAGCGTCAAATACCACTTAGCAATATTGATACCTGCTTTTCATCTGACCTATTAGCAGCACATATTTCTCGTAAACTTGGACCTAAATCTGAATCAACTGCACAAGAAAAGAAATTTTGAATGAATGGTAAAAGGTGAAGTAAACAAGCTCATAACTGAAATATGTCATAAGTTATTCATAGAAGTCAAATGCATCCAACAGTTTTCCTCAGTGTAGTTCATATAAACCAAAACTTCTTGTTTCTTGTAAAGCTCACATAATCTGCTCCAACAATACGATAGAACATATAGAACTCTAGTTCACCAGCTTACCGCCATCTATTGGAGGCTGTGAAAAGTTTCTCAAAACTTCTTCCATTTGCACTGAACTTTCACGGGTCACAATACGGGCAACCAGACCTTCAAGGATCTCACCCTGCACCTTTACATGATCTTTCGACCCTGCAACAAAAATTAACCTGATGTGAGGTCCCAACCAATCGGACCCAAACATATGGTGAAAAAGAATAAGACTGATTTAGAAATTAGTAAGATGACAATCAGTAATCAACAATCGAGATACTCTTACCTGGTACAGATATATCAGCTATTTCATCAAGGGCCCTGCAAACAGGTGTTGCAGTTCCTTCTTCACATAATGCATCATAAGCAGCAAAGAATGAAGTGGCCGATTTCCTAAGTATAAACAGCAAGTATAGTAATATTCTGATCAGAATCAGAAGTGACACACAATGTAGGAGGAGTGCTCCTGCAATTACATGCAAAATTGTGCCTGCAGGTCATCCGATGGATGAATGCAAGTATGAAAAAAGCATTATGCAATAACAAGCTAGCAGAGGAACATGTTTTAGCAATATAAACAAGCCAAAGCAACTTAAGAAATACAATAGTCTATACTCCTTAATAATGCAAGACTTTTTTGAAAGGCTTTGTTGTTGTAGTACAGCGCTGAGGAAAAAATAAGCATGCATCAGCACTGATAGGAAATAAGCAAAAGATAGTCTTGACAGAGGGCAAGAAAAAAAATAAGAGCATGTGTAACCATTAATTATCAGTCTAAATGCAACAATCCATTCTGACAAGAAATAAGAAAAAGATAAATTTGGCAGAGTAATGGAAATTTCCAATCGCAAGACTGAAAAATATGAAAGTAGTGTCACAATCGAAGATGTTACAGCCGTCTCTAAACAAATTGTCACCATTTCACACTCTATTTCTAAATAAAGAATGAAATTGTATCTCAGATAAAGCAAAGCAGCCACATTCTTCCTGAGCATAAAAGTTATCAATGGACACCTTGTCGAAAATAGCCAGACATGGTTTGTAGGTAGGCGCCATTTCCGACAAAACGCAATCACCTCTGGAGTAGAATAGAATTTTGGCTTGCCACGGCCCAATTCAGTTACGGCCGTAACCACAGCTGCATAATGCCCAAACAAAATGAATATATATATGCATATCAATAATAGAGAAAGTAATGAGATAAACAAATGCAGCAACCAACTCAATAGAAAAGTTAAGTTGCGGAAGAAGTAGCAACCTCAATTAATTGCCCAATAAGTACCAACAGAAACATATCAAAAAAAATATACATAGAAATAAAAAGATGAATTGCTGGTGCTGATTTTACGTTACAAGACAATTAGAACTTTCCAAATGTAACATTGCAGGAAAATAAACCATTGACATTACCATACAAATATAGTGTTTTTACAAACCATAGACGAAAGAAAAAATTGGCGAATCCAGTGGCGTAAAGAAACAAGGAAATAATCAGTGACACATGAGGAATTTATCCAATAAAGATATATCTACAGTTGTGACACACAAAATGGTGGTTTTTGCAAGAGTAAAAGAAAACCATCTGAAACCAAAATCTGACCTTTTTCTTATTCTTTCAAAATTACCAAGATCGATAAATATCAGTGATGTTGAACAAACAACAGATAACTAATTGTCTTGGACAGAAGAAAAGGACGTACCATAATCATCCTTAGGCCTTTGCCCATGGTCTCCTAACACAGCTGTCACAAGTTCCATTGAAATGCTTATGCGGTTTCTCTACAAAGCATAAACAAGTGGGAACAGGGAATTAGGAAGCATGAGAAAATTGCAAAGCCAGAAAACCCTACATGACTCATACAGCAAATAAGTTGCATGGCTGCAATGATGACTCTTAATATAATATTAATTTAATAAGCAGATTATATTAACTAGCGTTGTGACAGCTTTCCAAAGGCACATTATTTCTGCTTTTCTTCATCGAGTCGTTAGCTAAAACCATATTTTCAGAGCTGTAATGGTAAAACCTTACATATTAAAAAAGGTTCCAACAATTAACCATATACCACATTTCAAATAATGCAAAACAGCTTAGCAAATCTAGAATAGCTCCTTTTACTTCCTAGACTACTTAAGAAAGGTGCAAAGTTAAGATGCTATACTGAAACCACAGCAAAAATAAACAAAATTAATTATCTTTGGTTCAAGGCTATACAATACTAATATTTGAATTGCTCCGCAGACAAGAAAATCATGAAATTCTGAGATACATTGCCCTGAACATGGAATACCTCGAGGAAATCATTGAATTCTGCTTGCATTTTAGGAGCCTCCTTTCCCCAAGCTTCACGAAACAAACGCCCAAGAACAAAAACGCCCACAGCAGTGTATCTAAAACCAAAAGTTGAAAACTTCAACCATCACATGCATTGATCTTGAAATAATCAGGAGAAATGAGCAAAACATACACATTCCCAAAGCTGTTCTTCGCATATGCACCACCATGGTGACCAGCATACATGAAGAGCGACCCAGAATGCTTGAGTGTAACCTGGAGGAACAATGTTCTTACTATATCAGCAGGGAAATCATCATTGCTATAATCACTGATTAGTTCACTCAAAAGACCCAATAAGTGATTAAAAGGCAAAACAAAATATCAGATATACCTCAAGGTTTGCTAAGCCATGCGATACCATCTCAATCATTCTGGTTCTTGTCTGTCATCACAAAGGTGAGGGTAAGCTTCTCAACATAAACATTAAAATTATTATTCCACTGATTAATTCCACTGATTAAATGGCAACAACAAAACCCGGAAAAGCGGAATAATCCCTGCATAGTGAGTTCATTAACCACTGCTTTACAAGGAGAGGCTAATTATGGCCACATCAAAGTCACCAAGAGCTATACAATACCAACTGAATATATGGAAATTGAATGATTCTTAGGAGAAAGGTTAAATGGGTATCCCTCAATTGAGGAAAATTTGGATGACTTACTGAAATGAGCTCTACAGGTACCATACCATGTTCAAGCGTTCAACTACTCAAATTGCCACAAAATGTAGAAATGTCAATTTCAGTTATTGTCACAATGCATCAGAAACAGGCAGCAATTGAGCTTGGATAAACTATGCTAACCAAAAACTACAGAATTGAGCCCACAGTAAACCCACAATGTGAAAAGCATCAGATTATCAGAACCAGCCTATCAATCACAGGGTGAATCCTTTACGATTTCTCGGTGGACGCTAGGCATTGTCAGTTGAACATGCTAGAGATGATGACAAATTGAACATCAGCAAGTGCAGCATCGCGCCCCCAAAGCACTCACCTCTTGATCGGACTTCTCGTTCTCGAACTTGGGGTAGAAGGTAGCCCTAATCTGGGCCTCGGTGAAGGTGCTGTTGTCCACCTCGAACTGCGGGGCGGTCTTGAAGAGGCTCGAGAGCTTCCCACTCGCAGCACCGCCCTGCTCCGCGGTCACCGTCGCGGAGGTGGAGGTGGACGCGGAGGCGGCGCCGGGGTCGTCCGCCGCGGAGGTCGCGTAGCCCCTCGGCACCCACTGCTGCGCCGCCCCCGCGCGCGGCGCCGCCTGCGAGGCGAGGGACATCCTCCCGACGGGCTCGGCGATCCCGACCGCGGCGGAGGCGGAGGACGAGGAGAAGGATGCCTCGGTGGCCTTCGGCTTCCATTTGCGCGGCGGCGGCTTGGTCTGCGCCAAATAGAGAGTGTCAGTGAGTGAGGTGGGGTTAGGGTTTAGAGGGTTTATCGGCGCCGGAGGGGACGGGAGGGGGAGAAGAACGTACGCTGTCGCGTCGGGGAGGCATTGCGGAGGCGGCGGAGGAGGAGAAGGAGAGGCGGAGGGGGAGGAGGAGCGGGAGGATTCGCCGGGGGGCGTGCGGGGAGAGGAGGGAGGAGGCGGGCGTCATATAAGATCGAGGCAAGG
Source organism: Alloteropsis semialata (assembly GCA_004135705.1). Taxonomy (NCBI): domain Eukaryota; kingdom Viridiplantae; phylum Streptophyta; class Magnoliopsida; order Poales; family Poaceae; genus Alloteropsis; species Alloteropsis semialata. The sequence continues at coordinate 76,563,864 of CM014271.1, read as the reverse complement.
TGGCGCGCGGCGGCGGCGGAGAAGTCTGGAGATGGCGCCGCCGACCCGTGGCGGTTCTGTGACGTGAGAAGGGGAAGGACACGCCGCGCCGTCTGGAAAAGGAGGCCGTTGGTCGGTTCGGCCCACGGGCTCCTTTCGGCGTCCCGCCCGCGCGTGGTTGTGCGTCCGTGCGCGCGCGGTACAGCCCGTGCGCCGTGCCCGCTAGGCTCTCCAATGTGTGGGCCTGGGCCGCCAGTTTAGCTGAAACAAAGAATGCTAATATGATTTTTTGTTACAGGCTTACAGCTCCAAACAAAAAATGAGCTTGCAGTTCCTCTAGCTACAAACTTTCTGGAGGATTACCGTTTTCCCTTTGGATATCCTTTTTTTTTGGGGTACTTCCCATTTGGATATTTTGGTAACCCTGTTTGCTTACTGTTATTTTATACTGACATTCTCATAAAAAATCAAATATTTTGGATGCTTCTTATGTACCTAAGATTTCTGCACCATTAGATTTTTGCATGTTAAGATGAGCTAGGATTGGGTTTAGTTTTTTTGGAAATTAGTGAAATGGAACGTTGAAAACAAAATACAACCTTGTG
>CM014271.1:76513298-76550260 GCA_004135705.1 Alloteropsis semialata | reverse complement strand
TGTTGGAAGTGTTGAGGGCGATGTCGAAGTAGTCGTCCTTCCGCCCTTGACGGAGCATGAAGCCGGCTCCTCCGACCACCACCATCTTCTCCTCACTTGGCTGAGGCTTCAGCCAGTACAAGTACCTCCACAAGTTGAAGTGAGGAGAAATACCTAAGTACGCCTCACAGAGGTGGATGAAGACCGAGATCGCCATGATCGAATTCGGGTTGAGGTTGATCGCCTCGATCCCGTAGTAATGCAGCAGCCCACGGAAGAATGCCCCTGTGGGCAAACCAAGCCCCGCCTCGAAGAAGGGCTTGAAGAGGACCAGCTCGCCGGAGTTCTCCGACGGGAATACTTCCCCCGCGCTCGGCCGCCATTCCGCCACGGCCTGAGGCGGCAGGACATTTCGCTCCACCATCTCCTCCAACGCCTCCGAGGTCACCTTCCCCCGCGTCCACGCAAGGACAGGGGAAGGGATCTTGTCAGACTTTGGGACAGCGCCGGCAGCAAACTTCTTCCTCCCGGCCATGGATCTTACGGCTGGGGTCTTGGATCGCATTAGCGAGGCTACGCTCCCCGTGGTGGCTGAGATCGCGCAAGGGGCTTGTGAGCAGGGGGAGCTTCTGTGGCGGCGGGGTGAAGAGCGAAGAATGAGGAAAACAGATCTGGAAATGAGAAGATTACCCTCCGGGGGTTAATCCTCGCCTTTAATAGCGCGCCTTGATGCCCGAAATTACCGCGAGATAGCGCGATCAGCGGGGGCGGGCGAAACGGTACAAAGAGCCGTTGGGCGCTTCACCTTCCGTTACACGCCGGGCGTCAACGGTAAAAAATGACTCCGGAGCACTCGAGCAAGACAGAGCAGTCGGCGTGCCGCTAAGGCTCGAACAGCTCCCATGCTCGGGGGCTGGCGCCACGATCAAGTCAGTGTGCCTTTCGGGCTCGATTGGCCCCGAGCCACTCGGGAGCCAACACTGCAAACTCAGTGGTGTGCCGCTAAGGCTCGAACAGCTCCCATGCTCGGGGGCTGACGCCACGATCAAGTCAGTGTGCCTCTCGGGCTCGATTGGCCCCGAGCCACTCGGGAGCCAACACTGCAAACTCAGTGGTGTGCCGCTAAGGCTCGAACAGCTCCCATGCTCGGGGGCTGGCGCCACGATCAAGTCAGTGTGCCTTTCGGGCTCGATTGGCCCCGAGCCACTCGGGAGCCAACACTGCAAACTCGGTGGTGTGCCGCTAAGGCTCGAACAGCTCCCATGCTCGGGGGCTGGCGCCACGATCAAGTCAGTGTGCCTTTCGGGCTCGATTGGCCCCGAGCCACTCGGGAGCCAACACTGCAAACTCAGTGGTGTGCCGCTAAGGCTCGAACAGCTCCCATGCTCGGGGGCTGACGCCACGATCAAGTCAGTGTGCCTCTCGGGCTCGATTGGCCCCGAACCACTCGGGAGCCAACACTGCAAACTCAGTGGTGTGCCGCTAAGGCTCGAACAGCTCCCATGCTCGAGGGCTGGCGTCACGATCAAGTCAGTGCGCCTCTCGGGCTCGATTGGCTCCGAGCCACTCGGAAGCCAACACTGCACAACCGAAGGCGTACCGCTAAGGTTCGACCGGCACTCGGACTCGGGGGCTGGCGCCATATCAAAAGCAGCGCGCCGTGCGGGCTCGATCAGTCCCGAAACTTTCGGGAACTGACGCTGCGAGCAAATTGTGACGGGTAGTACAATCTTTTTTGCAGGAAATACAGTTACAACGGAGCCGGACTTACGCCGGTTACAAACATCAAACACATCAGCCGCCAAGATGACGGCCTGGGGCACTCGTCCCTGCGCTCAGTGCTACATCCGGAGTGAGCTTGGTCCACATGAGCTCCTCGCAAGCTCTCTTGTAGCACCACTGCAGCCGTCGACGGGACAGCACCGGTGGAGGGTTGATGACGGACGCCTTCGGCTACCCCTTGCTCTACAAAGCATTTCACCCCACATGGCCCTCGTCACATGGGAATGCGGGGGTGAACGGGGCAGCGCTCACGCGCTGATCAACGCCTCAGATCCCTCGCAAGCACTCTTCTAGCACCGTGCCAAGATGATTCCATGAACTCTCCCCGGTGGATGAACCCAACAATGAGCCTCTGGCATATTGACTGAAAGGGTCCTATAATTTGCCCTTGGGTAGCAGCCCAGGCTCCCCGACGGGTATTTATAGCCCCTAGTCGCCAGAGGACGGAAGATTTTCTCCACTATCACGAGCACAAGCTCCACGCCACGCGTCCTCTCCTCCAGCTTGAAGTGCACAGGTCGCCCTTATCTCCTTTGGCTTCACTCGACCACGGGAGCACCCTGTGCAATCACGGGAACTCTATTCCAGACGCCGCATCACAGAAGCGACGCCGCCTTGCCTGCCTCTCCTTGGCATACCTGACAGAGGAGGAATCCTCCAGGACATGAACCTTTCGCCAAATATAAGTTTCGATTGATTAACTTCATTAATTTCGCGAGCTTTAAAACAAGTTGCTAAAGTACTCGGGGAGCACACGCCTTAATTCGTGAAACCTCGGCTCTTCCGTACGCCTACCCTCCTACGCGTGCACGCGGCCCAGCTCCCTGCGCTATGGACTACGGCTATCGGGGACCAGGTGCATAAACGTAACAGGCTAACTGCCCGAGGAAATTAAAAGACTTGAAAGCAGGAAGCGGAATTCATTAATATTTATATCGCCGAACACTTTCTCCTCGAATTTTTACTTTGTTGCAGGGTACAGACGACCACTCGGCGTGCTCGGCCCTCACGCTCGGGGGCTGGCGCCGGGACGACCACTCGGCGTGCTCGGCCCTCACGCTCGGGGGCTGGCGCCGGGACGACCACTCGGCATGCTCGGCCCTCACGCTCGGGGGCTGGCGCCGGGACGACCACTCGGCGTGCTCGGCCCTCACGCTCGGGGGCTGGCGCCGGGACGACCACTCGGCGTGCCTCGGCCCTCACGCTCGGGGGCTGGCGCCGGGACGACCACTCGGCGTGCTCGGCCCTCACGCTCGGGGGCTGGCGCCGGGACGACCACTCGGCATGCTCGGCCCTCACGCTCGGGGGCTGGCGCCGGGACGACCACTCGGCATGCTCGGCCCTCACGCTCGGGGGCTGGCGCCGGGACGACCTCTCGGCATGCTCGGCCCTCACGCTCGGGGGCTGGCGCCGGGACGACCACTCGGCGTGCTCGGCCCTCACGCTCGGGGGCTGGCGCCGGGACGACCTCTCGGCGTGCTCGGCCCTCACGCTCGGGGGCTGGCGCCGGGACGACCTCTCGGCGTGCCCGGCCCTCACGCTCGGGGGCTGGCGCCGGGACGACCACTCGGCGTGCTCGGCCCTCACGCTCGGGGGCTGGCGCCGGGACGACCACTCGGCGTGCTCGGCCCTCACGCTTGGGGGCTGGACGCCGAAATTAACGCCGGATGATTTAGCCAGACGCTCCTTGACTAACCCTTGGACCGATTCCTTCGGAATCGCTTCAAGGCTCGGGGGCTACGGCCAACGGACGCACCTCACGGCGCATCCGTTGATCATTCGGTGACCTCAGAAGAAGGCTACTAACCCTTGGACCGATTCCTTCGAAATCGCTTCAAGGCTCGGGGGCTACGGCCAACGGACGCACCTCGCGGCGCATCCGTTGCAGACGGCTCTTTTCTCTCCAGTATCACGCGGTTTCGCTTCCAACTGCAGCAGGCTCGACGCTCATCGGACAGCACGACCTCGCCGACTTGTCCCTCAACCACGTACTACTCGGGGGCTTGTCGGGGGTAGACCCCCAGGGGTACCCAGAAGGCGGATTGGCCCAACCAGCAAGGGGCGGCCCAATCCGAGTACATCTAGATCGGTTTGTCGGACTGGCTGGCCCACCAGTCGGAGGCCCACCAGTCGGGCGAACCGGATGGGCGCGACGGCGCGTGCAGCAAGGAAAGAAGACGGCGTATCCCGCAAGAAGCTCGGAGATCAAGATAAACTAGCCGGAATTGTAGGGAAAGATATCTGTAATCGTTATGGGATCAAATCCTTGTATTCCGGGTAGGTTACGATCTCTGGCCGACTTGTAACTCAAGGCAGCCGGACTATATAAGGCGCCCTGAGACCCCCCTCCAGAGCACGACATTACGAACATCTACGCTACAACCCTAGGATAGAACCCAACTACGGAGATCCTTCCAGGAACTTCATACACAGCAATATAATCGCCGCCAACACAGGACGTAGGGTGTTACGTCATCTCGACGGCCCGAACCTGTTCAATCCTTGCGTCTTGTGTTACCATCGACTTCTGATCCTCGATCTGTCCCTCAACAAATCAACCACGTAGGCTACCCTGTGTGGACTGCCGGGTCCAAACATCCGACAGGAAACAAGCTATTGTTTGACTGAGAGAAGAGAACCTTTGAAACAAGTTAATTCCAGGGTGGATGCATTTCTCTTCTTTTCTGTATGGCAGGATGGTGTACACCTTAATGTAATTCGAGTGGCTTTTGAGAAGCAGAGATGTTGACCTACAGAACATCTTATGAGAATTACACCTATATGAGTTCGACTGCTAGTCACAGTCTATGAGAGTGGGTTATCTCTAGATACTCATGAAAGGCCTGGAGTTTGACTTATATGCTCCAAACCGCGGGGATGCAATAAGCAGCCTAGTATCAGTAAAAGGGTTCTGGTAAAACTTGTTCGCACAAGACTGCCAATTCAAGGCATAGTCCATTGGTCAGTTGTGGATGAGCGTAGCCTTTACTCTAGGTGGAAGTTCAACTTAACAGTCTCTACCGAAACACTGGTATATCAAAACAGCAATGGGGCTGAGGGCATTTCTCGTGTGCCGTGAAATATTGGTGGGGATTGTTGGATTTATTTAGGCTTGGCCCTTTTATATTCCAATTAAATCTAAAATATTTAAGGCCCACGATTAATGCAAAGGGAGTTAAAAGTGGTTACTACCATATTGGTAGTTAAGAGGGTCTCAACCAACTTATTAGGTGGACACGTGGTACACCCAATGTGAAGTTGGCAAAGGGTAACCGGGATGCCACACGCGCGCGCGCTCGCTCGCCTCGCCGAGCCGGGCCGAGGCCGAGGGCGTGTCGTGTCGTGACGAGAGGAGACGAGACGAGACGGACGTGATGTGCAACGCTTGCCTCCCCATCGCTAGCACTCGCTAGCACTGCGCGCACGGTTCTAGCGATAGCCAGGCGATAAGGTTTTTGGGGAGCGTCTTCACGCGACTGCTCAAGTTCGTCTGCATCGTCTTCTTCCTGGTGGCCTGTACGACTACATCCACTACTTTCCGGTGCCGTTCGAGGGACTGCACTGCGTCAACTCGTCACTGCATCGAATTTGTACGGCTACACCGAACAAGGTCAACCGATTAGCATGACTAATCCAGTTGATAACGGCGCAGCTAATGCCTCCGGCAGCGGCCCCGTCTCAGGGTACATTCTGAACCTTCTGTGGTTCTTTATTTTGTTCTTGTTTAATATGAGATTAAACTTGAACACATGCACATATCATGTTCTCACAGGATCACTAATTGTCATTACGATTTACATGCTTTTATTTGGAATTAAAATATATCGAATGCTGCCTATATTTCTAACATCTAGTCACTTCACTAACTAATCACCAGCTCGTCCTCTTTTCTTTGTCTGTAAATACTTGCTTCTTGATTTGGTTTGACTCTTAGTAAAGTCACACACAAGACCTAATCACCGTCGGCCATTAGGCCCAAAATAATACAGAGCTGTGCTTCTTGTCGGCCACTTCAAAAAATGCTCAGCAAATGTTCTAATCCTAGTTGTGCAAACTCATGTGACATTTTATAAGGGTTATGCCATTGCAGCTTGTCCTCAACAACCGCAGGCCAGATCGACACCAGATCTGATTTATACTGTAGTATTCTTCGCGATCTGCAGGGAACGGTACATAGAGGCAGTAGGTAAGACGACAACCTTCGATCTTTTCCGCTCATGGACAGCACGCACAGATTTAAGTACTCCCTCCGTTCTTAAATATATGACACCGTTGATTTTTTATTTCAATTTTGATCAATAATATTTCATTAGTTAGTTTGTTAAATAAAGTAAAATAGGTACTACACGTATTAGATGGAATGGAAATGCTAAAGGGCAAGCAGATCTCGTCAGCACATGGTTTACACAGCATCCTCTCACGTGACAGGAGGATAAAAACCAACCATGCGTGCTACATTTTCTCTCCACCACACCGACTAATTAATATTTGTGTGCATGAAGAAACGATATATTTTGAACGAGCTGACTGTAGACCCACTTCGTTTGATCAGTTTTGCAACTAATTCACTTTTATCCCCAGAGGTGGAAAAGTGATCATGGTGGGCTTGACAGCGGTCTACTAGGCGCTCTGGCGTAAAAGAGATGATGTTTGTTTTGAACGAAAGATTACTAGATCTCCTGCTGAGATCGTTTGTTTTGCCTCATCATATTCCGTACTTAATTATTGGGCAGAACTTCGAGCGGAAGGTAACAAGAGGGTTTCGGAGGTGGAAGCAGAGGCCCTCAGATGGTGGCGATGTCGTTCCACCCACACAATAATGTCCAACATATATAGTTGACTTGCCTGTTCGGTTGGCTGGTGGCTGGTGCCGATTTGTTGTGAGAGAAAAGTACTGCTGGCTGGCTGGCTGGCTGGTGGCTGGTGCTGATTTGTTGTGAGACTGAAGTACTGCTGGCTGGTGGCTGATAAGGCAAGCGATCAGGCTGCTGGTTGTTTCTCTGGAGGCGTCAGGGGTGTTGGGGTGGCGGTATCATGATGATACCGGGGAGGGGGGAATCGATCGCTAATAGCCCGGCATCTGATTACGTGTTAACGCATTATGGAGGACACCGAAACAAACATATGTAAGGGTATCGGATAGCACCTGTAATCGGATTACGTTACAATTTGATGAACCAAACACGTTCTCTGTAGTTATGTTTATGTTGGAGCATGGTCATTTGCTTATGTACTTGGGCCACTGGGCCTTCTCTCTTTTCGGTTCCAGAGACTCCTTTATGTTGCTGCTGGTTTTCTTGGGACATATTGTTACGAACCTAGATGGGATTTGAGGATAAGAGGAAATGGATCTGGGGAAGGATTAGAGAGAACACGGCGGAGTCCGTGAGGTTGATGTTACGAACCAACTCGATTGATTCAACAAAAGGGGAGTACAGGATGCTAATGGTGGCTCTGGAAGTTTCTGGATGGTTCTAGAAACAGAAAACTGGGTACATGGGAGGGGAAAGGAAGGAGATAGAACTCTAGCCGAAGCTAGTCTCGAGCTTTCGCTCGCCGCCGCAACCAGTTGCCCGGTTCAGGTTCTGGTCGTTCGACGCCCTCTCTCGGCTGCTGTTGCTGTGCTTTTGTAATGTTTCATATGGGCCGGCATGGGCCATGATGAGCCCAGATTGCATCCACTCAGTTTGGTACAGCCCATGGATAGGAGCATGACATACTTCCACCCTTGAAATTTCAGCTTGTCCCCAAGCCGACTTATAAACAATGAACTGCAGCGAGGCACATGGATATCTTCGATGCATACCTCGAGTCCACCATCTCCGGCAGTCCCGCTTCGACCATGTGTGGCACATGAAGCTCATAGCTCCAGCCTTGCAAAATAATAATCCCAAGTAACGCCACTGAAGAACTCCAACTCTGAATGAAGATTTGCTGCTCACACATAATATATTTTATGTAACTGAATGACAGCAAGGTAGTAGCCATAGGGCTTCAGGATGTCTCAACGAGAAGTACTGATCATATGCTAACTGTAAAGCATTTGATGGGCAAGGTTGCAGTTGTAACAGCTCAACTTCGTTGCTCTCAATTGTTGCATGACGTGGTAGTGTATTTGACATCCCATCACTTTCCTTGCTGCACTCCAGCCCAGAATGAATGAAACAAGATACTAACCAAATGAACTTAGACCTCCTTACCTTGCAGAATTCTTGCAAGCTAGAAAACCCACTAGCACTATCTCTCTCATAATTCTGTGAGCCATAGATTCCTGGAAACCAAGCTTGAATAGAGCAACTAAGAGAAACAAATAGTGGTTTCATCAACAGATAAATATCAATCTCCCCCAACTGATCATTCATCGCCTTCACAGTGACTAGCTTGAATTGAAAGCTTGCATCACTTGCTATCTGAACAATCTGCAACCAAGCAGGCATTGGTGGCATGCTGAGCAAAAATTTCCAGAGACAAATGACCAATTCAGATGACTCATCCCAAACATACAACCGAGTGATACAAATACATATATGTTTGATTTGTCTATTGAAGCTGAGAGTATAAGTAGGCCACCAAATTGCCTTTGAGACCATTTGTCCTCTTGAAACAAGCGCATTTTCCACCACTCCTTGTTATCCGCACTTGTGATCTTCCATGGACCAGGTGATGGCCATGGTTGCTGCAACTTGAAGCACTTAAATTGACCAACATGACATGCATTCTTAGAAAGCATTTTCTCAACTAACCTGCTGACACCATTGACATTGATAGTGACAGCCCATGTTTGATCATGCTTTTCAGTGAACATGACAGAGCTAGTAACCCAGGCGGTAGTGAACAACACCTGACTCTCTTGATATGTCATCAAAATGAAGTCTGGATGAATATCAGGTTGCCGCCTGTCCAGCCCTTCAGCTGCCATATTTCCATTTTCAGGGTAATTGCACTACAACAAATACCACATTTTATAACATTTAATTTTTGTCACAGAAACCCATTTTTTCGTCTTATTTTTTAATTTGTGACGCCTGCGTGACGAAAATTCGTTCGTCATCTGTACCCCGTAATTAAACATATTCAATGACAAAACGTCATTTTTTGTCATAATTTTTTGTGGCGTTTATTCTGCTATCACTAATTTATGACGACTGTTTTTCGTCAATAAAGGCCTTTAAAACGTCATAATTCACTGTGCATGGATGACATGGCGCTGACATGGCATCAGTACCGTGACGATTTGTTTTGTCATAAAACCTTATACGGATGATGTGGCAGTGACATGGCACTTGTCTCAGCAACACCATCGTGACAAATTGATTCGTCACAAAAATAATTAATGGCCCACTAAGGCTCATATTTCGCAGTCTATTCGTGGGCTTAGCCCATTTTCCCTTTTGAAAGAATGCCCGGTCCAACTGTTTGATAGGCCTAATAAAGTTAAAGCCCATTTTTAAGTCAGCCCATCCCATTTTACATTTTGCACCGTATTTTTGAGATAGCCCAACCGATTTTACGATTTCAGCCCATTTTCATTTAGTCAAGCCCAGATACATTTTACAATTACAGCCCATTCAAGTAAACCCAACCCACATACATAATTTTAGCCCATTCATCATCACACCACATCCAACCCATCATCAATCACACCACATCCAGCCCATCATCAAGTTCATTCACGACACCATACATTCATTATTGTTTCATCCAAACATTCTTTCAACAAAAATCAAATAGGATATTCAAACTCAGAATATCACATTCATATGTAGCATATCCATAACCATTCAGCAAAAAAATTCATATGTAGTACATCAAAAATCCTGACCATCAAAAATCCTGACAGTTCCATGTCCAGAAACCAGTCTAGTCCAGAAATGATGACAAGTCCAAAAACTAAATATGACAGGTCCAAAAATCACATGACAGATCCAGAAATCATATGACAGATCCAAAATTCATGACAGTTCCAAGTCAGAATCACTCCCTGTTGAGGCTAAGTAGACGGTGAAGTAGTGCATTGGTCTCCTCCCCTTGCTTCTTTAGGATCTCCAGTTCTTCTTGTTGCTTTTGCTTTGCTGATTCACATTCTTCAAACTTTGAGTTCAAGCATTCCAATTGATTGCGCTGATACTCAACCTGTGATCTAAGAGCTGCAGCATCTTGCCTCTCTGCCTGAACTTCGTCCTCAAGTTCTTGTACTCTTGCAGCAGTTGCAGAAGTCTTCTTCGAGGCTGCTGTCTTCAGACCAGCATTCTCAAGAAACTTGGATGATGCCAACACTTGTTCAACAGCTTCAGTAGGGGTCTTTGGAACTTGCCCTTCTTCTGTTGGTTCAGCCACGATAGCTTCCATTTGTTCCTGACATGATCAAACAGGTTTCCATTAAAATACAGAATCATGCAGCTGCACACCTAGGAGTATAGATCATATATGCAAACAAAAATGCTAAGTTCAGCAGAGTATTTGTTACCACATGTGCACAATTGAGCAAGATTGTTTGTAAAACTGAACCAAATAAAAAGCATGTGCAACTAGCTGAATTATTTAGGTTTGTGGTGACAGGTTAACAATTTCATCAACATGGTCAGCAACCTTTCATTTCCAGAATTGGTTTCTAATGGTAAGCATTGGTTTAGCTAGTTGGATGTGCTTGTGTAGCACTGGTTACTGCTAGGCATTGCAATAAGTATAGATTGGTTCCTTTTCAAATGCAGTAAAAAAAGGCTAAAAGCATGCAGCTACAGACCTAGAACAAGAATTTGCATGGTGAAATGAACAGTTGAGCAGTCAATTTAGTTTTGAGCAAACTTACAATTGCTTCTCTGATAGGCTCAGTGAGACCTGTCTTGCTGCTATAGTGCAGATCTCTAAAGAGGTCGATTGCAGGGGTGGCGCATCTTTGTACTTGTCTTCTTTCGTCTAAAATAAGAAGCAAACATACAGTTAGTTGGTCATATATTAGCAAGCATTCTAGATTGTAGTATCAACACTAAAACAAGCATGTCTTACAACAAAGAAAAGAATGTGCCCAGCTGAATCAAGTCTGATTGCCGATTGTAAGTTTGGCTGGATCAGCAGCTTGGCTGGGCCTAACCATGGCTGGCTTGCTTGGTGAAGAGGACAGATCAATGTGATGACGATCGATGCATGATAGATGATATGGGAACCAAATTAAACTACTCAAGGAAGAAGATGGAGAGAATAAAAACGAGGGTGTTCCTAATTAGTCGGTACACCAAGAGTTGTAGTGTATATAATATGAGTAGCACAAATTGACCGCTAGCTGCACTAATATAATCAGTGAACTTTTGTTGTGTTGTCTCCACAAACTTCTGTGGACCTACACTACATATGGCTCATGAAAAATGCATGCCATCTTGAGGGATGACAGAATTATGCATATGCATATGGGTGGTTGATTGTGCCTAGCTGCTGCAATGTGCTAACCTCATGTACTAATCAATAGTTCTAGTGCATAATCAGGAACAGATTACAACTGATCTGTGCAAAAAAAATGAGGATCAAGACCAGACCATGCTTACCACAACATAAGTCTGTGCAATGTAACACCGGGAGCCTGTCTTGTGATGGTACTTCACTTTCCCACGGCTCCCCTTGGCCTTCAAACACTTCTCCTATAAGCAAGCAGAATAGGAAAACAAATTATCTCACTATACAGTGCTAGGAAATTTAAAGCTGCCAAGAAGAAAGAGAAGTATGTTTCAAAATCAAATGGTGATTACTTATGGAGTCATTTTGTTCACCATATTGTAAAAGATTAAGTATGAACAAGTGTCCAGATTTATTGTTATGGCAACTAACACTAAAGGCTCTGCACCTAGACACTCTGTAGTTGCATCCTATTTCACATTTATGAAATTATGAAACTATGTCATCCCATTAAACATAACAGTTATAGTAGTCACTCTTATTGCAGGAACTCGAGTGCTTATGGAATGGAAACAGCGTGTCATTCCTAGCTGGTTACACCACCATGCAATGGAGATAATAGTTTCTTAAAGACTAATTAACACAGCAGCATGAGACATATTACCTTATGCTTGGGGCTGGCCCACATTTCTACAAGCGCTTTCCATTGATCATCAGTCATACCATCCAATGGTGATGTTGTTCTTACTTGGTTGGCTGGTACATCATCAAACCATTTCTTCTTCAGGTTGTGCCTCATCTGCCGCTGACCACCCTTGAGCAAATCTGAGCAGGCACTTTGGACTGCCTTGTTGTTGGTGTCCATGGAGAATTTAGCCTAGTTGAGAGCATATACATCAGGAATTCAAATCAATATACTCATCTTTGATAGAACAACTAAAAGGTCAAGTCAATTGCATTGTTAGAAAATAATTGATCTACTTACAGAAACTTTGCCCATAAAGTCTTGTAGGGTCGACTTGTCCTTCTTGTACTCTTTCCAATGTGTATGTATAGGCATGTGCTGCCTCAGTACAATTCCACCCTCTGATGCAAGTTTTGCAGCTTGCATGGGAGCCTCTGGTCTTCTCTTCCCTTCAATAATGACCACTGGAATCTTACTGTCACACCCGATTTTGTAAACAAAACCGAATGACTATCATATGTGCGCCAGGATCAAGTTTACACACATATGAGACTTCATCAGTGATATAAAAGACAGTGCAAAACGTAAATAGAATTAAATACCATTATTACACTCACGGAAGCGAATAACTAGCAGCGGAACCTTCAAAACTTCTCCACAGGCAGCTGACTGGGGAAACACGTATGCCTAGAAACTTCCAAAGTACTCCACTGAAACTTCTGTCTAAGCCTGAGCCGCAGATAAAGCAAGGTTGAGTACACTTATGGTTGGTACTCAGCAAATGTAGAGCAAAAGCAAATGACATGCAAAGGCTTAACAAGGAAATAGTTTGGCTTCTAATTAAATTGCTTTAAGCACTTAAGTTGGTCAAATTTTAATTAGCAGCACAATTACTAAGTATAAGTATATACCAACCCAATTATAGAATCTGAAATAAATAAATGCTCATAAAGTAACCACAATTTATTTCAACTTCAAGTTCAATTATCATGAGAGGGTCCAAGCCGCTCTTAACCGTGAGCACGGCTGATATATCAGTTTTACACTCTGCAGAGGTTGTACACTTTCCTCACAAACAATGTTTCTCATATAGCCTGAGGTAGCTAGCCTCTTCAACACTTCCTTAGGTGAGGGGCCAGAGAACCATTACATGACCTTTACAAAGAATTATTAACATGAAACAACCCGCTAAGGTTTCAAGCCACAGCAGAGCATAACCTTTTCTAATCGCCGAGTTACTTACCAAAGCATACTCCCAAGAGATCCGGCTATACCCCGTCTATGCTTCCCCTCTTGCCCTTTCGGTAAGGTTATTACAAGTTAACTCTTCTAATTAATTAGTCACGACCAGAGCCCATTAGCTATGTGGTTGCACTGTTTTCTTGGGTGGTCACTCCATGTTCCAATTAAAATAATGATCTTATTTATCGTCCAATGAGCATAACACAAGTTCATATAGTTCAGCATTAATGATATCCATAACCCAAAGTTAAGCAACTAAGCAATGCTACCCAACAGTAATTAAATAACTCGGTTATGCAAGGGAAAAGGTAATCAAAACTAGTCAAGTCCTTAACATGGGTCCCATCATAATTATAAAAGCATGCAAGCATAGCATAACTATAAAGTGAGCATGTCATATGATTATTAGGACTGCAAAATATGATCAAGAATACACTTGCCTTAAATCCAGCTAACAAATGCTATGGCTCAGGGACTTCTCAAACAAATCCTCGAACAAACCTTGAGAACCACGAACGTTGCTCCTATACGCAATCACGGGGTCACACATGCAAGGAAACAATACAACAAATAATAAACAATACACCAAACATGGGCAACAGTACAAAGGAACGGTAAAAAGCTAAAGTTCAGGTCCTTACGGTCACGTGAGCGAAAGAGTCACTGGAAACGGAGTTGAAACGATCGAGATAGGTCCAAAACGGTGTTCCAAGGACTTAACTGCGAAGGATCAAACTTCCAGGGGTTAGATTGATAGGAATCCAAGGGTATATACATAATTATGTACAAGAGCTCAGGGTTGAACGCGTAATGTATCAAGGCCGGACGGCGGGTTCGATATATTGAAAGGTCAGGGGCTAATCCGCAAGAAATAAGGACCTTGTTGTAATTACTTTACACAGTCAATGGAGTGCGGGTTGATTATCCAAATACCCAGGGTCTCTTTATCAAAATTCATGGCTGACCATTACCTTGAGTGTTTGACTATGATCTGAGTCGTTGATCTCGCAATGAACGGCTGACGGAGCTCGCCGGTTTTAGGTCACCGGAGAACGCGGCCGACGGTGGCGCTGGGCGGCGAGTTCGCCGGAGTTACTCGGTTCTGGGGCCGCGGAGCACGAATTTCAACAAGGAAAGGCTCTGGGTGACGCGCACGACCTCGTGAACATGTTGAGATGACTTTCGTCATCGATTTGGAGGATGATGATGGCGAGCGGCGAGGAGAAGCGGTCGGACCTGCTGGATGTAGCTCCGGTGAGCGATTGCAAAGCATAGAGGGCAAGGCGACGATTTCAAGCTGCACGAATAGATACCTTATGTCCTTGCGCACCTCCTGGTGGCGTCCTTGTTGCAAGGCCAGCGGCGGAACGGGAAATCGACGGCGGCCTTCTTTGTTCGGGGTGGCGCGATTGTGGAGCTAGGGCGGCTCGGCTAGGGTTTCGTAGGGCTAGGTACGGGTGGCGACGCGGCTTTATAAACAGGGACGGGCGCCTAGGCGTGCGGGTCAAGGAAACGCGAGGCGACGCAGGCTCGGACGCGGGCGGAACGGCTCGGCGGTTGGACTCGGGTTCGAATCCGCGGCGAGTCGGAGGTGGAAGACACACCCGACGGGCGGGGGCCACACGCCAGTGAAAGAGAGGGGGAGCCGGGATGGACTGGGCCGTGGCGGGGAGCTGGAGAAATGGGCCGGGCAAAAAGAGAACGACGGGAGAGATGGAGGGCGACAACCGGACTATTCAAAAGCTTAGGGAGAAAAACTAGACTTTACTGAAACAACAAAACTCACTCAAACAAACGCTATTCAAATTCGAGTTTAAAAGAGTTTAAACTCAAATTTGAAAAGCAACCAAACAAAAACAAATGCAACACCACAAAAGCCACAATACACTTGTTGAGTCTATTAATGAATTATTTAATTCCATAAAATCCTAGATAATTCCCATTAATTCCAAGAAATTCATTTATGCCTCCAATAAACCCTAGAAAATTACAGAAATATTCCTACAATTTCTTGTGATGAAAATTAGGGTGTTACACTTACTGTTTAAACCTCGGCACATTTGGTCCAAATTCTTGCCCATACTTCTTCCCCTATTGCTTTTTTTGATCATGCCATTAGGCTCACCTGAAGATAATAAATATTTTTAGTTACATCAGTGCACGGCATAGGCATTTAGACACAAATGTGAAGACCATATTTATTGGACAAAGGAGCAAACATTTGTTACCATCATTGTCAAT
Organism: Alloteropsis semialata; assembly: GCA_004135705.1. Taxonomy (NCBI): domain Eukaryota; kingdom Viridiplantae; phylum Streptophyta; class Magnoliopsida; order Poales; family Poaceae; genus Alloteropsis; species Alloteropsis semialata. The sequence goes on along the minus strand of CM014271.1, from coordinate 76,534,944 downwards.
CTCTTGCAGCTCATCTGCTTGCGCAGGTGCAGCTGGAGCAGCAACAACAACTGCATCATTTTGTCCTTCTATGTTTGATGATTGCTCCCTCATCCTCATCCTAGTCACTCTTGCAGGTATGTCTTGTTGATTAGGTCCTGCTAAGACTCTCTTTGAGCCTCCTGTTCCTCCAGTTTGTTTGATGACGCTGCTTGTCTGCATGGTCTCATATTTTGAGAAGGAATAAAACCAAATTAGTTCCATAGAACAGGTGAGTCATTAATGACAAGGATTGCGAGAATAAATAGATACCTTATCAACCACACCATGTTCAATATCGTCGGCGTCCTCAGCTGGTTCGTACAAAGAACCTGAGTCCTCCTGAGCGATGCACTTGCTCTTTGCATTTGAAGAGCTGGTGAGAATGGATGCCTAGCATTGATAGTATCCTTTGACTTCCCAACAATGCCGAGAAATGTACCTAGAATGTACTCACAAATGTTTTTTTCAATGTGCATTATATCAAGATTATGCCGCAGCTTCAAACTTGTCCAATATGGCAAATCAAACAAAATTGACCTTCGCTTCCAACATTGACCATCTACTTCCCGCTTTCTCTTTTTGTTTTGAGGATGCTCTCCAGGTCTAACATCCTTGACTCTCTCCAATTGTTGCATCAATTCTGTTGTACTAAATTCCTCTGGCTTCTCGCGTTCTTCGATCCGCCCATCAAAATATTTCTTTCTCCTCCATGGATGGTCCTTGTCAAGGAAACGACGATGGCCAATATAACATATTTTACCCCTTACTCTCTTAGAGCAAGGGTTTTTGTCACAATGCACACAAGCATAGTAACCTCTTGTGACTCTACCCGACAAAGTGCTCAAAGCTGGATAATCGTGAATGCACCATATAACTGCAGCATGTAGATCAAACTTTTTCCCACTGGATGCATCGAAAGTACTAACACCTTTCCAAAGATCTAACAGCTCTTCAACTAGTGGCTCCAGAAAGACATCAATATCTTTTCCTGGACATTCTGGACCTGGGATGAGCAGACCCATCATGAAGTTGGATTGCTCCATACATACCCATGGGGGAAAGTTGTAAGGCACAAGAAATTGAGTCCTATTCCTTGGCTGTACAGAAAGATGTTACGATCATCCCTTTGCATGAGATATTGTCTGAATGAGCTCTCATCTTTGACCAACATATGCATCTGTAGCCGATTGCTCCTTAAGCCTAAGCACAAGTAGTTACTGTAAGCATCAACAAGTAGTTCTAATCCAACCTTCAGAGAAATCACCATCAAGTGTTCTAGCAACTTCTTTGAAAGATCATCTCCACCAATATATTTGACTGAAAACTTGAGTGTACGAGAGACAGATCAAGACTGCAAATAGAAGACAATCGCAGCAGCAATAATTTGGGACTCTTTGATTCAGCTTCAGAGTAGAAGAAAAAAGGCCATGGCATCGGCCGCAGGTCAGCACCTTTGGAAGCTACCTTTAGTTGCAAAAGAGGTGGCCAAGATGCTTTCAGCTGCACAATCACTATGTATTCTCCGCACCACGGTGATACCTCAAGTAGGAACCCATTCACCAATAGCATCTTCTCAAACCATGAGTTAGACACAGATGAAGATCTCAGGGACATAGATAGCTGCATTACTCTAACCAACTTCTCTTTAGGCAAAGTATGGGAGTTAATAGGCATAGTGTCCCTGCAGCAACCAAGCGCCCAACACCTTGTGGAGGGTGTAGGGTTTCTCTTACTGGTGGCGATGGAGACGACGCACACAACTTCCTAGGAAGGAGTAGAGGTCAATGGAGGTGAGGGCGGTGCCGAGGATGTGGTTGCAGACACCTGAACACGAGCAGCTTGGTAGAGACCCGGTGTCGAACACCTTGCGGGCGCCGTCACCAGGTGCTCAGTGGCCATGATAGGAACAACATGGACAGCATCCCCTGGTGGAGAGGAGGATGGTGAAGCTGTCGGAGATGCCGAGGACGTGGTTCCCAACACCTGAACGTGGGCGGCCTCGTAGCGACCCACCGTCGAACACCTCGTGGGCGCCGCGGATACAAGCTCCATGGCCGCGATGGAAACGACCAGGCAGCATCCTGCGGCGGAGAGGAGGTTGCGAGGTTGCCGATGAGGACGTCGTCAGCTTGCTGGCGCTCGTGGGGACGTTGACCTCTTCCTCCAGTGAAGGGGATGAAGACGTCGGCGGCTTAGCACAACTGCACAACAGAGTGTTTGTCTTCCCCATCTTCCGATTCGTGTCATCCACCTTCTTCTCCAACTCCTCGAGCTTTGCCAGGATCACAGCAAACATCTCCTCCTCCGTCGCCATGCTCTCTCCGGTGGTGGTGCTTCCCGGATCGAAACAGCTCTGAATACCAAATGTTACGAACCAACTCGATTGATTCAACAAAAGGGGAGTACAGGATGCTAATGGTGGCTCTGGAAGTTTTTGGATGGTTCTAGAAATAGAAAACTGGGTACCTGGGAGGGGAAAGGAAGGAGAGAGAACTCTAGCCGAAGCTTGTCTCGGCTTTCGCTCGCCGGTTGCCCGGTTCAGGTTCTGGTCGTTCAACGTCCTCTCTCGGCTGCTGTTGCTGTGCCTTTGTAATGTTTCATATGGGCCGGCATGGGCCATGACGAGCCCAGATTGCATCCACTCAGTTTGGTACAGCCCATGGATAGGAGCATGACAGTTGACGAAGAACAATGGGGAGTTCAGATTTCAGAATAGTTTCACAATTATTCATCGATCAAGATTCAATAATGGTTGACAAAAGCTTCCATTGCAAGCGCTTCATGTCAAGGTTCATCCATTTGTCACCAAGAGGCAAGAGCAAACTCAACCAAGCAACAACATTGGGACCCTGAGAGTAAAACTTAAGGGAAAGGGTCATTCGCCTGAAATACTAGCAATAAGCAGTAACATGGTAGCATTGTCAGGTCTCATCTGACCAACAGTCACCACGTGTAACAACTGATCGACCGAAGCATGCTGTCGTCAAACTTGATAGCCTTTGGTACACCAGCATGTGGTAGTAGCAGTCGAGGAATTTCAAACCGCTGGCACTGCAAACCACACTTCTCAAAAGAAAAATGCCACAGTCAGCACAAATGGTTGCTCGAACATCCGTATGTAGACATCGCCACTGTATAGTACCCATGGTTGGAAGACAAGAAGCTGATTTCCATAGTGCATCTGACTCAATAGGAGCAACAGCTGAATTTATTTATAGTGCCCAATAAAACCTTTTTTAAAAATTTTGAAATTTTGTATGTATTTAATTTTGTTTTGATTAGATTGATCACACACCGTGTGATTCGAAACCAAGGAGAAGGGGCAACGGATGGAGCATGTAGCGTTTGCAGGTGGGGAGGCCGCTCACTGGAAAGCGGAGGACGACGACATGGGCGGGTAGAAAGCGGCTGGAAAAAAGTCACACACTTAGAAAATGAGTCGGCATCAATCGAGGATTATAGGTGGAACTAAGTGTAGCTTAGTTGGTTAGGTTCCTTGTGGTGGAATCTGCCCACCTGAGTTCGAGTCTCCGCTCGGCATGGGTGTCACATTTTCTTAGATTTATTCCAGGATTTTCTCTGGGATGAATTGACACGAGCTCTAAGAGCATATGATCAAAGAACAAGCACATCGACTGATATATCTACCATAAAAAGCATTTTTGATGTTGCCATATATCAGGGAAGTCTTTTATGTTCAGATATTGTAACTGAGTCCTCTTGATGCACGGCTTTGTTATTGTATTTTTTGTACAAAAGCTAGCAACACTACCGGAAAGCCCAGGTTTGCCGAGTGCCCGAAGGTTTGCCGAGTGCATTCCATCGGGCACTCGGCAAACAGACAATATGCCGAGTGCCTCCAGGCACGCACTCGGCAATGATTTGACACTCGGCATATAGAGCCTTTGCCGAGTGCGAGGCATTAGGCACTCGGCAAAGCCCACCTTTACCGAGTGCAGGCCACGGGGCACTCGGCAAAAGCCCACGTGACACTCATGTGGCACGCCCGATGGACGGCGGTTGAGTGAACCTTTGCCGAGTGCCGGCCGTTAGGCACTCGGCAAAGGCCTGTTTGCCGAGTGTCAGAGGCTAGGCACTCGGCAAAGTGCAAGCCTTTGCCGAGTGTTTTACAGGGCACTCGGCAAACATGGAGCCATTATTTCATGCTATCCCTTTCAAACTTTTTCCTGTCACCACGTACAATACGAGGTAGTGCATGTTACAATTTGGTAATTTTCTTGGCTAGTTAGCTAATTTCAATTAGTTTATTTCATTTCTAGGTATTTTTTGGTTTAAGTCAAATTTGAACTGCAAGTGTTTGAAATAATGGAACATAGTGAATGAAAAAATGATATTCATATTACTGAGTCCATTTGGAGGCCTTATCCTTGTACTGAAACTAAATTTGGAACATCTTGCACACAAAAGATGCCGATGTACGTGTGTCCGTATTGTTTTTAAATTCTACAAAAATCAAATGAAGTCTGAAAATCATGAAATTTGTCTGGAGCTCATGATTTCATACATGGAGGACATGGTAAAAAATGTAGAAGGTTTTGCAAAAGTTGTGACGTACGATGCTTAGAAACTAGAACATATCCGAAGAAGATTCATAGAGTTGTAAAGGATCCTTTATGATTTGGAGATAGAGTGACGGTCCAATTTGAGTTTGACTTCAAAACTTTTTCTATTGGTAATAGACTACATAAATTGTTTAGTTTGAACTTATGGTAAATCTCCCGTAGTGCAAGCACAAGTAAAACTCGTGTTCAGATATTGTGGCACGGCAAATTATTATGAAAACATTTTTACTATATTTTATGATTTTTGTATTCCCTTAATACCATTTGATGCCGGCACATTTGTTCTACAATCTAGTCAATTTAATTTCAGGCGGGGCCTAGGAGAGCAGGAGAGCAATTTGTATTAAGGGAATCGTATTTGTGTAGACAGTTATTCATTTAAATTTTGCTAACATGAGTCCCTATTTTTTTTATTTTGGTTTGCTCCTTTCTCCTTTGCGACATGATACAATATGTCAAATGTATAGTAATTAAACAATAGTGGCTATATGCAGAAGACCTGAACGTTAGAATGTTGTCCTTTATTTTAAAAACTAAATCTGCAGGTACAGATATATATAATCAGCTATCAAAAGGAGTGGTTAGACCTTACATCATTGTTTTTCGATCGCAACAAATACCTGAATTTGGTGGCTCATAATTATGCTACTAATAAGAATGCCAAAAAACAATTGCTAACATGACAGCAGTGGCCACAACAACAAACTGCCGACGATCCCTCCACTGCACCGAAATATTTATTCATTGATTACTTCCTCCATTCAAATATGTTCCTCCACTGCACCGAAATATTTATTCATTGATTACATGCGAATATAGGTGTTATTTTAAGTTATTCTTGTAATGGCATAGGTGGTAATTTAGATGAATATTAGGGGTTTACTTTATGTTATTTACGTAATGACAGAGGTGGATAATTTTGCTATAGCTTTAGGCGGTTACTTTAGCATATTTTTATAATGACAAAAGTGGGTAATTTTTTAGAAAACATAATAGACCTAATGGCTCTGATGATTAGAGTCTATGGATGGATGGCTAGATGTTTCTATTTTTTGTGAGAATTTCTAGGATTTATATTTTGTCGTAGCGCGTCTCGTGAGGATTAATGTGGAGGCTTCAAAAGGAGCCTCCAATTAGTAAGTCTATATTCGCACTGCTTTCTTCATAAATATATGTATGGTCTACATAGTGACACATATCATGCATGTATACCTTGAGTTACAATATTTTTATACTCAATAAATTGCAATAGCTTAGGATATGTTTTATAATGACATTTAGGTTATTTTTAATAATGGCAGATTTATGTAATTTATATGCGAATATAGGTGTTATTTTAAGTTATTCTTGTAATGGCATAGGTGGTAATTCAGATGAATATTAGGGGGTTACTTTATGTTATTTATAATGATAGAGGTGGGTAATTTTGCTACGGCTTTAGGGGGTTATTTTTAGCATATTTTTATAATGGCAAAAATAGGTAATTTTTTACGAAACATAATAGATCTAATGGCTCTGATGATTACAGTCTATGGATGGACGGTTATATGTTTCTGTTTTTTTGAGAATTTCTAGGATTCATCTTTTTTCGTAGCACGTCTCGTGAGGATTAACGTGGAGACTTCAAAAGGAGCCACCAATTAGTAATAGTAAGATAAGATGTATTTCATCTTCTAAACTTTGATAACATGAGTCCTTAAATTTTTTGAAATTTTAATCTGCTCCTTTCTCCTTTGCGACATGATACAATAAGTCGATGTATAGTAATTAAACAACAGTTGCCGTATGCAGAATATTTGAACGTTATAATAGTGTCCTTTATTTAAAAATTAAATCTGCATGTATAGATGTATATATTTACGGTCTGCCCAGTACTGCCGATCAGTTATCTTTAGGATCTTACATCATTGTTTTTCGATCGCAACAAATACCTGAATTTGGTGGCTCACAATTATGCTACAAATATTTCGCAGTGGATTTAAGAATGCCAAAAAACAAAAACAACTGCTAACATGACAGCAGCGGCCACAACAACAAACTGCCGACGATCCCTCCACTGCACCGAAATATTTATTCATTGATTACTTCCTCCATTCAAATATGTTTGTCCATATGATGACCTTGTGACTTTACATTAATCTTATTTAATTGTTTTTAAAAGACAAGAAAAATTTCTAATATCATATATAATTTTAAAGGGTATGGATAGTTATTGTACATCAGCTTTTACTGAGAAGTAGTACTTTCTCAAACAATGCAGAACGGAGAGGGAGCAATACAATGTTTTTTGTAGAGTAACTATAATTATGGATGTAAACTTTTGATGTGGCGGTAGCTAGATCAAATCCTAATCGATTTGAATCGTGGGACTTGTACACTCCAAAAACAAAAGAGAAAAAAAATACATTGCCATGAACCCATATATAAACACGTAGTACTTTGTTAAAAATAAAATATAAAAAATTAAATTCGAGCACTTCATCACTCTCCTAGATCTAGCTACTTCAATTCACAATCCCCAACTGGCTATCCTTGTACAACCCAACCATGGTACAACCTTTCCCCATGTCCACTACCTCCTTGCATTGGCGCGTCTTTGGATCATACACTCTCAGCGAGGCATCTGGAAGTCCCACCCAGTAAGCGATCCGCCCATCACTCAGCATCATGAGTGGCAGCGCAAACATTTCTCGCCAGGGCAGCGCGATCGGTATCAATGGAGCCTCCTTGGGCTCTTTATCCCAGCAGCCACGCAGAATCTTTCCAAAATGAAGAGACTCTAATTCCATCCATGTCGCCGTCTCTAGGTCCTTTAGCAGCCACATGTCAACGCTGTAGGACAGGTAGTCAGGGCGTACAAAGGCCAGCCAGCCATTGAACTCGACCAAGCTCAAGTTGTCGCGGTGGCAATGGCAGTCCTTGTAGGGGAGCGGGCCTCGGAGGAGACCCGGCCTCCACTTCTCTCTCGCGAGGTCGAACGAGGCGATGCCGGCGTGGTAGTCGGTCACGTGAGAAGCCGTCAAGAAGTGGGCCAACCCTTGGGTGACCGCCCTGTGGTGGCGGATTGCCGCGTCGATGAGCACCGGAGGGCTCTGCGCCGGCCTCCAGCGCTGATGCTCGCCGGAGCCATCGACGACGGTGAGGATCTCGCATGTTTGGGTGGTGTTCTCCTGGCCCTTGGAAGTGCGGACGCGAAGAACCTTGTATTCTCCCGTGGTGGGGACCTGCCCGAACACGTACGACGAAGTGAAGTCCTTGCCGTCCGCCGTCGTCCCCGCGGGGATGTGGGTGACGGCACCGGTGGCCGGGTTGAGAACCTGGAGCGCCGCCGAGCTCCGGCTTGGCATCATGCAGATCAGGCCGCCGGCCGCCGCGATTTTTCCGGTGCACCTCGCGTCCAGCTCGCCGACGATGGCGCCGGTGGCCACGTCCACGAGCTTGAAGTCCACGCGGGAGAAGTCTTCGAGGTTGTGGAAGGCGGCGACGAGGAGGGCGTCCTGTCTGGCCTGGGCGGGGACCAAGCGCCGTGACGGCGGCATCGGCGTCATCCATGGCCGGCACGAGAGGAGCGATCGAGCGCGTGGCCCAAGCAACGTCATAACGACTTGCGTATCGCAAAAGCTTGTGGCAACTTGGCGGTTCCTGGATTGATTGCGTGCGCATTTGATTTCCTTATAAGGACGGGCTGGCTCGAGTCCGAATCGGGTCTCTGTCCGAATCGGTCTCGGCATCTGACAGGGCGTGTTACCTCGACACGGACACGGTGAGGCGAGGGGCAGCGTCAGACTTGAGATCGAGAGAGGAAGTGGATGGAGCGGGCTTGCAGGCCTGCAAAAGCAAAGCCCACTTTAGTTTCTTGGCCTTGTATAGTGCTGGTGGAAATAAAAATAGGAGAAACACATTTTCTTTGCTATTTATGCCATGTGTATGTGTCGAAAAGCAAAACATGATCACGGGCGAACGTCGCCACACGCTAGCTGCGTCGTGTCTGCCTCATCCAGGCAATATAATGAAGTGAATAAGATCTTTCAGAAAAATTAAGACTAAAAATTGACAAAATGTCACATCAATTCATAAAGGGTCTGCTATGAAATGTGGCAGATCATGCATCAAAAATTGGGCTTCAAAACTCCCTACCTTAACGTGATCCAAGTGGCTTCGTTAAGCACATATGTTATCCTATAGATATATCTTATAAAAATTACATTTATATCGCAGCTGGGTCTCTAGCTATACTCATAGAGGCATGGAGTATGACTTGTACACTCCAAACCAAGGGGTGCTTTAGCAGTCTAGTATCAGTAAAGGACTTGTTAAGTTTGATCGCACAAAACTATCAATTCAAGACATAGCCTATTGTTCAGTTATGGGTAAGTGTAGTTTGTTTTTGTTTTAGGAGGATGTTCAACTTAACAAACTTCATCAAAACATTGGTATATCCAAACAACAATGGATTTGAGAGCATTTCTTGTGTGCCTTGAAAATTTGGTGAAATTGATGAATTTAATTGAGCTAGGCCCATTTTAACCCAATTTAAACAAAAGTTCATGTTTAATGTTAGGGAGTTAAAAGTGGCTAATCCTATATTGAAAGTTGAGGGGATCCTAACTTAGCAGGTGGACTTTCTGTGATAAAAAATGACACCGACGTGCCACGTGCATTGGGGCTCCCTCATTAGGTCAAGACAAGACCTACTGTCACACCTGGTTTTATAAACAAAATCGAATGACTATCATATGTGCGCCAGAATTAAGTTTACACACATATAAGACTTTATCAGTGATATAAAAGACAATGCATAACGTAAATATTATTAAATTCATTATTACACTCACTCGAAGCGAAAAACTAGCAGCGGAACTTCAACACTTCTCCACAAGCAGCTAACTGGGGAACACGTACGCCTAGAAACCTCCAAAATACTCTACCAAAATCTCTTGTCTAAGCCTGATCCGCAGATAAAGCAAGGTTGAGTACACTTATGGTTTGTACTCAGCAAGTGTAGAGCAAAGCATATGACATGCAAAGGCCTAACAAGGATTAGCTGGCTAATTAAATTGCTTTAAGCACTTTAGTTGGTTATATTTTATTTAGCAACATAATTACTAAGGTATAAGTGTATATCAACCCAATTAAGCATAAACATAAGCATCATCATGAGCATAAATAAATAAACCAATTTAATTCATCTTTCGATATATTAATCATATATTTTAGTTCAAGACTCTAACAAATTATAATATAAAGATCCCAAATTAATAAGAGTCATACATGAATAGAAGATTACAATAGCCTACACTAAAGCTTTCTCATGGCCATGAAAGTGTTAACTATGTCATCCTCGCTTACTTTAGAGAAAATATCACGCTCAATAAAAGTGATCAAACAATAATTTAATAACTCATCACTCATACGATTTCTTGTATTACTCTTCACTGGATTTAGTGCAAAGAATGCCCTTTCCACACTTGCTGTTGCCACCGATAGAAGCAATGCCAACTTAAGAATCAAGAACACCTTACCATAAAGATCATGTTTATCTATTGCAACCATCTTAATAGAGAGCTCACTAAAATTATTTAGGCCCTCAAATCTATCATCCATTCTCACATCATCAATGTATGTATCAAGTTGTAGTTCAAGTTCCATCATATGAGCACTTGTGAAGTCTTTGGGATAAAAAGTTTCAAGCTTAAGTATTTTTTCTTTATCAAAAGAGGCAAATGAGTTGAAGGGATTCAATGTTGACATACAAAGAAGTAACTCTATACTAACCTCATCAAACCGATTCTCAAACTCTTGATGAATTCTATCAATCACACCAATGTACACTTCTCTTCTATAGTGATCATCAATAGTTTGTTCCGGGTAGAATCGATGGGATCTTCCATGGGGCTCATATTTACCATCCATTGGAGGAATATCAATAGAATATTTGGTGCAAAATGATGTAACCTTTGCTAAGAAACCTTCCCACCCATTAGACCTCATTTGCTGCATTCTTTTCTTTTCCAAACCAACAAGTGTCATTGCATTAACAATATCTTGATCTCTCTTTTGCAATGATTGAGACGGGTCATTTGTGTATCCAGGAATGACAAGCATCAGGTGTGCATTGAAAGCAAACTCAAATGACTCAAAAGTTGAAACCATAGCATGTATGTTTGGCCAACCATCCCTTTGTGTGGGATCCTTTCCAAGAGTTATGAGTACTTCTAGGATTGTAGGATACATGCCAATGTTATGAGAAATAGTTTTGAAGTGAGAAACCCACCGAGTGTCACCAGGCCTAGCCAACCCCATCTCTTGATTTAAACCACTCCCACTTTCTATTTCACCCAACTCAAGTGCCTTCTTCAATTTTGGAGGTCTAACATCTCTATGCATATCATGGCGTTTGCAAGAAACCCTAATAATATTCAGCAAGCGGGAAACTTGACCAAATAAGTTTTGACATCCAACATTTCCTTTGCCAATAACAACAAGAACTAATTAGAGTTGATGTGCAAAACAATTTACAGAATATGCGGAAGGAGACTCCTTCATGATCAATTTTTTCAGCCCTTTAACCACCCCTTTCATGTTACTAGCCCCATCATAGCCTTGCCCACGTATTTGAGTGATAGTCAAGTGATGACGAGTAAGTAAAGACTTAATTGTTGCTTTGAGTTCCAAAGAAATGGTGCCAGCTACATGAACTACAGCAAGATACCTCTCACAAACTCTTCCAAGTTTATCAACAAAGCGCAAACAAATAGCTAGTTGTTACTTATGTGATACACAGTGGCGAATCTAGAAATTAAGATGAGGGAGGCTCAATTTGTTCTTCTTCTTCCTCTCTCCTCTCTTTCCCCTCTTCTTCCTTCATATTTCCTTCTTCCTCTCTTCAACCATGGATGAAAATTGTTGGGGGGGGAGGGGAGGGGCTTTGGAGGGGCTCAATGGAGTTCATGGGGGAAAGGGGGGCTCCAGCCCCCCTTGCCCCCCTTTGGATCCGCCCCTGGTGATACATCACTTGACTCATCATCAGTGGCAGACCTGGCAAGTTCCTACGCCTAGGGCCACATCTAAGCACGCGAGCCTCCAACATTATACCGAGAGCAAGAGGAATGCATGCAAGAGGGCAGCAATTGGTTGAAGTAGGCCAACAAGTGAGATTGGCCGAGCTGGGCCTTTGCTGCTGGGCCAAAAACAACTAACAGTCCATTGTTGAACAGGCTGAACAATGAAAATTCAAAAAGGGTATAAAGGAGGATTTGGGCCACGCCTAGGGCCGCGGCCCTAGTGGCCCTAGGACCAAATCCGCCCTGCTCATCAGCTAGGATTGCATAGTGGTCATCACCAAGTTCATCAATTATGAATCTAGTAGTTTCTATGGTGCAACATCTAACAATTTACTTTTGTATTCGAGGGGAGGTCAAAGTGCAGTTACCTAGAGCATTTTCTAGAACCAACTTATTGACCTCTTCATTATTTCCTGCAAGCCATTTAAAGAGTTCAAGATGGTTCCCTCTGTTGCTTGATTCTTCACTTTCATCATGCTGGTGCATCAGGTTTTGTACTATTTTGTACTGGTGCAAGAGTTTCGTGAAGGTCAGATTAATGGTGAGAAGATCAAGGAAATGAAGGAGCTTATGGCATTTGGAAGAGCCTCTGATTTTATTGAGGATGCACATGGCACTATTTGGTTCAAGAAGAGAATTTGCGTGCCAGATGTGGGATAGCCCAGAGATAAGACACTAAGAGAAGCTCATGATTCTGCTTACTCTATTCATCATGATAGTACTAAGATGTATCGGGACTTGAAAGAAAGGTACTGGTGGTATGGGTTGAAGAGAGATGTTGGTACTCATGTTGCTTTGTGTGATGTGTGTCAGAGAGTTAAGGCTGAACATCAGAGGCCAGCAGGATTGTTTCAACCATTGAAGGTACCTGAATGGAAGTGGAAAGAAATTAGCATGGACTTTATTGTTGGGCTGCCTTGTAATCGAGATGGTTATGATTTTATTTGGGTTATTGTGGATCGTTTGACTAAGGTCGCTCATTTCATTCCAGTCAAGACTACGTATACTAGTGCCAAGCTAGCAGAGTTGTATATGTCTTGTATTGTCTGTTAGCATGGTGTGCCCAAGAAGATAGTGTCAGACAGAGGTACTCAGTTTACATCTCGATTCTGGTAGAAGTTGCATGACTCTATGGATACTAAGCTGAATTTCAGTTCTAAAACAGATGGACAGATAGAAAGGACCAATGGGATTTTGGAGGATATGTTGAGAGCATGTGCTCTAAAACATGGAGGAAGTTGGGATAAGAGTTTGCCTTATGCAGAGTTCTCTTATAACAACAGCTATCAAGCAAGCCTTAAGATGTCACCTTTTGAGTCTTTGTATGGAAGGAAGTATAGAACTCCATTGTGTTGGAGTGAAACAGGAGAAAGTCAGGTGTTTAGTCCAGAGATACTGCAAGAGGCAGAAAGATAGGTTCAGATTATCGAAGAGAATTTGAGGACAGCACGGTCTAGATAGAAGAGTTATGCTGATACTAGAAGGAGGGAGTTAACTTATGCAGTAGGTGATTATGTGTATCTGAAAGTTTCTCCTATCAGAGGTTTGCGCAAATTCAAAGTGAAGAAAAAGTTGTCACCTAGGTTCATTGGTCCATTCAAATTTTGGAAACAAAAGGTAAAGTAGCTTATCAGTTGAAGTTACCAGCCAGTTTGTCTGATGTGCATGATGTCTTCCATATATCCCAGCTTAAGAAGTGCCTCAGAGTGCCTGAAGAACAGCTACCTAAGGAAGAAGATGTGGATTATCCAGTGAAAATATTGGAGACAACTGAAAGAGTTACCAGAAGCAAGGTGATAAAGATGTGCAAAGTACAGTGGAGTCATAATGGAGAAGATGAAGCTACTAGGGAGAGAAAGGATGAACTAATTGTGGAATTTCCCAATCTCTTTGCAAGTTCATCTGAATCTCGAGGACGAGATTCATTTTAAGGGGGTAGGTTTGTAACACCCTAATTTTTATCACAATCAATTTTAGAAACATTTTCATAATTTTTTAGAATTTATTTAAGGAATAAATAAATTTCTAGAAATTAATTAGAATTTATTAGGGTTTTATGCAATCTAAAAATTATTTATTTAGTCATAATAAGTTTTTGTTGCATTCATGCCGGTGTATTTTTGTACTGTTTTGCAAGTCAAAGAGAATTTAAACTCGTTTAAATTTGAATTTGATTTGCATTTGCATTTGTTTGAACCTTAGTTTAGTTGTTTTTGTTAAAGTTTAGATTCCGTCCCCAAGCTTTTCTGTAGTCTGATTCCACCCCCTCATCTCTTTCCTTGACCACCCTGGCGGCCCAACCCATTTCCTCATCGCGGCCTAGCTCCTTGCTGCTGATGTCGATGGCGCCTCGCTTCACTTCGCCTTCTCTCATCTCCCTCTCTGTCTCACTGGCGACTGGACCCCACTTGTCAGCTCCTCCTCCCTCATCGCATCCTACTCGAGCACGACGAGTCCGAGTCGAACTCGCGCCGCTCGTTCCCTTTGAGGTCCGGATGCCAAGGCACTCGTGTTCCCTTATAAATAGTGTTTGTCGCCTCGCCCCTAACCCAGAAACCCTAGCCGCCTTTTTCCCCTTGCGCCAAAGCTCTACAAAAGTGCCCACCACCGTCCAAGCCGAGCTCGCAGCCGCCGTCGTGGTTGAAGCCCTCCGTCGCCCTTCGGTCTGTTCCTTCGCCACCAGCAGCTCCACACGATCGTAAGGAAGCGCCCCGAGCATTTTATTTGTCGTGTCGATCATTGAATTGACCGAAATTTCTCACCGGTCGTGTGCAGACCCGCCGTTCGCCGCCCCCATCATCGAGTGCCGCCCTCGTCGTCCTAATCATCATCAAGAGCACCAGGAGTGACTTCGTCGTGATCTCCCGCACATTTTGGTCCGAGTGCCACCCAATTTTGTGCCATGTAGCCCAAGATTGGCTAACTCTGGCGATCCTTCGCCACGCTGCCTCCGGCGGCCACTGTCCCCGTCTGTTTCCGCCACCGCCGCCGGAGGTTGCCGACTCATCTCGACCGTCCATCGCGAGATCAAAGGTCCAGATCATAGTCAAAACTCATAAGTTACCGGTCAGCCTTGGATATTTTGCATTAAGATTACCTCGGATTTTATCAAATTAACTCGTGGTCCATATTCAGTAGAAAATATTTGCATCTACGTCTTGATTTATTCGGAGTAACCCCCTAAGCTTTCAAGTTATCAAACCTGCCATTTAGACCTTATCCTTTTATGTGTTAAACCCTGTATTTATATGTATAATTATGTTTATGCCCTTGGATTCTTTCAAGCTAACCTCTGCAAGTTTATTTCTTCGTAGATAAGCCCCTGGTTTCCTGGTTTGACCTTGTCTTGACCGTTCTAGCTCCGTTTTTGGTGATTCTTTCGCTCACGTGACCGTAAGGACATGAATTATGGCTTTATACTGTTTTTTGTACTATTGCCCATCTTTGGTGTATTGTTTCTTATTTGTTGTATTGTTCTTGTATGTGACCCATGATGCATTTAGACGGTGCATCGTTTGTGGAGTTTGAGGATCGTTCGTGTGGTTTGAGGATTCAGTTGTGAAGACCCTGAGCAGTAGCATTTATTAGCTGGATTTGAGGCAAGTGTATTCTTGATCATGATTTCAGTCTTAATAACCATATGACATGCTCACTATTTAGTTTACGCTAGCATGCATTATAATTATGATGGGTCTTATATTAAGGATGACTAGTTTTCTTAATCATGCCTTGATAACCTAGATTTTATAGTCGTGTTGAGTAGCACCTGCTTAGTTCACTACTACAGCAGGAGCATCACAGGTGGTTCGGTTGCCCACATTACAGGCGGTTTTCAAAAGTGGCGCTGGTTAAGTGGCGCTGATAATCTCATTTTCACAGTCGGTTTTTAACCGGCTGTGAAAACTGATTTTCACAGCCGGTTTACGTCATGAACCGGCTGTGAAAATAGTTTCACAGCCGGTTTTAGACCTTCAAAACCCGCTGCGTCAGGCGCTATCACAGCCGGCTTTCATCCAAAAAACTGGCTGTGAAAGTGTATTTTCACAGCTGGTTTTCTTCTAAACAAAACCGGCTGTGAAAGTGTATTTTCACAGCCGGTTTTCTTCTAAACAAAACCGGCTGTGAAAGTGTATTTTCACAGCCGGTTTTCTTCTAAACAAAACCGGCTGTGAAAGGGCATTTTCACAGCCGGTTTTTTGCCAAAAAAACCGGCTGTGACAGAGATTTTTCACAGCCGGTTTTTGCTCAAAAAACCGGCTGTGATGCCCTTTTTCACAGCCAGTTTTTGTTATTTTCACGGCCGGTTTAAACCGGCTGTAATAACTATTTTTAGTAAAAAATAATAATTAGGCATAATCTGCGGCAAGCACAATATTGCAATATATCAATCCAGCAAAAACAAACAACAATACATCAACTCCCAATAATAATATTACAGTCTCACAATTTTCACAGTCTCACAATTTCCATATATTGAGTCCAAACATATCGAGTCCTTACATAAACCATACATATATCGAAGTCCATACATGAAACCATACATATCGAAGTCCATACATCTAGTCCTAAATCACACAGAACTCACCACCTGGTGTCACAACATGGTCTAAAATAAATCCACATAGTTGTTCCTGAAGTGCCCAAATCTCACTAAGAAGCAACTCAGAAGTATGGAGACTACAATTCTGCACACAACACCATAATAGCAATGTAGTTAGTGACAAAATATCAATGAATAATAAGAATTTTGTTTCTTATACTAAATATTCTGAAATGTATGTCAACTAAAATTAATTTCTTTTTATGATGATGAGTGTGTGTATTGGCTTATTGGGAATTCCATATAACTTTATTATTAACAAAGCTGAGGGTGGTTGATCAATGGTAAATAAAACGAAGTTAAGAATTTTGAAACTAGTTTTGAAGACAAATTTAGCCATTTTTAAATACTTAAAGAGAAGTGGACATTCAAATTTTAGACATGTTGACTACAAGTTATCCAAAACAACATTCTATTAGGGTTTCGATTTTCCAGAGAGGGAGAAAGATGTTGAAATCATACTAGCTAGAGGAAATTATAAGTTGTTGTTATTTCCTTGTTAGATGCCACAATCTTTCTTTGTAGTTATAGACTTACAGTACCATTATGAAGGTTTTCAAATTTTCAAGTCTCAAAATATTCAGAGATGTACATACAAGTGGGCATTTCTAGAAATGCAAGACATAGAGGGATAGTTGATGGTAAGAATATCTATAATTGTTTGTTATCAAGAACGGGCACAAAAATAAATAGGACAATAACAATGAATATGAAAAGTAAAACAATCGTTGCGTACCTGATCTGTTTGTTCTCCGAACTCATCATTAGTTGCGCATAGCATATAATGCATCACATAGAAGCCGCATAGATTGTTTCCAGGCGGCTGCCTAAGAATCCATTTCTTTTCAATGATATCAAATTTTTTTGTAAATGGCCTAAATATAATGCCCCTTTCTTCCTGTACTTGGCAAAAGCACTGCATACATTACGAAGAATTGGTAACATTAGATGGTAGATTATCTAAAATACATATACACATTGAAAAGAAGAAAATGGTTGTCCTGACTTACGTGTTGAGGAGGTTGATGAGAGGTTGGATGTTCTCAAGCTTCCTCCGTTTCGAGTCATAAACCTTAATAGTGCTCTGATCAAGGCATATGTCGATGAGAACATGGTGAAATCTGCATTTAGGATAAAACCAAATAAATCATTTCTAAAATTGACCAAAGAAAGTAGTGATTTGAAGACACTTACTTGCAATTGTATGAAAGAAGTATGCGCTTCTTGTCCTGCATCTTGAGCATAGCATGCACCAAGTAGGTTAAGCAGTGAGGCTTTTTAATCTCTTCCTCATTAATAGCTTGAGGGTCTAAGAATCCTACGTTTGTCGTGCCTTCTTCCTTCAACTTGTGTGCCACCATGCTACAAAATGAGAAACTTATTAGACAAGGTTTATTCATGGAATAAGTTGTAGGAAAAAGATAGTTTAGACACTTACAGAGAAAATAAACTCATGATTGAACAATCTAAGGCATTCTGCTGGTACAACTCATATAGCGACTCGAAATAAACCCAGAGTATTGCCTCTTTTGACTTGGACGCTGGCTTATGAAAATGTTCTTCCTTGTATCTCGCCCCAAACGCCTCACCACTCTGACCTTTGTACCATTCATGCAAATTCCGCATTCGCGTGGGTAAATGAGGTATTTGCCAGGGTTCCACAAGATCCTCGCCCGGTTGGAACGGCCATATAGGCGGCGGAGGTGTAAGCTTACCATCCTCTTCCAACTGTATAAGGTCTTCCTGTGTGAGGTTGTTTGCTTCTAAAAACTCTTCCCTTGCCTTCTTATTTTCCAGGAAGTTTTGATCGCTTAATTTTCGGTTGGATTGTTTACATATAGTGCGCCCGAAGTCTGATGGAGGCTTCCAGTTATTCCCTGTCTGTGGAACCATTGCTAATTTGTAGAAGTGAAGTACCGCCTCAATGGGTGGTGGCGCTTGGTCCTTTTCTGGCATTAGCGATGTTATACTCGCATTCACTTGCTTTTTCCTAGTGTCTTGGTTAGATTTGGTTGGCCTTTGCTCTTGCTCTTCCTCTTGCCCACATGGTGTATTAGCATACACTGGATTCTTAGAACATAACATAGCAGACTGCATGCTCTTTTCCCTTGTGCTCGGTGGCGTGCTCACCCTTGAACATCGGCCCTGAGAAACACGTTTTTTGGGCTTGGGGCTTGCTGATCGACTTTCAGATCCTTCTGGCTGTGGGAGTGCATCATTGTCAAGAACAGGTGACAATGGACGTTCATCCGACTCACAGTCTGATTCTTCAGACTCGTCGTCAAATGAGATATAGCGCTTACGCCAAGCCACGAAGCAACCAATGTTGTCCCCAATTTTCTTCTTATCATCCTGTCCGGGGATATCTAGCTCCACTCTACGGAACCTTTTCTTAACAATGGCATCAATGGTGACTTTGGCGTATCCATCCGGCAATGGACGGCAATGCAATTGAACCCCTTCGCCCGTAGGCCATGCCTGCCCAACCGCAACCTTGGTCTTCCAGAATTTGTCCTGGACATATAGCTTGCATTGTCTTGGTTCTGTGATCGCATCCACTGGGAAAGACAGGCCTGCATCTTCCGCAGGAAGCCCGACACTTCCGCAACTACTACGGTGCACGACAGGGCTAGTGTGAATCTCACCGCCTTGTTCCGGAAGCGAACCTTGGTGCCGAGCCTGCTCGCTGAATTCCTTCCGAAGCTTCTGGGTTACTTGTTGAGTTACTTGTTCGGTTACTTGCTGGCGGACTTGTTCGGTCACTTGTTCGGCAACTTCCTGGCGAACGGCTTGTATCATAGAATTCCATTGGGACTCTCGTGCTGCCTTGCTCCTTTTATGGCTTCTGTATGTGCTTGCATCGTCTACGAAGGCAAGGCCCCAGGGAACAACTCCGGTGCCTCTTGTGCGTCCAGGGTGCTCTTTGTTTCCTAGAGCACGTGTAAGCACGTCATTCTCTCTATTCGGAATAAAGAGTCCGCCCTCAACTTCACTTTGGGCTTGCTTTATTTTACTAGCTATTTCCCTGGATTCTTGTGTGCGGTAACTAAGGGAGCCATCAGGGTTGTAATAAGCACCACGAGCAAGCAGGTACCTCACGGCACGCTCATCCCAACCATCTGTCTCAAGCGTTGCACCAGAGCTTGTCACCGCTTCAGCCATCTCCTCCCAGTCGTTTATTTTCCCAAGGTACCCACGAGACCCACAATGATGGTGGCAGGTATTCTTAGAGGAATTAACTGTATTTTTTGAGCAGGTCTCTTGTACCTTAGGCCTCTCATAGTACTTACAGAAACGTTCCCAATACTGCTCCTGGTTCGGATAGTGTTTCCAGTTAGGCACCCGACCTTCCTTCCTCATCTTATTTAGTACCGTCCTAAAATTATTTGCTGACTTGCCCATCGTTTGCAGTACTCTGCGCTTTGCAAGTGCCTCTGAGTTTGGATCAGGGAAAATGAAATGTTCTTTCATCTTATTCCAACATAGTTCCTTTATCGGATTAGGAGGTTGCATTTCCGTTGCCTTTGAATTCCAGCCATGATATATGATCGGAACGTAATCCTTCACTATGCGCCCTGCGGCAGTCTTGTAAGGCCCTATAATCTTCTGTGGTGAGACTGGCTCCCCGGTGATATCTACACGGGTGATTATCATTCGGCCTGTTGGCATCTTGTTCGGGCCTCTCTTGCCTCGGACTTTCGGTTCTTCCGACATCTCTGCCTCAGTCTGAACTGGCTCCTGCCAATACTAAACACTATTAATATCCAACGATGCACCTAATAATTAGGTTACTCACGTACACAATGACATGAATTACCTCATTCTCTGATAAGTTATCATTTTGTTCAACGTCAATTTGGTCGAGGTTGAGGTACGCGGAAGGGCTCCCTTCGGCACCATCAGTAGCCCCTTCGTCATTGTGCAATTCATTCTCGGCCTGTCTCGCTCGACGAGACGTGAATCGGTCAAATCGACCCATGATCTGCGTACACGAGTATGGCTATGGTACTTATGTGTATCAACTAGTTGTAATTGAACTAGCAAATTATTAAAGATGTATAGGCAAGATATTCATCAGGCATGATCCAACCTTGATGTTATTCTTAAAAGAATTTGCACTGTTGCTAGTTCTAGCAGGCGGTTGACATAATCATGTAATAATGCACTGCATGACAAATGGCTTTCCGATATGGATGGAGTTTTGGCACCCTATTAGATATGCCTGCATTATTTCTTCAGAGCACATTGTTAGGTACAGCTTGTAGCATTTTTTTAGAAACTTCTAATTTTGAACTAAGTCAAACTATTCAAAATAGTCTGGATATTGAATCAAATTATATTTATTTATATTGTAAGTATTATCTTGTGTCAAATTTTGAATAGTTTGACTTAGATATTTTAGGATGGAGGGAATACGTTATAAGCATCTGATCAGCATGGTCCACAAAAAATAAACTATATTTCCAAACATAACTCCAAGTAAACTTATCTGACTTATTTCTCTAGTTACATATATATTTGTTTTAGTTATACGGGTTGTACCAAGTATAGAAAGGAAAAAAACTAAGTTGTAAATATCTTATATTTTAGAGAAAATATTGTCACAGATATATAACAATGGGTTACTACGCACCAATGGATAACATTTGAACAGTCAAAAGTAAGAACCACGTCTGTGAATAGAAGAATACTCTGCCTAACCAGTTTTCATTGATTCTGAGATTTGCTAGAGGAAACCCAAAAGCCAGATATTTGACAAAGGTCCTACCATCTGTACTCTGCCTAACAAGGTTTGGTGACTAGAGACTCTCATAGTGAGATTGTTAGTTGAAACCCGATATCTAGTGTGGCTTCGATTCTCAACACTTTTCTCAGACCTATGAAAGGAACAACATTCTTTATGGTCTAAATATGCCGCAAATTGCGTCCCACTATATAGGGAAGGCTAGCTGATTGCTAATATTGTGACTCCATCCAGAAATTGAAAAATCCAATTACTTGCTAGAATTTCTCCCTTCATATCTAGTGATGAATGCATGATGACAATTGGCACAATTAATAAAAAATCCAATTACTTGCTAGAATTTCTCCCTTCATATCTAGTGATGAATGCATGATGACAATTGGTAACTATAACTTTAGAATATAACATCCAATTAACCTTTTGAGGACTCTGGTTGATGCAGAAGTCGAAAATCCAATTATTGACATACATTTAGAAATTGAAAATTTCTCACCTCAACCGAGCCCTGCGCCCTTGGCCGCCGGTGGCTACACGTCGGTGGCCGCTGCGCGTCGGGGAGGGTGGAGCGGCGGCGCGGTGGTGCGGGGAGCAGGGCGGCGGCGCGCGTCGGTGGTGGGGGAGCAGCGTCGGGGGC
>CM014271.1:76416060-76509305 GCA_004135705.1 Alloteropsis semialata | reverse complement strand
AGGAGATAGAGACCTAGTCTGTTTTGGTGTTTTTATGTCTTGTAAGTGTTGACGGTCCTTACACGCTAAATCTGACCGTCAATATACTCGCTTTATAAGGATGTACTATACACTTACTAACATATTTCTTTATAAATAACCTAGTTCCACTTGTATTGTAGCCTTATGCCTTTGCAGGATGCAAGAATTACAACAGAGAGTAAAACATGCTCAAATGACAGAGAACGCGTCATGCAGATACAACTCCGAGAGCACAAGGACAAGAGGGCCCACCTATCAGTCATACATGGGTCGAACTCGCGGGAACCGACTATAGATGGGACCCTGGACCCACGTGGCATACACCAGAGGAAGACGCACGGGAAATTCCCCCGCCCAGGGTCGGCTGAACCTGGACGGGGTCTGTTGGCGCCAATCTTGGCGCTAACGCTTCCCGCGTCTCCCCCTTCGCACCCAGGAGATGTTTCCTTCTGAAGACCCCTGGGAACCGTCCTCCCCTAGTATAAATAGGGGGTAGGAGGCCTTCTTCAACACACACTCATCGTCAAGAGCCTCTCTCTCTCTAGTAGTACACATGTAATTCTTAGGCTAGTGGAGCTCAGGCTAGGCTTAGTGCAATGGTGTTCGGAGTCGTCCTTGGGCCGTTGTGGGACGTAACCTTTGGCCATCGCTATGGTCTTTGTATACTTTGTCGGTATTTATATAAGTATGGAGTTTGATATAAATGCTATCTCTATAGTGTTTATTTCATATTAATGCCTTATCATGAGTTATATGTTGTTTATGCATAGGCTAGTCGATCTAAGCTACGACATCGGTTTGTCGTTCCTTCGGGATTGTTCTTGTTCCATGTTTCATGGGAGGGCTAGAGTAGTTCTCTCATGCATGAGCGTGGTGCTCGGGTATGATGAGAGCCTACGAATATGACTGTGCCCCACGGTATGGAGGGGTAGGCGGCAGGTGGTGACAGCCCTATCCGTCCCTTGTATTCCCCCACGTTCGGGTACTGTGTAGGAGGTACATAAAGCCTTGCTGCTTGCTGGCAGACCAGTGCGGTTTGGTCTCCCCGTGTGTGCCTGGGTGCTTAGAACTAAGTCTATGTATATCTTGTATAACCTGTGCTGTCTTATATAATGCCATAGGATTCTTTTGCCATGCTCCATCTAACCTTAGAATTTATTCTTTATTCTTGAGTTAGACTTCTTAGGTGATGTGTCGCATTACCTCGATATTATCTTTTACCCCTATATGACTTTGTCCAATACTTATATCATAATCCTTTGAGTATGACCATCTTGTAAATGCTTTGACACCAAATGCCATCCTTTGGGAAAATATAAATAACGATACCCATGAATACTCATGGGTGAAATTCTACAACGGTATTTCCGTGCGCTTGCAGAAACGTAACGTAATGAGATACCCGAGTCAATTCTAAGTGGTGTTGCCGGGCTTAACAAACCCTGTGGCGATGTGAAGAAATTCCAACAAGCATTTCTGGCGCCTTTGCCAGGGATGGTAATGGTGAAAAATGAATTTACAAGATAGTCATGCTTAAAGACTTATGAATAAGATATGGTCATTGCTTATACAGGCTAATTTTGTTGTGTTTTCTCCTTCTTGGTTGAAACAAGGTAGTGCATGACCAGTTTCTCCCTGCCAACAAACTTCGTTGAAGATCCCGAGACTCTCATGAGAAGGAACCACGCTCGCGCCGTTCTTCCTTAGCCAGTTCTTCCTGGCAGAAGAACCAGTAATCCCAGCACTAGTCACTAACATCCCAATGGCTGAGAAGATGCTCCGTGAATACTCTGCTCCGTCCATGGAGAACGTGTCCAATGGACCTGCTGCCAATGTGGGTGACATCAACTTTGAGCTCAAGACCAGCCTCATCAACATGGTGCAGGCTAGTCCATTCTATGACAAGCCAAACGAGGATGCCAACTCACACCTCCAGCACTTCCTCAGCCTGTGTGACACCATCACCATATGTGGTGTCTCCAAAGACACTATCATGCTATGTCTGTTTCCTTTCTCCCTTTTGGAAAAGGCGAAGCAGTGGTTCTACAAAGACAAGACTACCGTTGAAACATGGGTGAAGTGCGAGGCCGCGTTCCTCGCAAAATTCTTCCCGTTGGGTGAAACCAACATCCTTCGCGGGAAGATTACAAGCTTTCTGCAGTCGGCGATGGAATCCATCCCCGAGTCATGGGAGAGGCTCTAGGAGTACGTCTCCGCCTGCCCCCACCATGGTATGGAGGGCCGGCTCATTCTACAGAGCTTCTACAAAGGGTTGAACACCAACTCCCATTGTCACCTCTGTTGGGGGATTGGCCTGCCAGGGAAACACCTTCTCCCATTTTGTTCACTAACCCTAAGGTTTTGCCTTCGCTTCAATAATTGACAGAGCTAACACATTCGCTTGCAGTTTTGGCACCATAAAGCGATTCGCTGCCTTCGCTAAACAGGATCACTTGAAATGAGATGCGAAGGTGGCTTACAAGTATCATCAATATATACCTGGTTTATCTTCTCTTTCAGGATCACGACAGGGCCAGACCCAGGACAAGTTGGCTTCTTCTCAGGGAAGAAGAAGGCATCTTGTGACCGAAGGCGCTCTTGACGGTGAAGGCACTAAAGGTCATCAGAGGTGCGGTGAAGGCAGCGTGTACCAGGTCTAAACTGAGTCAAGGACGGAGTCGCTGGTCTACGCATTCACATTGAGATGCATAAATGTACCACTATGCCCCTGGATAGCTCAAGTTGTATAGTCTAGAAGATGATGCCTTGTTCCCAGGGGCATAAGTGAAATGTAAAATGTGCCTGTTGACCTCCCTATAAAAGGGGACCTCTCACCAACGTGTAAAGGGCTGATTCCTGAGAATACTGTTGATGAGTAAAATATTGTTGCTTGTCTCTATTTCTCAGTCTTGGCAATTGATTTTGCATAATGGCTGCGGTGATATCCCAACAATTGGCACCCACCGTCTGTGCTGTGCATGAAGAAAACCCAGGAACACCACCATGCCGCCCAAAAGAATACTGTGGAAAAACACCGAAGGTACCACCCAAACGGAAGAAGCCGAAACCCAAACCGCCCTCATACCAAGCAACACAGAAACCGATACTGAAATCGCCATTGAAGAGCAAGAGGAAGACGAAGACAATCTTACAAGTGAAGACAAGTTGCGCAGAATGGAGAAGAGGTTGCGCCTTCGGCGCCTAGAGCAGCAAAAACAACTCGAAGCTGCTCAGCTCGAGCTGCAACAACAAATGCAAGAAGAAGAAGAACAACAACAGAGTGAATTGTTACAAATCAAACAACAGTTGGAATAACTAAGGCAGGCGAAGCAGAGAAGATTGAACTCCACTAGTTCCAGAACTGCCAAGCTCCGTGCTGAGCTCGAGATAGCCAAGAAACAAGTCGCTGAGTTGCAAGCCGAGATCAATGAGCCAATTGCCTTCGCTGACGCCGGAGCAAATCGCGTTTCCACATCGGGAGCTGGTCTACAAATGTTGCACACTCGTCCCATTGATCATACTTGTCCTCTATCAGAAAGTCTGCAATTGGCAAGATGGCCGCCTTCGTACAAGCCTATTGTCTTACCAAGGTATAATGGCCTCACTGACCGCAAGCAATTCATAATGATCTACGAAGCTGCAATAGCTTCGGTAGGAGGAGATGATGTAGTACTGGCAAAATCTTTCATCCCCTTTTGCAAGCAGCCTCTTAACGCCCAGAGATGCAGCTATGCGAAGCCCTATTAAAAGCCCATCATAATCAGCAACATTGTTAGTAGGGGTTGGATCAACAAAATTGATTTGTAATCCATACCTAATGATGTCATTGTTTGGAGAGATCAGGACCATCCCAGCCCCCGCGCCAGCTCTGCAAAATGCTCCGTCATAGAACATGGTCCAATGTTTGGGATTTTGGGCACTTTCTTCGGGTTCGAGATTAGTCCACTCTGCTATGAATTCTGTCAGAGCCTATGACTTGATGGCAGTTCTGGGTATGAATTCGATTTCGTAAGCCCCCAGCTCCATAGACCATTGTGCGATCCGACCCACGGCATCTCGATTATGTAAAATGGTGCCTAGAGGGTAGGTCGATACAACCTTTATCTTGTGGCTTAGAAAATAATGCTTGAGTTTCCTGGAAGTCATTAGCACAACATATAGTAATTTTTGAATTTGAGGGTACCTTGTCTTTGCGTCGTGCAGCACCTCGCTCACAAAGTAAACGGGGTGTTGTGTTGTTGACTTTTCTGTGGGTCTTTCGACCACCAGAACAGTACTAATAACCGTCGGTGTCACTGCTACGTATAATAACATCTCTTCTTTGGGTTGTGGTGGGACCAACATGGGCATTTTTCGCAGGTATTGTTTAAATGCCTGGAACGCCTCTTCTGCTTCTGCCAACCATTCAAAGCTATCAGTCTTACGTAACAGTTTATAAAATGGCTTACCTCGTTCGCCTGACTTGGATACGAGTTGACTCAGGGATGCCATCATTCCTGCTATCTTCTGGACCTCATGGCGGCTGTGTGGAGACTTCATGTCATCGATTGCCCTGATCTTGTGTGGATTTGCCTCTAAACCCCAGTGTGACACGAGATAACCGAGGAGCTTACCCGATCATACACCAAAGGTGCATTTGGCGGGGTTGAGCATCATCCTGTTGTTGCGCATGTTGTCGAATGTTTCGGTTAAATTGGTGATCAGGTCGCCTTTTGAGTTACTTTTCACAACGATGTCATCTATGTATGCTTCCACATTACGGCCGATTTGGCCTTCAAGAACAATGTGAACACATTTTTGATAAGTGCAACCTACGTTTTTAGACCAAAAGGCATCTTTATATAACAATAAACACCGAAGGGAGTTACAAATGCAGTTTTCTCCTCATCGTCAATGCACATGCTGATTTGGTGATACCCCGAATAGGCCTGCAAGCCCGCTCCATCCACTTCCTCTCTCGATCTCAAGTCTGACGCTGCCCCTCGCCTCACCGTGTCCGTGTCGAGGTAACACGCCCTGTCAGATGCCGAGACCGATTCGGACAGAGACCCGATTCGGACTCGAGCCAGCCCGTCCTTATAAGGAAATCAAATGCGCACGCAATCAATCCAGGAACCGCCAAGTTGCCACAAGCTTTTGCGATACGCAAGTCGTTATGACGTTGCTTGGGCCACGCGCTCGATCGCTCCTCTCGTGCCGGCCATGGATGACGCCGATGCCGCCGTCACGGCGCTTGGTCCCCGCCCAGGCCAGACAGGACGCCCTCCTCGTCGCCGCCTTCCACAACCTCGAAGACTTCTCCCGCGTGGACTTCAAGCTCGTGGACGTGGCCACCGGCGCCATCGTCGGCGAGCTGGACGCGAGGTGCACCGGAAAAATCGCGGCGGCCGGCGGCCTGATCTGCATGATGCCAAGCCGGAGCTCGGCGGCGCTCCAGGTTCTCAACCCGGCCACCGGTGCCGTCACCCACATCCCCGCGGGGACGACGGCGGACGGCAAGGACTTCACTTCGTCGTACGTGTTCGGGCAGGTCCCCACCACGGGAGAATACAAGGTTCTTCGCGTCCGCACTTCCAAGGGCCAGGAGAACACCACCCAAACATGCGAGATCCTCACCGTCGTCGATGGCTCCGGCGAGCATCAGCGCTGGAGGCCGGCGCAGAGCCCTCCGGTGCTCATCGACGCGGCAATCCGCCACCACAGGGCGGTCACCCAAGGGTTGGCCCACTTCTTGACGGCTTCTCACGTGACCGACTACCACGCCGGCATCGCCTCGTTCGACCTCGCGAGAGAGAAGTGGAGGCCGGGTCTCCTCCGAGGCCCGCTCCCCTACAAGGACTGCCATTGCCACCGCGACAACTTGAGCTTGGTCGAGTTCAATGGCTGGCTGGCCTTTGTACGCCCTGACTACCTGTCCTACAGCCTTGACATGTGGCTGCTAAAGGACCTAGAGACGGCGACATGGATGGAATTAGAGTCTCTTCATTTTGGAAAGATTCTGCGTGGCTGCTGGGATAAAGAGCCCAAGGAGGCTCCATTGATACCGATCGCGCTGCCCTGGCGAGAAATGTTTGCGCTGCCACTCATGATGCTGAGTGATGGGCGGATCGCTTACTGGGTGGGGCTTCCAGATGCCTCGCTGAGAGTGTATGATCCAAAGACGCGCCAATGCAAGGAGGTAGTGGACATGGGGAAAGGTTGTACCATGGTTGGGTTGTACAAGGATAGCCAGTTGGGGATTGTGAATTGAAGTAGCTAGATCTAGGAGAGTGATGAAGTGCTCGAATTTAATTTTTTATATTTTATTTTTAACAAAGTACTACGTGTTTATATATGGGTTCATGGCAATGTATTTTTTTTCTCTTTTGTTTTTGGAGTGTACAAGTCCCACGATTCAAATCGATTAGGATTTGATCTAGCTACCGCCACATCAAAAGTTTACATCCATAATTATAGTTACTCTACAAAAGAAAACATTGTACTGCTCCCTCCATTCTGGATTTTTTGACCATACCCCACAATATGCATGCATTGGCTGAGAAAGTACTTCTCAGTGAAAGTTGATGTACAATAACTATCCATACCTTTTTAAAGTAATGATATATGATATTAGAAATTTTTCTTGTCTTTTAAAAAACATTTAAATAATATTAATGTGAAGTCACAAGGTCATCATATGGACAAACATATTTGAATGGACGAAGTAATCAATGAATAAATATTTCGGTGCAGTGGAGGGATCGTCGGCAGTTTGTTGTTGTGGCCGCTGCTGTCATGTTAGCAGTTGTTTTTGTTTTTTGGCATTCTTAAATCCACTGCGAAATATTTGTAGCATAATTATGAGCCACCAAATTCAGGTATTTGTTGCGATCGAAAAACAATGATGTAAGATCTAACCGCTTCTTATAGGATAACTGATTATATATATCTATACCTGCAGATTAGTTTTTAACATAAAGGACAACATTCTAACGTTCAGGTCTTCTGCATATGGCCACTGTTGTTTAATTACTATACATCGACATATTGTATCATGTCGCAAAGGAGAAAGGAGCAAACTAAATAAAAAAATAGGACTCATGTTAGCAAAGTTTAAATGAATGACTGTCTACACAAATACGATTCCCTTAATACAAATTGCTCTCCTGCTCTCCTAGGCCCCGCCTGAAATTAAATTGACTAGATTGTAGAACAAATGTGCCGGCATCAATTGGTATTAAGGGAATACAAAAATCATAAAATATAGTAAAAATGTTTTCATAATAATTTGCCGTGCCACAATATCTGACCACAAGTTTTACTCATTGTGCTTGCTAGCTTTTGTATAAAAAATACAATAACAAAGCCGTGCATCAAGAGGACTCAGTTACAATATCTAAACATAAAAGACTTCCCTGACATATGGCAACATCAAAATTGCTTTTCATGGTAGATATATCAGTCTGTGTGCTTGTTCATTGATCATATATATGCTCTTAGTGCTCATGTCGATTCCTGCCAGAGAAGTATCCTCTCGTCATCTAATACCCCCAGTGGACAAACAAGTCCTTCATGTTGCAAGGAGTATCGTTTGGTAAAGATATGTGAGGAAGTAATGAAAAATATTGATTTTTATGTTAAATATAATGTATGGAGGCGCGATACAAAGTGTAAGAATTGTGAATATAGATGAAAAAATGTATAGAGTAATTACTAATTAAAAATCAATTTCAAATAGAAAATGATAAGTACACATCTTTATGAGCATTATATTATGTTGAAGTATTAACAAAAATAAAAGAGTAGTATGTAACAATTTTGATTATTAGGTAGAAGTTTAATTTTTGAACAATTTTAAATATAATATTTTTTAAAAATATTAGCTCGTGCGGGAGCACGGGTTGATGGACTAGTTAATAATAATTATGAGCCACCAACAGGTAATTTAAGAATAAATTGATCCGATTGTAGAACAAATGTGTTGGCGTCAATTGGTATGTAGGTGAACAAAATTGCGCATCTAGCTTCAAACTTACAGTGCAATTGCACAACAGATCAAAATTGGCACAAATTAAGGTTTAATTTGATGATGGACGGAGAGAGAGAGAGTAAAATATAGGAAGAATATTCCCATAATAATTTTCCGTGCCATCAAGAGGGCTCAGTTACAATATCTTAACACAACATCAAAATAGCTTTTTATGGTGGATATATAAGTCAATGCGCTTGTTCTTTGATCATATGCTCTTAGCGCTTGTGTCGATTTATCCCAGAGAAGTATCCTCTCATCATCCAAGATCCCCAGTGGACAAACAAGTCCTTGTTGCAAGGAGTATCGTTTGGTCCATATGCCCTTGTCCACATCCATCAAGAACCAAAGATCCATCGAGCAATCGTAGTAACCCCTGGTGTCGTGACAGCAAATAGTGACCAAGAATCCATTCAGATTGGCTAGACGGAAGGGTATCATGTCTGAAAGTGCATCTAGGCCCCTAATTCGATTTTGGAGATTAATGACAACATGATCATTGCGACTAACGTGTGTTTTGCAGCGACATTCAATTAAGTTAGTGCAATGATGGGTTTTCATGGTATTCTTGGCCCCTATCATGTGATTTATATATTTCGGATCAAAGGATATGCGAGAAGCGTAGGGACAAGCTAGTTCCAAAGTGCCGTTTGGAGTTGAGAGGCATTTGGATTAGTTAGGTCTTTATTTTCCTTTGGTCGTACTATAAAGGGGGGCAAGAGTTGTAGCTTGACCTAAGTAAGACTAGAGTATTAGGGTGATGCACACTTGTGAAATTCTAGCACTAGGTAGCTTAAGTGAAGCCATGGAACCTTAGAAAGAGTTAGAAACTCAAAGACATTTGAATTGGACGAGTTTCAGTAACTTAGAATAGGTTATCAGTGTACCACCGACTGTTGTGGTCGTGACCAAGATGGTCACCGCAACAGTCGGTGATGGTAGAGCCATCAGGGCCGAGTGAAGGCAGAGGCCACCAACTGTTGCGGTGGTGGCACTCAGGTACCACCGCAACAGTCGGTCATGTGTAGGCCAGATGGGCCCAGGTGTTGGCGGCCACCGAAAGTTGCGGTGCTCGGTCGAGCACTCACCGCAACAGTCGGTCCCCTTGGGCCAGAGACGAGTTCGTCTCTGGTTTGACGGACTGTTGCGGTGGAACGGGGTTTTGACCCCACCGCAACAGTCGGTGGTGTGTCAGTTACCGTTGGTTTTGTGTACTGTGGTGCACCACCGATTGTTGCGGTGGTGGTCTCTATACCCCACCGCAATAGTCGGTCGTTACGCAGTTTTCAACTGTTAGCTACCAACGGCTAGTTCTTTGGTTTGGAGTATAAATACTTGGTGTATAGCTCCAATTCAGCTCTCTTGCGACCTGAGGAAGTTCATAGTCATATTTGGGAGCTAAGAGCAAGCAAAGCACTAGAAGTGATTGAAAAGTTCTTGATTGTGAGGATTAGGAACATCTTTAGTGCTTAGTGAGTAGCAAGTGTGCATCCACCCTTTGTCTCTTGTCTTGTGCAGGTCAAGTGAAGCTATTGCTTGTTACTCTTGGTGATCGGCATCACCTAGACGGCTTGGTGGTGGTGTTCTTGGTGATCTCTCAAGGAGGCGACTTGTGAGAGGCCCAAGAAGGTGTACACGGTGTTTGGAGTCCACCGTTCCGGAGGGGACAATCGACATCCACTAGAGAGCACTTGATCCTCGTGTTGGATCAAGGGGGAGCAACACCCTCGTGTTGGGTGCTCCAACGAGGACTAGGGGAGAGTGCCGACTCTTCGATACCTCGGGAAAAAAATCCGGCTTCCTAACTCTCTCTTTACATTTGGCAATTTACATTTCCGCATTTACTTTCTTAGAATTGCCATGCTAGACTAGGATTGGAACTAGGTTGCAAAACTCCTTTTACCGTCTAGATAGTCACACTAGTTAAAACTAGGCACATGGGGTGAATTGGCTTGATTAGGTGTTTAATTCTGCAAAAAATTGGTTAGAAGCCTAATTCACCCCCTCCCCCTCTTAGACATCTTGATCCTTTCAATGTCTTCGTCGCCTTCGGTAGCGATGATGATGTGGCTAATGGGAGGCCCCTGGAGCATCCCATGCCTCCACTCCTCCGTAGCAAGGTCGAACGAGGCTATGGAGTCCAGCATGCCGGCGCTGGACAAGAAGTAGGCGACTCCTTTGACAAATGCTCTGCTCGTAGACGTTACAACAACTCGAACCGGCGAGCATGGCCTCACCCTCCAGCTTATTGCGTCCCCGCTGCCGCCACCGTCGCCGCCATTGCCGACGAGCGTTATGACGTGATGACGTCGTTAGCTTGCTCAACCTCATCGTCTACGTCTGGACGATAGTCATGGATGCGCAGCACCTTGTACTCACCGGTGGAGGGGACTCGGCCGAGCACGTACGTGGACAAGCCTGATGTGCTCTCGTTCTCAGGCTCGTCGGCGGCAGCACGGTGACGTCACCGGTGGCTGGGTTAACTACACAGGCCTTGATCCCACATACCTGGGAGATGCAGAGCCGGCCAAGGTGCGTGCTCAGTTCATCGCCATACCAAGCTTGCCCCGTGTAGATCCGCTTGACGACGCTGCCTGAGAGCATGTCCACGAGCTGGACCTCGAGGTTAGGGTCCCTGCACCGTCCGGCGACGACGAGCGGGTGGCGGGACCAGTGGGCCTTGGCGAAGGTGGGGTCGGAGGTGAGCGAGCGCCATGACCGGCAGACGAGGCGGAGGCGGCAGAGCTCGTCGACCGGGAGCCGGAGCAGGACCTCGTAGAGGATGTCCCCGCGGAGCATCCCGGCCGTCGCCGTCGGTGGCAACGAGAGGTCGGTCGAGCAGATGCAAATAGAGATGCATGTGCGTAGCGTAGCCGGAGCGGACGCCCTCAAAAAATAAAAAAGACTTAGCCGGAGTGAACTCTGGATGGAATTGGACTCGCATCGACAGTTCTATAATCCTTGATGCCGACTTATTTTCCAAAGGGAAAAAAATCCTTATTTTCTCACTGAAAAGCGAGAATGAGAGGCTATACACAAGACTGTGCAGTATATTTGACAACAGAATGGAAGTGGGGGGTAATATAGTCTACTTGCCCATCTCAAACAATTTATATTTATAGTGTCAAAAAACAAGGGTTCGAGTCTTCGACACAGCACGTGTGTCACATTTTACTGTATTTATTCCAGGATTTAACCGGTACTATTATTTCAGTGGTAGGCGACCTGTCCGTCAATAACGAAACGTCTGTGGTGACTTCGTCGGTTTCAAGATCGGAACAGCCGCCCGTCCAATCTCTGAAGGTGCTCATAGGTGTAGAGTTTGCGTACGTGTATTCATATAGGGGTAAGTGTACGTGCGTGTGTGAGCGTCTATGTGGTCAAAAAATTTATATTTACAATAGAATGAAGTACTCAGCTGTATAGTACTAGAGTGCATAAGTGGTTGAGACAACACCCCAATTTGTGATATATTTCTTTTATCAGTTGGTGGATTGGGTATAACATCTATTCCTCTAAATAAACAAAAAGAAAAGCATCTGGCCAACTACTACCAGAGCAAAAAAAAAAAACACTCATTCCTGCTCTTCGCGTGAGCAACAAAATAAGCCTAGTCTGGAGACACAAAACTGATCGATAAACCTTCTGGCGCATCCACCCGGCAGCCGGACCCATCAACATGGCTACCGACAGTGCGCCATGGCCCATGGCCGCCCAAGAAGGTGTGCGTCGTCGGCGCGGGCATGTCGGGTCTGGCGGCGGCGAGGGCCACGCCGTCACTGTCATGGAGAAGCGCGGCGACGTCGGCGGGCAGTGGTTGGTTGTACGACCCGCGGACCGACGGCGGCGACCCGCTGGGGGCCGGGGCGTCGCCGGTGAAGGTGCACGGCAGCATGTACGCGTCCGTGCGGCTGCTGAGCCCGCG
The DNA here is from genome assembly GCA_004135705.1 of Alloteropsis semialata. NCBI lineage: Eukaryota > Viridiplantae > Streptophyta > Magnoliopsida > Poales > Poaceae > Alloteropsis > Alloteropsis semialata. Next base: position 76,497,351 of record CM014271.1, on the reverse strand, counting down.
CGGGGCCATGGGCTTCTCCGACTTCCAGTTCGTGCCCAGGCCCGGCGCCGGCCGCGACGCGCGCCGCTTCCCGGGACACCGCGAGGTGTACTGCACTACTGCTACCTCAGGGACTTCTGCGACGCGTTCTTGCTCGCGGACGCCGTGAGGCTCAACACCCGCGTCGTGCGCGTCGCCGCCGTGGCGCCGCCGCCGCAACCACGCGGAGCTAACGGCGGCGGCGGCGGCGACGTCAAGTGGCTGGTGAGGTCCTTACCATGGTTAAATTTCTCGGTGAAAAAAAAATGAGAAATCCGATAAACGCGTTTCTCGGCCAGGTCCGGTTAAATATTTTTTCTCACCAAAATTTTAACTTTCAGTTGAATTCGCATGCATTCACTGGTCGACTCTTCATAAACTTATGATATTATCTCATTTTAGTGGTATTACATGTAGTTTTGTTACGTTAAATGGTTTGGAAACAAATATGTAACTTTTTAGAGAAATTGAGACAAAATTTTGTTCAAATTTTAGCCGAAAGAAAAACGTCAAATCCGATAAATTCCGAGAAATCCGATAAACGCGTTTCTCGGCCACTTCCGGTTTTTTTGTCTTACCGGTAAAGTAAACCCTGGTCCTTACACGTCGAACTGGACGGCAGCGTGGAGGGGACGACGGCCGCGGAGGAGGTGTTCGACGCCGTCGTCGTCGCCAACGGCCATTACTCGCAGCCAAGATTGCCCAAGATAGCAGGCACCTAATCAATCCACCTGCCCACTTTATACAGTTTAATACATATGTGTCCAACCAAACCATGTCTCTGATCATCTTCTCGATCGATCTTGATCAGGAATGGAGAAATGGAGCCGGCGGCAGCTGCACAGTCACTCATACCGGGTGCCGGACCCCTACCGCGACAAGGTACGGAAGAAGCCGCGGCAAGCCGGCCAGTTATACTATGCTTACTAGACGCGCGGCGGCGATACCGTGACAAAAGTATTCGTCTCCGCCGGCGGCGGACTGCAGGTGGTGGTGATGGTCGGCTGCGGCGACAGCGGCCTGGACATCGCGCTGGACCTCTCCGGCGTCGCCAGGGAGGTTCACCTCACGGCCAAGAACGTGGAGGAGGCCACGACGCCGGCGGTGTCCTGTGTCCAAGCTGCTTGCCAAGCACGGCGACATGCACCTGCACCCGCAGGTTGAACACCTGTGCGAGGATGGACGGGTGCTCGTGCGTCGTCGCTGACACCGTCATCTACTGCACCGGGTATGTACCTTCTCGCTGGGAAATTAATCCGCTTTCCTCGAGGTAGTTAATTTACGGTCGCCCTGGTAGGAGGATCAGGCATGCTGTCGGAAGGGGGAAAAAATCAACGCATTCTTGCCAAAAAAAAACATTTTGACTCTCTTTTTATCAGCATTCTACTATCTCTTTCAACCTGAAAACTATACACAAAAGGTCAGGTTCCATCTTACCTAACCCGATGCTAGCATGTATTGGGGTCACGCACGGGCACAAAAAATAAAGGCCAGATCCGCAAAAGGCTCCTAGAGGAGGAACCTTTTCTTCAATAGCCAGAGTTTATTGCATTTGTTTGCATCCCTCTCTAGGATTCAAATATTTCACGCAAGGCTCCCATAACCACTCCACAACATTATCACTTATGACTAGTTGAGGGTGCAATCATTTTATATTAACATTTTTTAACCTTTATGAATTTCTAGTAGCCACACTAAGGTCCAATCAGGTTGTAATTTTTTTGTTGTCCCTTATCTGCTGCTAATTCAACTAAAACTATCGTAAAAATAATAGAAAATTAATAATTGATGTACTAAAAATTGATTTATAATTACTAAAAGTTCATTCAATCCAAGAAAATAGCAAAAACATTTAAAAAAAATAAAATTCCTCCATAGAAAATTATATTTAGCATAACACAATTAAAAATATTTTATATAATATGAGCAAAAATAATGTTTTAGGGCGTACACTTGAAAATTTGTCGAAGATCTGTGAAAAAGTGAGATTTATGTGTATGCGAACAACGTATAGTCTAAGTTTTTCTTGAAATATGTTGCCTTTTTTATGAGAGAATTACATAGCTATAAAAAAAGACTGACAATTTTCATAATTTTTGAATTATTTTTAGATATTTTTACTACAACGATCAAAGCTATAAATAAAATTGTGAATATCCATAGAAAACCTTCTTATCTTTTATACATTATTCAGGATATGATCTAACCTAGGGCATATGTCTTGAGATACTATTTTTATAAAATTTGTTAAGTATTATTGGAGATACATTAGTTCAAATTAGAATTACTGAGAATAAGTTCCTAGAAATTCATTTAATTAGTAGAAAATGGAAATTATTTCAAAGAAAATCGAAACTCCTACACGACAACTTATATGAAGTATAACATAAGTAAAAAAATATTTCTATGTAATATGAGAAAAAATAGTATTTTAGAGTATGCAAAGTCCAAATGAGTGGGAATGCAGATCTTTTATATCAACCTTTTAGAATCTTCATGATTTTCAAGACGTAACTTTTTGTTGTTGCCCCTTATGTGCCTCTAGTTCAAGAAAAATATCAGAAAAATAATATGAAAAAATTGATGTGCACTGCAACTTAGAACTGGTACTGAAAATGGCGGCGATTTTTCACAGACCGTTACAGTCAAAACTAGTTGTGAAACCAGTTTCATAACCGGCTCCAACGACCACTGAGCCCTCCATCTACTTACAAACCAGTTGTGAAAATGTTCCACAGGCGGTTTGGCTAAACCAGCAGTGAAAATGGTGACTAGAAAATTGTCTTTGTAGTCTTGTAGACTTTGGCCGCGTTTGGAATCTTAGATGATGAGTGAACATGAGCCAATTATAAAATTAATTGTACAAATTATTGCTAATTGGTAAGTAGAATCCATTAGTTCTAGTCAGCCCATGTGATGCTGCAGGAACTGTGGGCTAATTAGGATTAATAGGTTCTAGTGTTCTACTCACCAATTAGCTAAGATTTAGTCCTCTTAATTAGCATATAAACATTGGACTAAACTTTATCACAAAAACTACAAGCGGGGCCTTAGGCTTATCCTCACACGGAAAGGGACAAAGCCCCACATGGCATATGGACCATCCATCGATGTGACTATACCAGTGGAAGGTTTCATTTTGACGTTTCCAATTCCGCCAATAAGCATAAGAACGTTTAGTTGATAAATGAGATGCCACATATAATGAATTGTTGCATTTTTTATTTTTTATAGGCAAGACGTACAAGGCGCAATATGTGTTGGATAAATGAAACACCTCATATAATAAATTGTTGCATTTTTGTTGTTTCATAGGCAAGATGTACAAGACGCGATATGTGTTGGACAAATGAAACACCTCATATAATGCATTATTGTTTTATTTTTTGTGTTTCACAGGCAAGACATGCCATACACAATATGTGTTGGAAATAGTGCACACGTGGTTTTATCTAGATGGAACTTTTTTCTCTCTCTTCGCTTTTTTATTGCCACATTATAAAAAATATTGGCATGCCACTCTGTTTAATTTAATGGAAATGAAACTTTCCTCTAGTGCGTAATTAGGTTCATTTAGTGCGGTGGCAGTAGTGCGAGTAGGTTCACTTAGTGCGGTGACAGTGGTGTTGGTGGATGACCACAACCACCACGATTCAACGGCCTGCTGATGGAATATTGATTAATTCGATGAAAAACTCGCGCAGGTACACGTACTCTTTCCCGTTCCTCGACACGGGAGGGGTGGTCGCCGTGGACGACAACCGCGTGGGCCCGCTGTTCGAGCACACCTTCCCGCCGGCGCTGGCGCCGTCCCTCTCCTTCGTGGGCATCCCGATGAGGGTGTTCGTGCCGTGGTTCTTCGAGGCGCAGGCCAGGTGGATCGCCCGGCAGGGCGGCTGCGGGCGGTGCAGGCGGACTACCGCGCCAGGGAGACGTCGGCATGTTCGCTTGGCTTATCAGCCACCAGCCAGCAGTACTTCAGTCTCACAACAAATCAGCACCAGCCATCAGCCACCAGCCAGCCAGCAGTACTTCAGTCTCACAACAAAGCAGCACCAGCCACCAGCCACCAGACAACCGAACAGACTGACGGCCGGCCTGCCGGCGAGGTACTCGCATGACTTCGCCATGTTCAGGCCCGCTGTACGCAGCACCGACTCTCTCCTTCGTTTTTAATTTCTGCAATTTTTACATTTGATGTCACTGAGTTATTGTTAGTGCTCATATGTTTAGTCCACTTTACATGACATCGCACTTCTATATATGTTTTATTGAATCCTCAATTTGAGCTACAGGATTATCATGGAAATTGGTGTTCTCATTGTTTCTTCCATACATGTATACATAGTCTACATGATGAAACTCATCATGTACCATTGCATTATATACCTTAATAAGTTAGCATCTTCCATATTTAAAATAATGGTGGAATTAGATAATTTAGAATTATATATTTAACTTTAATGACATATGTTGGTAATTTCGATGAAAGTTTAGAATTTGAGTTATGTGTTCAACATGAAAGTCTGTGTTTTCATCGTTTTCATGTACACTTATATATGATCTATATGATAAGACACATCATAAGTTTGACACGTGTTTTCTATATTAATAGTTAGTGGAAACACATATATAATTTAGAACCATATATTGGTGTATTTTGGGATATTTGTTATAATGAGAAGTTGGTTTTTTAATACCAACAAATGTAGGTAACTTAGATGCAAATTTAGGGTGTTACTATAAATTATTTTATAATGCCATCAGTGGGTAATTTATATGGATATTAGGGGTTACTTTAATTTATTTTCACACTGTCAGATGTGGGTAATATACCTATAGATTTAGATGTTATTTTAGGCTATTTTTATAATGGCAAAAGTGGATAAGTTTTTAGAAAATATAATAGATAATGATTATGATGATTAGAGTCTACAGATGGAAAGCTAGATGTTTCTGATTATTGTGAAAATTTATAGAATTTATCTTTTTTACTAGCACGCCTCATGCGAATTAACGATTTAACATGAAGGCTCACTTTGTAGGTAATTTAGATGCAAATTTAGGGTGTCACTATAAATAATTTTATAATGGCATAGGTGGGTAATTTATATGAATATTAGGGGTTACTTTAGTTTATTTTTCATAGTGGCAGAGGTGTGTAATTTACCGATAGATTTAGGGGTTATTTTAGACTATTTTCATGATGGCAAAAGTGAGTAATTATTTTTAAAATATAATAGATCCAACTATTATGATGATTAGAGTCTATGTTTCTGATTATTGCCAGAATTTCTAGAATTTATCTTTTTCTTCTAACGCGCCTTATGAGAATTAACGCCTCCATTTAGTAATAGTTCCCCGTTATTCACCATCCAAATGATTTGAACAATTTTGTAATCGTTTGATGTCACTGAGTTATTATTATTGTTATTGTTGTGCTCATTTGTTTATTAGTCCTCTCTTGGATATGATGATCAGGAGACCCTTGGGTTCATGAACAAGTACACGGACCTCCCACGGATGGAGGATTGGAAGATGGAGCTGTTCCTGGCTGCCTATGGGAACATGCGTGACAACCGCGAGACCTTCCAGGACAGGGAAGACTACAGCGAGAGCGTTCGTGAGGGTGTGCAGAGATGTGGCTCGCCTCGGCTGGTGCCAAGTACCAAGCTGCCATTGCTTCTGCTTCTGCTTCAGCTGGTGGTGGTGGTGGTGATGCGGACCATAGCGATGCTGCTATCCAGTGCTGCACAAGCCATTGCCGCCGGTTCCATCTCATGTCTGAAAGAATCTGAACTCTGAACTCCTTCATGTGTTATAATTGTATACTGCTGCAACGATAAAATGTTGCTGCAGATTTATTTTCCGGTGCATGAAAAATAAAGAGAACCAACCTAGGAGGAACTAGGTGGTTTTTCATTAAGAAGAAGAAAATAGGCACCCAAATTCGAGCCAGAGGGGACTCAAACTTGGGTGGTTAGGGTGCACGACCACAACACCTCCCATCCTAACTAGTTGGTTTGTGTATAGAATAGTCTAAGTTTGGTGATGATTCTTCTGTTTGGTGAATGAATTGTACCAAGATGAAACCATAAGAGAGATGAACCATATGATTCAAAAAACTTAGGTTGAACCATCCCATGCAAGATCATCTATTCGTAATTGTTCAAAGATAAAAAGATGCATATAGCATATAACATTATATATCTATACACTTTAACAAAATCATATTATATTATTATATAGTGTGATAATATATGCATATATATGGGCATATGGCCGTCCGTAGCAACATACCAAAATTTGCTAGTAATATGTCCAAAGAAAACACATCCTCTAGTCAGCGAGCAATAAACAAAATTCTACTTTTTCTAAGAGCTGAACTTAATTTAACTCTCATAGAAAACTAATTAAAATATATCTAGCAAAAAAGAAACAATTTATCCAGTGTTTCTTGTCTAGAAAACTCTATGAATCTTAAAGCAAAAAAGTAGCTATCATCAAAAGTAACTTCTGAACATCTGATCCGTCCCCGTTTCATTGAAAAACCCCTCCATGTTTCAATCACTTAATAGTAATACTAGTCATCAGATCCGTCCCCATCCTCATCATCGTCGTCATAGTCACAGTCATTGTCATCCATGTGATCATCGCAGTCGTCCATGTCGTCGTCCCCAGAATCACTGAGATTTCGGTTGTAAGCTTACAAACGTTGTTTGCTGAGACCGGATTTCATCCTTAATCTAAAAAAAAAAAAGAATCACTGAGATCTCCATTGGCTACTGCACCATTTGTCTCCGCGGCATCTGCTTCGGCATCCGCGTTCACTTTCGGCTTACCATCGTGATCGCTCGAGCTATGGTGATTCAGATCGACACTACCGCCATTAGCTCTCACGCCTGACGCCGTTTCGCCATTATCGGCCATGGCTTCGTTGGCAGGCTTCGCCGCCACCTTATCGTCTCCCTCGTCAAATACCCTTCGTCTTTTGGCCATGCCTTCCGCACCATCTGAGGCTTTGCATTGGCCATGTCTTCTTGGGCATCATCTGGCTTTGCATCAGCAGACGCAGCCGCTTCCTTCCCTTCAGTCCTTTCATGTCCTTCCCCTCCTTCTCCTGGGCCCTCTTCTTGAGTTCATCGACCAGGTGCGCAAGGGAAACGTCCGCGCGCTTGGACGCCATGAAGCACTCGGCGACGTCGGCCGGCGTGATCTCCACCGCCTGGAGCAGCTCCTTGACGGCGCCGAAGAGCGGGTGCGCGTGCACGCCGAGGTAGTTCTTGGCGAGCGTGCCTGCCTACGCCGGATCAGCGCCGGGTCGAGCTTGTCGACGAAGTTGGTGGTGAACACGATGATCCGCGCGCCGCTGTGCGCCGCCGACCAGAGGCCGTCGATGAAGTTGAGCAGGCCGGCCGGACAGCGTCATCTCGCTGGTTCTCTTGCGCTTCGCGGCGGCGGCGGCGGCGGCGTCCGGCAGGTCAAATCTGGCGTCAGCGCTGCTGCGCGGACCCGTGACGTCGTCGAGGCAGCAGTCGATGTCCTTTATGACGACGATGGACTTCCCCTTGGTCTCGGTGAGGAGCTTCCGGAGGTCGATGTTGCTTGGCACCATGGTGAGCTCGATGTCGTAGATGTCGTACTCGAGGTAGTTGGCCATGGCGGCGATCATGCTTCGCGGCCGCACCGGCGGATGTGCCGCAGGTACATACTCGTCGACGACGAGGTCCCGGTGGCGCCGGTCGAACGTGAGGCGGAGGCAGTGGTCGCGGTCCTGCAGGCTAGGCCGCACCGACGCCCACATCAACGGTGACGCCCTTGAACTCGTCGGACACTCGGACACCGCCTGCCCCTCGCGGAGGCTGAGCACGAAGCTGTCGCCGTCGGCTTCGCCGTCGCCGATGAGCGCGCGCGACTCCCGCACGCGCTTCGACGAGCTCAGGTACGCCTTGGCCTCTTCGTAGCCGTCGCTGTACTTGATCCGGTCCGAGGAGTAGTCGGGCTTGCTGGAGATGTCGATGGTGACGTACGGGTCCAGGAACGGGAGCATCCGCCGGACGAGCGGCCGGAGGTGGAAGTCGTAAGTGCATCTTGAGCCCAAGGTGCGGCACCCACGCCGCGGCCGGCGCCAGGAGCAGCCACGCCGCCGAGCCGAGGTTATCGGTCACCCACCGCCTCATCAGCATCTTGCCGTCGTCGATTAGCCGGCGTCAACTCTCGTCGATCTCCAGGTGCGTCGTGTGTCTGTCTCCAGGTGCTTATATGACAAAGAAGACAGAGATGCATACAAAATACAACAACATAGTACAACGTTATGAGCTCGCTACGGTCTTTTTTTTTTTTGGGTACCACCTGGAGTTTGAGATGGAACCGTTTACTATTTGGGAATTTGGAAAAAAAATAAAAGCTGAAATATGACACGTCACAATAGCTTTCAAAGAGCACCAGCAGCATGCGACCTGAATACACATCAACGTAACATGATCTGAAATGCGAATCATCCTGGTTTTAACAGTTTAGAAGTACCTGCCCAGCAGGACAGCGACACATTCTGGGCTTCTGGCTGCTACTCGCAAGCCAGATTGCCAAAATTTCAGGGAACATGAAAACCAGCACCATCTCTTAAGAAAAGAAAAGAAGTGTAGCAAAATCACTTGTCCATCAGCACGTGTAACTCTGAGTCATCATCGTAACCATCACCACTCATCTCTCCAGTGAAACCACCATCAGTAAGTGTGGCAAGATCACTTACCCATTAGCCTTTGCTCATTACCCATCAGACTTTTGGCTGAGCAGCAGCAGCTTCTGCCTTGTCTTTCTCTTTCTCTTTCTCTTTCTCCTTCTCCTTCTCTTTCTCTAGAGCCTTCTTCTTGAGCTCATCGATCAGGCGACCAAGACAAGCATCTGCACCACGGTCCTTGCGCTTGGACATCATAAGGCACTCGGCAACTTCAGCTGGTGTGATCTCGACCGTCTGCAGCAGCTCCTTGATGGTATCAAACAGCAGGTGCGCCTCCACGCCGAGGTAGTTCTTGGCCAGCGTCGTGAAGGCCTCGAAACAGCAGTATGACATCTCAATGTGCACGTCCATCCGGCCCCGTCGGATCAGCGCTGGGTCAAGCTTGTCCAGGAAGTTGGTTGTGAACACGATGATCCGCTCCCCACTGTGCGCCGACCACAGGCCGTCGATGAAGTTGAGCAAGCCGGACAGCGTCACCTCATTGTTGTTATCACGCTTCTTGACGGTGCCTCCCATGGCGTCCATGTGCGCTGGCATGCTGACCTTGGCACTGCGCTGTCGAGTCAGGTCAAGGGAGCAGTCGATGTCCTCGATGACGATGATGGACTTGCCGGTCGTCTCGATGAAGAGCTTCCGGAGGTCATTGTTGCTGCGCACCATGGTGAGCTCAATGTCGTAGATGTCGTAGTTGAGGTAGTTGGCCATGGCGGCGATCATGGTGGATTTGCCCGTTCCTGGTGGGCCGTAGAGGAGATAGCCGCGCTTCCACGCCTTGCCAATGCTGCGGTAGTAGTCCTTGTTGTTACGGAAGTCGTCGAGGTCATCCATGATCTTCTGCTTCTTGTCAGGGTGCATGGCGAGGGTGTTAAAGGTGGTCGGATGATCGAAGTCAATGTAGCTCCACACCTCATGCCTACTAGAACTGTTTGGCATGGAAAACGACGTATTAGTCAGCTGAATACATCACAGAATTACAAGATGAACAAAAACCAGCAAGAAGATCTGCTATAATTACTGAATCAGTATAAACAGTTCTACTTGTACAACTAGATGCACAGAATATTGTGCCATACACTGACATGAATAAGTACCATTGTCTGTACTGATAAGACTTTCCATATTTTAGTTCAACTAATTTTTTAGACATAAAGCATCAAGAACTTTTCCACTGGGTTTACCAGTTCTCGCATACAGGCACAAAAAAGGTTAACAGCTCAACAGCCTAATCTGACGAAGAGACGAACCTCCCTCCAATACAACCATCTAGTAGAAAGCAAGTTCAGCCAAAAGACTGAACGACATGTAGAACAGACACCACTCTCTTGCACACCCTCTAGAGACTAACTTTACATGCTTCAGAAAGCACCAAAAAGAGCCGAAGAAACTGCTCTCCAGCTACAAAGATCCTATTAGTTCCATCGTAAAATAAAAGGAAAAAAAATAACATGTACTAGTTTTCATTAGCAAAGAGGTTTGCTATCAACTTCTCACATTAGACCTTTGTACAAATAGATCAAATTCTTAAAGGTATGCCACAATAGATGAAATAAAAACCTGGAAAATGGTCAAATAAATACACCTAACACGTAAATTTCTTAAGACCATAAAGCATTTCTTGGTCTGAACAGTGGTCAAATAGATATATTTTTCTCAAACTAAAAAGATAGATAAATTGATCGGTCATTGAGATCAAATACTTGAATCAAGTTGCAGATCTACTAGGAATTACTTACATGTAATCAGGGTTGGTCTTGTTGGTGTATAGTCTCCGCCGTCGGTTACTGAATAGGACTTCACGGCCACTCCGACGGACATGTGGCAGATACTCGTTGACGATAAGCTCCCGGTGCCGCTGATTGAACGTGAGCCGGAAGCAGTGCCCCTGCGCCAGCTCTGCCTTGTCTTGGTTGCTGGGTGGCACCGATGACCACCACACTGTGATGCCGCAGAACTCATCAGTCACTTCCTGCCCCTCGCGGATGCTGAGCACGAAGCTGTCACCCTCAGCAGCACCCTCAGCACGTAGTTCTCGTGCATCTCGTGAGCACCTTGCGCTCAGGTGTGCCTTCACCTCCACATAGGCCTCATTGGACTTCAACCGATCGATGGAGTACTCAAGCTTGTTCACGATATCGATATGGATGAACGGGTCTACAAATGGGAGCAGCCGACGTGTGTACCGCCGGAGGTGCAGGTTGAAGTACATCTGGGGCAGCCCACGCTGCCGGCGTGCTGCAAGCAGCGACGCCAGGAGGAGCCAAGACGATGAGCCCGCGTTGCTGGCCAACCACCGCTTCATCAACGTCATCATCATCTTGCCCTTGCTGGCTGGCATTGCCTCTTCCTTGTCGCACGCCAGTATCTGTCTGAGAAAGTAAATTTTATGTCAGTAAGGTGTATGTCTCCAGTTATACGGAAAGAGACAGAGCAGTATGCAATGGAGTCATAGAGGGATGCATTTCATCTGTTATTACCTTTTATTTATTTATAATTCGTTTCAGTTTTAAGTTTGATTGCCGCGGATCAGTTTGAGCAATGTTATGACTGTGATGGCTTGCAAATCGTTTGATTGGTGACGACAGCCCAGATCAATCAACCACACATTCTTTTTACTTTTTTACATTAAACATGCAAAGTCAGTGGTACCAAGCCAGAAATATTTCCTAATTTTCAGTCAACAGTCTCAATCTCAACCTCAGATCGTTATTTAACCATGCATCATCCTCTCTTATCCTAATAGCCATAGATTCCATCACTATTTGTATGCCTCCTCCAACTGCCGCCAACTCCCCATGAAGTCAAATTTCTCCCTCACTTTCGCATAACCATCCTAACCACCTTGCAGGCCCAACAGTTGCTCTAGGGAATTCAGCTGGTTAATGTGCTGTTGTAAAAAAAAAATGTCCTCTAGTTCTTCATCTCTGTATTAAGATTTTTCAATCTATAGCATGTTCTTTGAAAAAAGATCATAATTTTGAACATTAATGTGGTAAAAGTGGCACATTTAGAAGAAGAAGAAGCTACCACATCCAAAAATTCAGAGTCACAAACCAAATCAAAAGTTCTAAACTGCTCCTACCACAGCCAATTATTTGTTTCTAAACCTAATTGCCTAAAGTATCTCAGTAGCATCATTTTGTATTTCATAAGGAAGATAAAGATTCATCAGCTTAGTTGTGCCATCAAACGCATATGCCTTGACCCCTGATTCCCTCCCTCTCCCTCGCCCCACTGAGTCCAATTCCACTGTCACACACATCAATCCGCATGGAATTCGCTGGTTCTCAAGAACAAAACCCGCACAAGGACTATACTGTTAAGCTACGATCTCAGTCCTAGGCTACTAGCAATTGTACTGATTGGGGGGAAATCATCTTTTTCATCCCCCCTAAAAACGGTGATTTTCCTCCATTCCGTGCAAAATTGGGGATGAGACTACGAACAGTCGAGCAAGAACAACGGGGCGCGGGTCGTACCTGCAGCAGACAGCACACTTGTCGGCCCGTGCGCCGGCCAGCTCGTCGCCGGCCGAGCCCGGGCAGCCGCCTGGCTTGGGTAGCGCGACCGGCATGCTCGCGTCTCCCGCACGCTCCGCCGCCCGTCGCGCGCCTGGTGCTGGGTGAGCGCGGTGGTGCCGAGAGGACGCGCCCGCCGCTGCTGCCGCGCCGCCGCCGCCGCCGCGACCCCCCTGCCTTTGGAGATGGAGCCTTTGGGGAGTAGGGGTTTTGCCTCTCTCGAGCTTACTGGGCCCCTATCTCTAGTGGTAGTGGCGAACGGAGAGAGCGAGGATCCGAGGTGGGGGACAGCTGTCTCTCTCTTTTTCCCCTAAAAAGGATTATTTTCCCTCAGAAAAAAAGAATATTGCCTTTTTTGAACTTGCATAAATTATGTAATAACGCTATAAATACACTCCCTTATTTGAACTAGACACTCCCAATCAAAAGTCTACATTTATTCAATTTAAAGTCCCTTTAGATATACTTCATAAAAGAATTAACAGATGTAAGATTAGCTGAGAAGTGAAATTACGTTGGATACTTCTATTTATTATGTGCTGGTGTCATTTGCAAAGGTACAGCATGGCGCGTGAGAAATTGCCCTGGACTGTTACATACATGTAATTCCTCCGTCGTGTAATATAAGATATTCTAATAATTTTAACACAGATTAGAAAAGAGAAGAAAAGACGCATGTGCCTTCTAAGACATATCATAATTAAATTTATTCCTAAAATTAAGCAATAGCTGGAGTAATATAAAAGATAAGTATGCAGTCGAAATTAAATGATTTTTTAATACTTGTTCAAAAGTCATAGAATATCTTGTATTTCGGTACAAATTTTGAATCCTTTAGTGTTTTATATTTTAGGACCGAGGGAGCAGATGGCTGGCCAATTAGAGCCGACAAGGCCGAATATAATGAGATTTGTCCCACTTGGATGGTTCACAAGCTTTTGCAGGGCAGACTGAGAACAAGATCTATATAAGATTATGCTGTATTGATAACTTGTTGGAGCACATCAGCAATGTTAGGGATTGAGATCGTGTTCGAATTGCAGATCTAGCCCTATTTATCAGAGTCCGTCGAACATCAACGAGACAAATGTTCTCCAAAATTAGACTGTTTAAAAGTCATTTGGCCCGAGAAGAAAGGTACCCTTTGACCACCAGAACATCTCATAAATTTAAAACATATATTCTCAAAACTCACATAGGTGCTGATCGGATCCTTTTAGCCCTGCTAAAAACTAGTCCCTAGTTTTTAGTGGCTAAAAACATCTTTGTGGGGGTGTTTGGATCATGGGCTAAAGTGGACTAAAAAGCTGTCTTAAATGATCAGATTACTGATTTGCCTCTCATCAATGACCCACATGCACATGCAAATGCCACTGCCTGCAACCGGACCTCCCTGTCCTGCTCACCCGCACAGATCCAGTGCATGTGCACAATGCAACCAATTACAGATCATTCAACAAAAATTCAACAAATTACAGATCATTCAACAAAAATTCAACAAATTACATATCATTCAACAAAAATTCCACCGAAGCCGCTCCCACCACCACCGCCCGACCGCGAGTAACCCTGATACGCACTCAAGTGCGGCCAGGCGCTCCCCTCGGACTGCGAGTTCAGGGTGAGGGATTCCAGCCCAAGCCGAGATCCATGGCGGGAACTCGAACCTGGTTAGCGGGCCGCCTCGTCGATGTACAGGCTGAAGACGTTGGTGGGGGAGACCGGGTCCGGCTGGGAGAAGAAGTCCCGCGTGCCGTCGCCGCCGAAGCCGTCCATCCTTAACCGTCGCGGATCTAGATCTGCGCCGCGCACTTGTGGATCCGGCCACACCCGCACGCGGAGGTGGTGTGCGCGGCGGCGGGGGACCAGCGGGAACGGCGGAAGAGCCGCGGCGACGGCGGGAAGAAGGAGGAGGCGCGGGCGGCGGGGGCGGAGAAGGGAGGAGGCGGCACTGCGAGAAAGGAGGGGAGGGCGAGACTGAGAGGATAAGGTCGGGCGGGGGCAGGGGCGGCGCTCGTGAGCCGAGGCAAACTAGCCCGGTTTTGCCACCCTCCAGGGCAAGTAGCCTTTTGCCTCTCCTGTTTGGATTCATAGGGCTATGAATCATCTAAAACTGGCTGTTCTTTTCTCAAGAGTCTGATGATCTTTTGACATTATGCATGCCATTGAGTTCAATGGGGGTGGGGGCGTGGGACATTCCCGGATTCCGACGATAGCTCGCGATCCTGACATGGCACAGAACAAATTGCAATGACAGGCTTGTTCATGGAATCAGAAAACTCAGACCTCCTTGTGCGTCCAAGAGCACACGCAGTCCCTGGAGCGCCCACCCGACCCTCATCGGTCACCGCGCCCAAGCCGGCGCCGGCGCCGGCGCCGTCGAAGCCCAGCGCCTGCCACCTGGTCCGCTCCGCTCGCTCGAGAACAGCACGTCGGGGTTGCTCGCTCCATGCGCGTGAACGCCTCGCCGCGCGCGCCGTACTTGGCCGCGGCGGCGTTCGCGTTCTCCTGCCCCCACAGACCGGCGCAGCATCTGCTCCACCTCCTCCTCCAGACGTCCTCGTGCCGGCGCAGGGCCGCCGCGTCGCGCGTGGCTCCGGTGGCACGTCAGGTCCAATTCCACGCTGTCCCCGAGCTTCCCGAGGAGCGCCGCCGCCGGCGTCGAGGCCCGCACGTAGCGCACGAGGACCAACGCCGCAGAGCGCGCCCGGCGGGCTCAGTCCGCGGAGGCGCCGCGCGTCTTGCATGGAGGCGGCGGCCTTGGCGAGGGGCGGCACGCTGATGCCAGCCGGTCTGGAAGAAGAACGAGCCATGGGCGACCCGCCGGTCCCAGGGGCAGAGAGGCGGCGAACGTGACGTCGTCGGGCCCGGCGAGGCCGCGCCCCGAGGACTGGATTTGGTTCTGGTACCCGACGACCGGGCCGGGCCGGCGTGCCGCGGAGCGCCACCACCAGGAGGCCGTCGTCCCCAGCCGTATCGACGGACGCGTGCGCCGCCGCAGCGAGGCACCTGCTGCTCCGGCGTTCCTCGTGGCTTCCATGCCATACTCTTCATGCAAAACACAAGGGTCGAGCGCGTACAATACTCCGTGTGAATCCATCGTAACAGCTAGCTCGATGAATGGGTTCCATCAGGAACTCGTACGCGTGACAGTGGTTCTTCTAGCCTGTGTCACCGGCGGAGGATCCGGCGGTCCGGCGAACCAGAGCCGATCACGAGGCCGCGCTCTTCGCCGGGGGCAACCAGCTTGGGCACGCTGTGGGAGAACTAGGTGGCCACATTCGTCTTGGTCCTGGACGCCGTGGCGTTCACCAGAGCACCAGACCAGCACGCCGACGAGCGCTCGCGTTCACGCGCCCGGAACGCGGCGGCCGTGGCGCGGCCAGGAACACGCCGTGGGAGCAGCATTTTCCGCGAGCTGAGGCACGTATACATGACAAACGAACCTGAAATTATTTTCCCTGCGGCCACATGAAAAGCTCAGAAGCCACATCATAACTTCCAGTCATTCAACCAGCACCGCGTGACAGTTTGAAACGACCCGGATTTTCAATTACGAGAATCCGAATCCCTGTACCATTGTGATAGTCCCAGAATCAACAGCTATCACGTACAGAGCTTATTTCAGCTGGATATCATATCCATACAACGATTACAATCATCAGAGTTAGCTTACAACAAGGATATACAACGGAAAGCGTACTATTACAAGCCCCTTGGGCTAAGCGACAATGTGAAAACCAACGCAACGGTAACCAGGCTTCACGCCAGCTTCATCTTCAGGGCGCCACTTCCACAGGCAACACTTGAGCATAGCACAGCAACCTTCTCACCAACTTCAACGGAGTTGGTCTTGCAATTCAAGTCTTCACCTGTTCATTCACAAACTGTCCCAAGGATTGGGACAGGTCCACGTCACCATCCGTAATGCAAGCTTTAAGGTGGCCTAAATCTAGTATAAGAAATATCAAGGATAGGCTTAAGGTTCATCCTATGCAAGCAGCAGCATCTCCATCCCAAACCATTCTCACAACACCACGAGCAATCCTGGCGCACCAGGTACCCGACTCCAATATCTTCCACTCATCACTCTCTAGGCGATGTGAAAGCTCCCACCCTTCACATCTCAACTGCCCGAGGCAGGCCCTACTCTAGAGGGGAGGTAGAAATCCCTAAAACAATGGCGGAAATAACAGTTTCACACAGGAATCGTCCATTGTCCGCGGACGGCGGCTATATATATAGATTAGACTCTGCAGAGCTTGTACTCCTGGAACCACTCGGGCTGCAAGTCGGTTGCAAGCCGACTGAGACACAACCCACAGCACAGACCCTAGCCAGTGAACGGTACCCTCCTGCTTTTCCCGGCCTAGGATACACTGAGGACGCAACTCGGTGTCCGAGAACTGTGATGGCCTGCCCCGCGGTGGCCAATCCCGGGTCCGAGCCTCTCGGGGAACAAAGGTCTTCCAGCCTTTTTCCCCTTACACTTCCGCTAACTCCTACAGTCCGAGTACCGCACTTAACCGGCTGGCTGGAACACCCCCCAGTAGATGTAAGTGGTGAGCACGGAAAGTCCTGAGGAAAGTCATAACCAACTCGGTTTTTGGTGCCGGGGTGAGCGTCACCGTCAAATAGCGTATCCACCTCCAGTGGTCCGCTCGCGCACCCATTACAGGTATTGCCGCCAAACTCCTCAAGTAACACAAAGAACATGTACCCGCCACAGGTACCACACAGGATGTGCCCAAGCACACACCCCAAGCCCTCGATACGAAGATCGAGTTAATCTGCTCACCCCCGCAAAGTTCCCAAAACCCCTTACTCCTTTCCCGGGTTTTTGCCCCACACACGCCAAGAATCCTATCACACCCGCCCATACACATGCAAGCATAGCAAGTTCATATCACCAAAGTGTAACAGGCTTTAACAAGGAATACGGTAAGTAAATAAGGCCATGCAATAGGTCAAGCATCATCATCATGCGAGAAAGTAAAGCGCTAGCATACTAGTAGCAATGCCTAATAGGATTCAAAATAGGATGGGCGTGGACACCTGTGACTTTACGATCCAAACTCATCTTGATGTAGTCGCACAAGTCTTTATTTGATGAAGTTCAAGTTGACGAAGTCCACGAAGTCTTCTAGATCTTCCTCAGATCCTAGAACACGTAGAGATAAACAACGGCATCTAAGCAAATAAACTCCAAATAAGAAGCAACAAGAGCCAAAAGCACTCAACTCCTGTTCTAACGCGTAGAGCATGATTTTAGATAATTATAGAAACTGGTTTCATAATTTTCTGAGCTAGGATCAATTTATTATGAATTTTCTTAGATAAAACCTATTTCTGAAATTCTGAAAAAGAGAAAAACTCAGAGGCCGACACGTGGCAGCATCAGGACACGCCACGTGGCAGTGATGACGTCACCATGACGTCAGCAGCGGGGTCCACCTCTGATGACGTCACCATGACGTCATCGTTGACCAGGTCAGCGGTCAACGGTCAGTGGGTCCCACGTGTCAGTGACACGCAGTGTATGACGAGTGGGACCGGATTGTCAGATCTGGGAAAAAGAAAAAGGCTGGAGCGGGCTGCAACTGGGCCGATTCTTGTGGTGGCTTAGGTGTGGTTCGGGGTTCAAGGTCCATGGGCCAAACAGATCCGGCCCATGGCCACATTGCTGAGGCTGGCGAGGCCGGGCCCACTGTCAGCGTCAGCGGCGCCCCGGGCCCGCCGGACAGAGAAACGGAGAGGGACAGGGGATCTGCTGTGGCTCGTGCGGCTTGGTGCCCGTGTGGTTCTCTGTGCGGCGTGTCTTGCGGCGAACGCAGAGCGCGACGGCGTCGGCGGCGATCCTCCAGGCGCGGACGCGTAGCTCGGTGGCGCGGCCTCCTGCCGCGGCTGACCAGCATGAAGTCCAGGCGACGACGGGGCACAGAGAAGGGAGGTAGGAAGGGAGCAGCGGTGTTGCCAGGGGCGAGTGACGCGGAGGCTCGGAGTAGGGCGAGGCGGCATCGCGGCGAGCGCCGAGCGGCGAGGTCAAGGCGGCGTGCACGTGAGGTGGTCCTCCTGACCGTGGTCTCGCGTGACACAAACAAGGCAAGGATGCAAGTAGAGGGGGTTTGATGGGAGTGGGGCGAGCGTGACAGAACGGGGAGCTCGACGCCGAACGACACTTCATGGCGACCAAAGTAGGCACGGCGGCGCACGGCAAGAGGATGGTCGGGCAACTCACGAATTGGGGGGGAAGTAGAGATTGATCCTCTTGATGAAGCGCAGGCTCGGCTTGCGGTACGGCTTGCGGTTCCTCGGCGTGTCCTTCTCGTCCTCGGTGCGGCGGCGTCGCGGCGTCGCGGTCCGGCGTGGCGGCTCTGTTTCTCCCCGGGCGGTCTCCTCTTTTCCACAGACGGCCTCCACTGCTCTCTCTCCGTCTCCTCCCCGTCGGAATTGGACCGGGGTGGCTCGGGCAGGGCTCCGCCCTGGGTGAATTGGGTGACCGGAAAGGAAGGGGACGGGGTGGTTTTATAGGCGGGGAAAGCTTGGGGAAGGGGATGGTGCCGTGGGCGCTGCGCTGCCTTGGCGGCCAAGGGAGAGCGTGGGTCCCGGGTGGTTGCGCGGCAGCGCGAAACGCGGGTGCGAGCTGGCGCGCGCGGGGCGAAAGCGGAGCGGGGCGGCGGTATCGCGGCTGCGTCGCGGAGAAGATGCACAGGGGGAAATTTGGTGGGGCCGGAGTGTCAGGGAGAGAGAGAGCGTCCGCGTGGGGGGAAATCAGCCGGGCGCGGTCATTGGGCCGGGATTGGGCCGCGCGCGGGGAGAAGGAGAGGGAGAAAGTGGAGGGAGACGGGCTGGGCCGAGTGCGGGTGAGTGGAGAGGGAGATGGATTAGCTGGGTCGGGCCGGAAGTGGGAAAAGGAGAAAGAGTGGTTGGGCCGGAAGGATTAGAGAGATTGGGTCCAAGTTAGTTAGGTTATGAATTTATATTTGAATGGTTTGAATTCAAATATAAATTCCACTCAAGCAATCACTTAAAACCAAAAAGAACCAAATCACTCTAGCATTCAATTATCCCTAAGCAGAAATTAAAGGTAAATTTTAATTTCCTAGGAATTTAGGGAGATTCACGAGAAGACATTCTAGGTGTTTTCACAACATCGCAAGCAAAATTTTGAAATCCACATTTTTGCAAACAAAGGAACATTCCGGAAAAATCCGGGATGTTACACAGTTCATCTGACTTAACTTCAGTACAGCAAACATTTCGTAAAAACATGTTCTAGAGTCTATGCATAGAAAACATGTCCTGAAACCATTGCATAGAAACATTCTGAAACCATTGCATAGTAACATGTTCTGAAACCATTGCATACACACATTCTGAAACCATTGCATAGTTACATGTTCTGAAACCACATTTGCATAGAAACATTCTGAAACATATTGTGAAATCTGGAACCATCTCAGCACCTGGCTTTGGCACTTGCTTAGTCCCAGCCCAGCAAGACAGCAAACACATGTTATGTTGGCTGCTGCTCGCAACACAGATTACAAAAATTTATGTAAACCAGGCCAAAACAGTCTTTTCCAAGGATTCAGCTCTAGTTAACTACGACAACCCAAACTAGCACGACCTCTTAAGAAAAAGTATGCGTAGCAAGATAACTTAAGGGGAATCGAGCAGTGAGTGCAAGTCATCAAACAGTGAGTACAAGTCCTCATCACCAGATTCATCATCATCACTGTCGTCGTCATAGTCATCGCTGCCATCGCTGTGACCATCATCCCTCAGATCTCCAGTGCAACCACCATCTCCCGCACCGAGCACCGTCCCTCCATCTACAGCCACAGCTTCATGATCAATGTCATTGGTCCTTGCATCTGCTTTTGCTAGCGCCTCCGCCACCTTCTTGAGCCTGCGAATAGCTCTCGCTCCAAGCACCCTTTCTCCATTGGCCATGTCTTCCGTGCCATTTGGCTTAGCAGCAGTATCAGCTTCCTCCTTTTCCTCATATTTCTCTCTCTCTTTCTCTTTCTCTTGCTCTTTCTCTTTCTCCAGGGCCTTCTTCTTGAGCTCATCGATCAGGCGCCCAAGGCAGGCATTGGCACCACGGTCGGTGCGCTTGGATGTCAACAGGCACTCAGCAACATCGGCCGGTGTGATCTCCACAGCCTGCAGTAGCTCCTTGACGGTGTCAAACAGTGGGTGTGCCTCCACACCGAGGTAGTTCTTGGCCAGTGTCGTGAACGCCTCGAAGCAGCAGTATGACATCTCAATGTGCATGTCCATTCGCCCCCGCCGGATCAGAGCTGGGTCGAGCTTGTCCAGGAAGTTGGTTGTAAACACGATGATCCGCTCGCCACTGTGCGCCGACTACAGGCCATCAATGAAGTTGAGCAAGCCGGACAGCGTCACCTCACTGTTCTTATCACGCTTCCTGCTGATGCCTCCCATGGCATCCATGTGCGCTGGCATGCTGACCTTGGCACTGCGCTGTCCAGTCAGGTCGAGGGAGCAGTCGATGTCCTCAATGACAATGATGGACTTACCGGTCGTCTCGATGAAGAGCTTCCGGAGGTCATTGTTGCTGCGCACCATGGTGAGTTCGATGTCATAGATGTCGTAGTTAAGGTAGTTGGCCATGGCAGCAATCATGGTGGATTTGCCTGTGCCCGGTGGACCATAGAGGAGGTAGCCGCGCTTCCATGCCTTGCCAATGCTGTGGTAGTAGTCCTTGTTGTTACGGAAGTCATCAAGGTCATCCATGATCTTCTGCTTCTTGTCCGGGTGCATGGCGAGGATGTTGAAGGTGGTTGGATGATCGAAGTCAATGTAGCTCCACACCTCATCCCTACTAGAACTGTTTGGCATGGAAAATTAGTGAGCTCAATACATCACAGCACTAAAAGGTGAAAAAGAACCAGCAAGAAAATCTGCTACGGAATTGGTAAAGCTGATCTACTTCTACACCAAGATTCACAGCATATTATGCCACAAATTGACCTTCTTAAATACTACCTCTGATCATTTTCCTTTGACGTTCCCCACAAGGAAATTGAACTGTTGGCAAGCGAAAATCATTGTCTGAAACCTCAAACATAATGATCCAGAGGTAGTACCATTATTTGTATTGGTAAGACTTTCAAGATTTTAGTTAGTCTATTTTATTAGTTTCATTGTTCGTTATCAGCTTATTATATGAACCCTTTGTGCCAACAGATCAGATTCTTAACAACATATCATAATTGATGAAATAAAATCATTGAAATTGGACAAACAAAAGAACATAGCATGCAAAATTCTTAACACTCTAAAAACAGCTTTTGATCAGTAGTAAAAAATAGATATTATTAGTCAGTCATTGAGATCAAATACATGAATCGAGTTGCAGGCCGAATTTGGAATTACGTACATGTAATCAGGGTCTTTCTTGTTGGTGTAAAGCCTACGGCGTCGGTTACTGAACAGAGCTTCGCGGCCACTGCGACGAACATGTGGCAGGTATTTGTTGACGATGAGTCCCTGGTGGCGCTGGTGGAACGTGAGGCGAATGCAGTGGCCCCGTGGCAGCCCTGCACTGTCTTGATCGCTTGGTGGCACTGATGACCACCACATGGTGACGCCACAGAACTCATCAGCCACTTCTTGCCCCTCGCGAAGGCTGAGCACAAAGCCATCACCCTCAACAGCACCCTCAGCACGTAGCTCCCGTGCGTCTCTTGAGCAAGCTTTGCTCAGGTATGCCTTCACCTCCACATAGGCATCACTGGACTTGATCCGATCGATAGAGTACTCACGCTTGCTGACGATGTCGATAGTGACAAATGGGTTTACAAATGGAAGCAGCCGCCGTGCGTGCCGCCGGAGGTGCAGGTTGAAGTACATCTGGGCCAGCCCGCACGGTGCGTATGCTGCAAGCACCGATGCCAGGAGGACCCATGACGATGAGGCCATGTTGCTGGCCATCCATCGCCTCATCACCGTCATCATGTTGCCCTTGCTGGATGACATTGCCTCTTCTCTTCGCAAGCCAATACCTGTCTGAGAAAGAAAATGTCATATGAGTAGGGTGTATGTTTCCAGTTATATGAAAAGGGACAGAGCGGCATGCAATGGAGTGAGATCCTGATGGTATTTGTTATTATCTTTTATTTCTTTATAATTCGTTTCAGTTCACATTTGATTTCATGTGGACAATGACGCAGATCTGTTTGAGCAATGTTATGACTGCTCTGTCATGTGTGCCATTTGATTGAGAGCAACAACCCAAATCAATTAAGGACAGAGATTAAACTTGGAAAATCAGCGATACCAAGCCAGAATACTTCCTAATGTTTTGTCAACAGCCTCACTCTCAGCCCTCGGATCATATCTTAACCATCCATACCTTCCCTCTTATCCTAACACTAGTAAAGCTAAAGCTTCCATCAGTATCTGTATGCCTCATCCACCTAATGCCAATTCCCCTGAAGTTAATTTCGCCTCCCTCACCTTTAGTGTAGCTACGGCATCCCATCCACAAACACCTACATCATCCCCTCCCTCATCAACTAACCAGAGGAGCCACCCCAACAGTGACTCCAGTGATTCAGCTGGTCTGTTGTGTGTTGTTGTAAACAAAACTGTCCTCTTATTCTTTCACCACATCAGGATGCTTAAATCTCTAGCATGTTCTTCGAAAAAAAAATTAAGCATCAAGGTGGCAAAATGGGTACACATTCAGAAGACAAAGCAAACACATTTGAAATCAGTTGCAATTCCAATCAAAGGTTCTAATTTGTTCCTGGCACATAGCTAATTTTCAAACAAGACTGCCAAAAGGACCTCAGTAGCACTATTTTGCATTTCCTGAGGAAGGTCACTATCTATCGGCTGAATTGTGCCATCCAAAACATTTACCCTCCCCAAGACCGCCACTGAATCGCTTTCCTCTTAATGAAATATATGTGCTAAGGCACATTCTCGAAAAAAAAAAGACCAGCACTGAATCTAATTCATAGTCACACACACACACACACACATGGATCAGCATTGGACCTCACTGGTTCTCAAGATCCTCGGCTCATTTTGTTGAGTTGTGGTCTCAGCTCGCACTAGTGTGTGGAGTAACAACAATTCTACAGAATGGAAAATGCAACGTTTTTCCCCCTGAACACAAAAAATGGTGATTTCCTCCATTGCTTGCACAATTGGGGTTGGACTACGGATAATCAGACTGTGGGCTAGCAGAAATCATACTCACTGAAAAATGCAAACCTCCTTTCCCTGAAGAAAAAAAGGTGACCTTCTTAGTTCTTTGCAAAATTTGGGGGCAGATTACGAAAAATGCAAACCTTTTTTCGTAGCAAAATTAGGGGTGGATTACGCATAATGGACCGTGGAGTAGCAGCAACCGTACTGATTGAAAAAAAAATGCAAATCTTTTTTCCCCCTACTAAAAAAGGCGATTCTCTCCATTCCGTGCAAAATTGGGGGCGGATTCCAGATAATCGGACAAGAACAACGAGGCGTGGTCGGTACCTGCTGCAGAGAGCACCCTCGTCAGCCCGTACGCAGGTCCGGTGGCGCACGACGACCCGTTCCGCCGGCGCCGAGGCCGCGCGGTTGCCTGTCTTTGGGGGAAGCGAGCGGCAAACTCGGCCGCCCCGCCGAGCGCCTGGAGCTTGGTGCGGTGGTTCCGCGACGATGCGATGCGCCCGCCGCCGCACGCCCCCGCGAGTGCTAGCGAGCGGCCGCCTGCCTTGGGGAGGGTAGGCCTTGGGGTTTGGCCTCCCTCGGTCCTCTGCTTTACTGTGCCCTGTTTAGCTCACGCGTTTTGCAAAAAAAAAAATTCATTGGGTTACGTGTACAGAGAAAAGAAATGAACTAGAGCATCTTCAAGAGCTCTTGTATCCTGTTAGCTAAATTTGGAGATTGAACCCCTTTTGCAAAAATAGAAAGCCACCTAATTCTATGAGGTAATCCAAGAGACTAGGTAAAACATGATGACTAGCTATATTCAAAACGGTCCACGTCAGCACTCGACCCTCAGGTTTTCGATCGCGATATTTCTTGCGGCCGCCGCCGCCAGCGACGCCGCCAGTACGAGGATCAACGTTGCATCAAGGCCATCAAGGCCCTGCAGGCATCAACGCTGCATCAACGCCCTGCAGGCATCAACGTTGCATCAAGGCCGGCCGCTCAAGTATAAACAAATCAATTTCAGGTACACCCTGCATCAACGCCGGTTATTTGATTTGATCAGCTGTGTGTTGAAAATCGATTTGATCAGCCGTGATCCAGTCTGAAATCTTGCGTGGTACAGTATGGATTCAGATGATGAATTCAATCAGTTTGTAATGGATGAAGTGATTGATTCCTCCTCTTCGGATGATGAAAGGAAAGCTGTTTTTTCTGGTGCCGCGCACATAATAGTTGAGGATACGCTTAATCATCCGGGTCGAATTGGTTCCGTCGAGGGTCATGATGTAGTGGATCGTGAAAGACTATTACACCATGGCCTTCTTTACAAAGACTATTTCTCAGATAAACCTACTTTTGGACCAAGGATTTTTAGACGGAGGTTCGTATTTATGCCTACAATTATATCGTTATTTTTAATGACTTGTTTTATAAATGTTACTAATTGTTTAATTGTGTCATGACATAGGTTTCGGATGAAACGACATGTATTCATGCGCATAATGAATGCTGTTGAGGAGCATGATGAATATTTTGTGCAGAAGAGGAATGCGGCAGGTACCCTAGGTCTATCTTGTCTGCAGAAGGTTGTGGCAGCATTTCGGCTGCTAGCTTATGGCATCGCGGCCGATGCTTTGGATGAGTATATTCGTATTGTGAGAGTACCGCTTTAGAAGCTTTGAGAAAGTTTACCGTAGCTGTTGTTGAAATATTTGGAGAGGAGTACATGAGATTGCCTAATGAAGATGATACTGCCAGATTATTGGCAATTGGAGCCAACAGAGGTTTCCCTGGAATGCTTGGGTCCATAGATTGTATGCACTGGGGCTGGAAAAATTGTCCTACTGCATGGCACAACATGTACCGTGGACATAAAAAAGAGCCAACAATTATCCTTGAAGCAGTTGCTTCTAAAGATCTCTGGATATGGCATTCATTTTTTGGTATGCCTGGCTCACACAATGATATTAATGTGCTTCAAAGATCTCCTATATTTGCAAAGGCTTGCTGAGGGAGAAGGTCCACAGGTTAATTTTAAAATCAATGGCAATGATTATTCTATGGGTTATTATCTAGCTGATGGCATATATCCATCGTGGGCCACTTTTGTGAAGACTATTCCAGAGCCTCAAGGTAATAAAAAGAAATATTTTGCAAAGGCACAAGAAGCTTGTAGAAAGGATGTTGAATGAGCATTTGGGGTCCTACAATCACGTTTTGCTATTGTTCGTGGGCCGGCTCGGTTGTGGGATGAAGACTCGCTAGGAAATATTATGAGGGCTCGCATCATAATGCATAACATGATCGTTGAAGATGAGAGAGATGAGTACACTGATGACTACGATTGCGACTATGACGACATGGGAGAAAAGGTGACAGTATCCCATAATGAAGCACCAGAACTTGCAGCTTTCATTCAGAATTACAAGAACATCAAGGATAAGCAAACCCACACTTGGCTTCAAGCAGATTTGATCGAGCACCTGTGGAATAACCACCCAGATTTATACTCTCTTGAATAATTATTCAAGTTGTGTCAATGGGATACTGTGTAATAAATTTACCTTTTATTTGTATGCCAACAGAACCTTTTTATTTTGCCTTTTATTTGTCTGTTAGAACCGTGAAAATTTGACCATTTCAGCATGCCCTTGGTGTTGCAGTTTATTTGGCTGTTCCAACCAACAGGTTCAAAGTATATATTTTTCAGATGACAAGAATCGCATCACAGTTCCATATGTTTCAGATATATGTTGACAGCATAAGTTTCAAGCTACATTTTCAAAGCATATGTTGACAGCATAAGTTCCAAGCAACATTTTCAAAGCATATGTTGACAGCATAAGTTCCAAGCAACATTTTCAAAGCATATGTTGATAGCATAAGTTCCAAGCAACATTTTCAAAGCACACGTTCAAAGCAACAAGTTCAAATATAGTAAACTATACTAGTCTAGCAACCGCAGTGTCTTGCAAAAATCTCATCCTGGCACCTTTCATAGTATTGCTGCAATCTGTAGCTCATATTGCTCAAATCCAGTGAAAGAATCCTCTCCTCTTCTAGATCCCTTTGGAGCTCAATTTTTTCTCTCTCCAACTTGATCTTTTCCTCCTGCAGAGCAAAGGCCTTGTTGGATCGCTCTTCTTTCCTCAAATCTTTCTGAGCATCAGCTTCTTTCATCTTTGCCACAAGATAGTCCAATGCTTCGATGGTCGAACGTTGACGTAACTTCGTTTTCTCCGTCTTCTTTCCATCCGGTCTTTTTGAAGCATCTTGTGCTGCTGCATCAAACACCACCAGTAGCAGGTGAGGGCACAGGTACAAGTGATGACGGGGATGAGTTCACCTTTGTCTTATGTTTCTTATTACTAGCTGTTGTTGTTCCACCATTTTGCATGCGTCTGTCCATCCACTTCGGCTTGTCCTTCAGAATTCTCCAACAATGCATTAAGGCAAAGTTCCTGTTCTTCTTGTCTTCTGCCTTAAACAGTGCACATGCGCTTGCAATCTGCATATTTCATACACAAACGTAGACATGAATTTGATGTGGTGAAAGAAAGGCATAAAAGACACATAACTTGTTTGGAAGGAATATATGTACCTTGTCATCAACTGAGCAACCACTCTGGTTTCTATCCCGAATCCTGGTGACACAATGACAGAATATATTCACATCATGTTGAATAGTTGACCAACGATTCATTAAGGAACCTTGTGTACGATCTGACTCGAATGACTTGTTAGCATGGAAATAATCATGAATTCTTGCCCAAAAGGAGTTTTGTGGTTGATCAACTCCTTGAATAGGATCCATGCCCCACATTTAGCCAAGCTGACACAAGAAGTCTGTCCTCCTCATCTTTGAAATTTTTTGTTCTTCCCTGTGATCCTTTAGATGTAGCAGGACCATGATTGATGGGTGTGTGTGTGTAGTAGGCGAAAGATCTTGAGACTCATCAACATCAGCCTCTAGTAGGTCTGTGAAATATGTCCCTGAACTCATATCACCTGCCCAAAAAAAATAGAGTGAGTGTAAAGGAGCATTGATGCCATCTTTTTTCCCAGTTTGACAGAGCATTGATCTGATTAACTGATTTTCTTACTAATACTAGTTCATATGATAGCATAGTGTCTAAGATCAGAACCATATCCTGGAATTTCCAAAAGCTGGAAGGACTCTAGATTCCAGGCTGTCCACACCCACATGCAACCAAACAATTGTATAGCAGCTTGATAATCAGGTTCCTTGCTCCTTTTCTGCATCTAGTGATACAGATTACCAAGACACATGACAAATCTAACGACTGAAAAAATGGAGTGAGTGTATATATCAACAATTCATCATCTCGGTGAACCTGAGCACAAGCAAACAAGGGCACAAATTGCAGATATCACAGCCACGATCAAGATGGATTAACCCAATTAGTATTTAAGCACAGCAGCTGCAAGTCATATTCAGCTAACAGGTAGGATGGCAAATGCAGATTGAGCAGACTCAAATGGGACATAGTGCAGACAGTACAAGCAAAACTATTAGTGCAATGGAACAAAAAATAGCTTTCAAGCCCACAAGCATGAACCATCAGTTAACAGCTTAACAGCGCAAATAAAATGTAAATAGTACAGAAGCAAGCACAAAGCCGACAGTTGATACCCATTATACCATATGATGAATGTTGCGACAGATTGTATATACTCAATGCAAGATTCATGTATTCAGATATTAACAGCACATCCTGAAATGGTGGCACAGTTTGAGTATACCCTCGTAGCATCAGAAATTATTCTAACCAAGAATATCATCAATTAATTATCTTGGTGAACCATAGCATCAGAAATTCATTAACCAAGAACATCAACAATACCTCTTCTCACTGAACCAGATCATCAGAAACACTAAACCAGAAATTGAAATTACCATGGCTCATGTCGTCGCCCATCTCTGTTCCGTCACCGCGTCTGGCATCCGCATCCTCAAATCCCAGTGGGAGCGTCCGGCCAGCAGATGGCCCTGAACCCACCCGGCGGAGGCCAGCGGTCGACGCACCTCGGGGACGTGGCGGCCGGGACATGGCGACTACGGCGGCGCCGGCGACTGGATCCAGGAGCTTCGATTTGGTCCCTCGGCAGATGAATCTTGGCGGCGATTTTGTGGGCGAACAGCAGGGGCGTGCGCGAAATAGGCAGCCCAAGCGCGGGAGAGGGAAAATTGGCGTGGGAACGACGTACGGCCGAGCGCGCGGGAAGGAGGGGCTCGGGCGCGGGAGAGTGGGGATGGCGAGCGAGCGAGGCTCGGCAAAGATGCCGAGGGGAGGCCGAAGGATAGCGAGCGTGGATGGATGGCGAGTCGTTTGCCGATTCTGTTGGATGGCGTTTTTTGTTTCTTTTTTCCTTTTTTAGCTAGCCCACAGGTTATACAAAAAGCTCTTGGAGATGCTCGATTCTTTAACTTTTTGCGTTTTGGATGCATAGAGTGAGGGGGCCCGTGGTAGGAAAGCGATAGTGGTGGAGAACAGAGACGAGGGCTGTGGTTGCGAACAGCTGTCGGTTTTTTTTCTCCTTAAACCTATTTCCTACTCTCTTTTTTCTCTATCTATATGGTTCATGTTCGTGTTGCTATGGAAAAAAATTGAATTAGAGTGCGATAAGTTGAACACGAAAACGGAAATTGTCCATCACAATAAGCATCGCTTGTATAAAATTAATCAGAACTTCACAGAGTAGTCCTTACCAACATATATGATTCATTCACATTTTGAGAATGCATAGTTGAGGAAATCAAAGAGACCTCAGTTATGATATCAAAGTTCTAGTTCTGTAAGTCAAATTGCATTAGTGGATGGGCCTTTCCAACAAAATGACTTATGTGGTGGTGGTGGTGGTGGTGATGGTGTGGGGGAGGGGAACGTCAAACTTCGAATGGCTTATATGGATGGGTTTATACAATTTTGCAAAAAAAAACAAAGTATTCCTAACACACGTGTTAAATAGGCGAATTGGTTGCACCCTATCCACCACGGTTGGGAATAATGCAAAAAAATCGCTGAGCATATGACGATCGGTTGGGCTTCAAATTTGCCAACTCGATGCTGTAAATTTGGTCAGGGAAAAGTCCACGTCCGCACAGGATGAAGCGGCCCATGAACACGGCCACCTCAATAATTGGTTTTGACCGATGGATGATCTTTGACCTTTCGCCGCCTTGGGCCTCCTCGTACAAGATCCGCTTGGGAGGATCCATCGGCGGCCGTGATCATATATCTCTCTCTCTACCTCGTGTCGTGCAGCTGCGCTGCTTCTCCGTCGCCGTTCGTTGATGGTGTCCAGTACTGGTCTGGCACGTGATCTCCAAACAAGTCGCAATGGCGTTGGGCCCGGTGTTGCCGCGCTCACGACTGGAAGACCATGCTGATTCCTCCTCGCGATGGCTAGTGCTGGCGGAGGCTCCATGGTCAAGGCTTCAAGGGGAGGCTAGCAACAAGAAGGGATGATTTTGCTCAAAAAAAGGAGAGGATGGTCGAAGCCACCCCTGACCCCGCGTGCCGCACAGCTGCTCAAAAGAAAAGATGGAAATGGCAGGATCATCGAAGCGCAAGCAGCCGCGTGTACACGAGCGGGCGGTTGCAGGCTGCCGAGCACGAGCCGCGAACCATCGCATCTCGACGCAGGCCGATGCGCGGACGGGGCCACGGTTCAGCCGGCGTGCGCTCACGCCACGGCTCAGCTTCGGTGCACATGGTTAACAGATAGCCTCAAGTGGTTGATCATACCAACAAGCAACAACATAAGGCAATATTCAAAGTTAGGAAAAAGGCAGAAACTGCAGAAGAAAGAAAAATGCAGACAAATGGCGCGAGCTAAAAGCTTAGCCTTGCTTTGTTAGGAAACCTTCTCATAGTCTGCAAAAACCACTTCACCAAAACGAAACATGATGGCTAATCTCTCTGGAAAGATTATTCCTGCTGATCTCAAGGCAATGGCTCTTAGTCTACCAAAACTTTACCACCGTATGATGACAATCTCTAGATACAACAATAAAAAGATTATTCCTACTGATCTCAAGGCAATGGCTCTTAGTCTACCAAAACTTTACCACCGTGTGATGACAATATCTGGATACAAAAATACCAATTCTGTATTCAATGATTCACTCTCCACTTCTCCACATCTTCTAGTCAGTAGGCTATGAACTTTGAACTCCCCTCTAGTTGTTCTTCAGCTGCAAAAATATTTAACAATCAATACAATGAATATGTCATGACACACACAGTACAATTTGATCCACAAGAAAATAAAAGGAAGATCGCATAATGACAAGTACCTACCTTGGGGGGGTGCTCAAAATGAGGAGGATACGTGTGGGGCTGGCTTCGTTCTGCCACCAGCTGATCATAGCGCTTCCTTGCTTGAGATGCCATTTTCATGACCTTGATGGCAGCTGCACCTGCGCCATGCATCCTCTTGTATATCTTGAGTCGTTTGTCAACTATTGCGTTGTAATCATCCACCAAACATGCCCTGGCTTTGTCAAGCTTCTTGTTACCAGTGCTCTCCTGGTACTTGTACCTTGTCAATTCCTACAGAGAAGTACAAAATATAAATCAACTCACATGTATATTATCATCTTTGTGGGGTGGACAATTATCATGGTTCACATGTACTTTCTTGCAGTGAAGGCCGAATCTAGGTAAAGCATATCAATACTAACTTCCAATACAAATTATTTGCTGTGTGGTGCATGAAGGCCGAATCTAGGTAAAGCATCTCAGGTAATCTCTGAAGCTATCTGAACAAAGGAAAGCCAAAGGCTGCCTATTTGCATCGCGCAGCAACTTGTTGGTGAATGCTCAATCCAAAGAGCGCTGGCAACACATGTGGGTGCTGGTGCAAGGACGCCAAAGGAAAGGCTTTCACTCGTTGTTTGCACTGACAAACATGGTAAGTATGAAAGGAGCGTAATGCACGTGTTCATGTCAACCCAAGCAATGTGCTTTGGCTACTCCAAAAGATCAAGCAAGAAGCTGAACTAGGATCTCACCCAGGCTGCTATCTGATGAGTAATCAGATTAGTGCTTTCCTTAGATTCTGGTCTCTCAAACCATGTAAATCAGCTCTTAGCTCAGGGATCCCAGTGTATCCGGTGTGTGCTCTTCACTGGCGCATGCTGTAAACGTTTACTATTCTTTTCTATAATGCAAAGATATGCGGTGAGAAAAAAAAAATCTGAACTCCCACAGTATCTACACCTCGGCAGGGTCAAACTTTAACGCTTTACAGGGATTAACGGTCATCTGACACACACAAAATCTTATCACAATTTTCCCATTTTGCCTCTAATATATTACTACCACTCATCCAGCATTCACCTGAAATCGTCCCAATTTCTAAATACACCTAGTTGTTTTGAAATGCGCTAATTTCGTAAGTACAACATGAAAAATAACTTGGCACTGAACCAATTCAAGCACAACAAGCGCTTTTTCCCCATAGAACCAGTATCTATAACAAGGTTGACAGGACTACAACTTAAGGTGGTTTACAGATAGGGGGAGGAGAACTTGGCTGCAATCCTGTTGAGCAAGGCTACAAGGGTCAGTTGTTGATTGGAAAACACTCAGTCCTAAGAACCAAACTTGTAACAGCCACGCATTCAAGTCCAATTGTTGGTCACTCTAGGGTACAGGCCACTTACCATAGAGTGAAAACCCTTATTTTATTGACCCTTTCAGCCTGACTAAGATACCTGTTTACACTGTCTAAGATCGCTGATCTAGCTTACCTCTTGAGCTCCACAGTGGCACCGGGTTGTTACAAAACCGTACCACAATTCCCGCAGGAACACGGGAAATTCACCTATTTCTTTTGCAATGCACAGGTTTCGCAGCTACTACAATTTCAATTTCGCCACGCGTCACATCCAAATCAAGCCCAACAAGCATCCTTGCTTCCCCAAACCCCCAACCCCCAACCAAATCAAGCACAGTAAGGGGGGGAACCAACGGGGTTATACCTTCTCATCAACGCCAGGTGGAGGAGTGGGTGAGCTGGTCGAGACGAGGCCCCGAAAGAAGAGGGCATTAATTATAAGCCGGCGGCGCCTCGTCGAGACAAGAGTATTTGGGCCCTTCCTGTTGGGCCTCCGCTCGCAGCTTCCACTTTTCTTTCAGAGATCGTGGATGTTGATCTTTAATCGGAAGGCCAACAACTTCGCACGCTTTTTAGCAAAAATCCCTTTACAAACTATGGCCATCCCCAACCAATGACCAGAATGATTTCTATAGAATTAAATGAGGTGTCACCTAGGATGAAAGATGATGTGGCAAGTGATTAAATGTAGAAAGAGGAGGAAACTGGGTCTTGTATGAGACATGGTTTCTACACGATATGTCGATATCCAAGACACGATGAGAGATGAGTGGTATTAAATTTAAATATGAAAGGGTAGTGTTTGCATTGGACATGTAGTGTCTAGCACTAGTTTCTTGATGATGTGGAGCTTATGAAAACTATGAGTAGTTTCTTGGGTTGGGGACGGCCTGGCCATCTCTAACCCAAGACACCGCTCATAGTTTTTATAATCTCCACATCATAAAAAAAACTAGTGCTAGACACTACCTTTCCAATACAAACACTATTATTGTTTCATATGAAAAATTAATACCACTCATCTCTCATTTTGTTTTGAATATTATAGAAACCATGTCTCATACAATAGCTTTTTTTTTTTCTTTTTCTTCGTTTACTCACTTGCTACATCATCTTTTATCATAGATGATAGCTCATTTAATTCTATGAAAACTATCCTAGTCATTGGGTTGAAGATGGCCTAAGAAAAAGCCTCTGTTGCTTGTGCTCCATTAAAAGGAGGTCGTGTTGTTTTGGATAGCAGAGACCTAACGGACAGGAAACTCAGTTTGCATGCTTGCGAAGATGGCTGAGGCTCATTGCAATTTCAAATTTCCGTTGTTAAAAAAATAGAAAATAGGCGCTCGCGAAGGTTTCGGCCATGTAGGGGGGCATTGGGTTCGACCATCAACACATAAAAGCAACTTCAGCAGATCCTCTAAATAAGCCCCTACTTTGAGTTTAGAGGGTGAGGATAAAAAAACGAACTCCAGCAGATCCTCTATTTTGGCCCCTAAAATAGGAAACCCTCCAAATCCCCTCTGTCTCTATTCCAAAATAGAAACTAACAAGTGGGATATTAAAAAGTAGAGGATTGTTTAGAGGGTATTGCTGGAGTTGAGAGTAAAAAGAGGCAGTCCCTACCGAAAAAAATAGAGGGCTTATTTAAAGGGTGTTGCTGAAGTTGCTCTAAGCTCACTGCCACTAGGATCCATTTCGGGGCATAAATGGCATGTGCATCTAAACTTTACGAGGAACTTTTGTATCTGATGAAAACGTAACAGGTAAACTGGATACAATTTTGCTTTAAAAAAAAACTGGACATAATTCAAGGCCTGTGACCGATTCATTTCACATAAGTAATTACAAAGGGGTTGGCAACCAAAGCAATATTTTCATCACCTAACTTCCATCTAAACTTCACGTTCAAGTGCACTCCTTTCCTCTCAGCTTATTCTCCCCCTTGCACATTGCGCTTTGTTCCTCGGTGACACCGCTGTCTAGCATCGATCTCACGTCAATGCGGCTTCTATTTTCACCCGTTCTTAATTCAGTCGCTGACTCGCTGGGCTTATCTTCGTGGGGAAAAAAATGACGATCCTTTCAGAAAGCATGCACGAAGCTATTTGGTCGAGTTTCCTACAATCTATAGTTGCTTCTGACTTCCAAAGTAAAGGCTTTTATAGTTTGATTCCAACATACTAGCAACTTAACTAATGCTGGCAAACCTATCAGCACAAAAACATGATAAACACTAGCTGTCAACATATTATGACAGGCCGCTGTTGCCTGGCACAACAATGGGTAATTTTAAACACTAGAACATTCGACGCGTCTTGAGCGCCCTATCATAACTCTAGCAAAAGGAAGCTACATGCCTCGACAATAGAATTTAGAATAGCAAGACCGAAACTGAACAATGTCAAGAGATCACAAAAGACTTTGCAAGTACTCTGTAACTTGCATGTGGAAGGCATCCACACATCTACCATCTTGTGATATCGCACACGTATAAATGTTGTCTATTGACAACCTAAATAAAAGATCACCATAGCACCAGTAACACATTGGCTCTTTGGAAGTGGATCAGTTGCCTCCTTGCGCTGTTCCTGCTTGCTACCATCAAGAAGTGACTCTGCTGATTACAAATAGAGACTAAACATATGCTTAGAGCTAAATGAATAAATCTCACATCATATTTTCATAATTAATCAATTATATTCAACAGAGATAGCTAGACCCACACGTAGTTGGACAGAAACCATAACTAAGTAAATCACTTGTATCTCAATGTAATTTCACAAACTGAAATGTTAGACTGAAAAATATAAAGCATGGCCCCAGCTGGAGTTAGGCACACTTACACAGCTGAACAGAGCCGGAAAGAGATTAAAAAGTTATGATAGCCCAAGGATGAGAGGACATAGTGTTACTGTAAACCACAGAAAGCCAATGCTTCTTTGACTGGTCTCTCAAAGAAACAGGATATCCATGGCCGGAACTCCGTGAGCTTATGGTGTGCAATACATGTCTAAAAGTTATTCCTGTTATCTACAATGATTGTTACACAATACAGACTTACAGGATCCTACATATCAGTATATAAAAAGTCTAACCTGAAAAGGATTTGCACACCATAATATTAAGCTATGATTAAGATAAGGGAGTCAACTTGGTATTTGAAATAACAAAGATTCAGCATTTCAGTGGATCTGTTCTAAGGGTGATCAGAGGCGTATTTAGTTGAGAACCTCACTGCCTCATAACAAATCATAGTACAATTAATGCAAGTACCATAGTGGAATATCATCTGATGTGTGTGGCTTTGGGGATGCCATTCTAACATATGTGCAGGCCAATACATGGCTTCGTTAGTTATTTTTTAACAACTGTCACAGATTATGCCATATGTAGTAGATGCAGTGGAGCTCATCAAATTTAAAAGTATGACACAGCGCTACATTAAGAAAAGTATGACACAGTGCTACATTAAGTAGGGATGCAAGCGGGGCGGGTTTTGCCGCAAACCCGCTGGGCAAACCCGCACCGCGAACCCGCGCCGCGCCGCAAAACTGCCCGCAACGGTGGCCCGGGCCTACGCGGCCAGCCCGCAGGAGCTAGCGGCGCCGCGGAGCCCGCAAAAAAAAAAAAAGAAAGAAAGAAAGAAAGGGGATCGCCACATCGGGAAGAGAGACGACGTCGGAACACCAGGAGAAGGGGATCGGGAAGAGAAGGGCGCGTCGTGCCCGCCATGGCATCGCCGTCTTGTTCGCCCGCCGCCGCCGTTCACCAGCGGTTGACGGATTAATATCTCTCCACTGTTGTGAAGCTTCGTGATGTGGAATTCAAGCTGCAGCTGAGATGGCAATGCAACTCGTGGTTCTGAAAATCTCGACTTGCTCAGGACAGGTTGTGTGTCGGAATCTCTCCAGTGCTAATCTGACCGACCTCCATTAGATCAGTGTGATCTTCTGATTGAATCTAGTGTTAATTTGGGAAGCTGAATGAGGAGTTGCAGTTTCATCCCCTGATTGATCTTTTGATTGATGTTTCTGTCTGCATGCAGATGGCACTGGTCTCTGGTTTTCCCCGTGTTCATTATGTTACAGATGAGTTGAGCTGATTGCTTCTCCACGGAAGGAGGATATTGACATGGTAAAAAAGTGTTTTCGATGTGTTTGGACAGGCATCAGGACTGAACATAAACTTGTCCAAAAGTGCAGTGTTTCCAATCAGATGTGAAAATCTGAATCTGGATGATATCATGCAAAGCTTTCCTTGCCCTGTTAGCCAGTTCCCTTGCAAATATTTAGGATTGCCCCTCAGCATCAGAAAACTGAAAAGACTAGATGTTCAACCCTTGATTGATAAAGTAGGAAGGCTGAACCTTGTCAATGCAGTTCTAACCTCTGTACCAATTTACTTCCTAATTGTATTTCCTTTGAAGAAGTGGGAACCAGGAAACTGGACGAAATCAGAAGAAGCTTCTTATGGAAAGGCATTAGAGGATGCCAATAGAGGCCATTCACTAGTGAGATGAGAAGAGACCACTTTTTCTAAGGCCAATGGTGAGCTCTAGAAGATGATGACAGTGGGGAAAATTGTTGAATTTGTTATACTTTGGGATGCTGTTCAGGAGGTACATTTCTCAGTTGAGCCTGATTCCATTGCCTGGAGATGGACACCTACTTGTGCTTATAGGACAAATCTTCTTATGAGGTTCAGCAACAAGGAACTCAAATCTCGTTAGATGGTCTCACAATATGGAAGGCTGAAGGCACATTCTGAAGGAAAACATAATTTTTTGCCTGGCTTTTAGTTCAAAGCAAGATCCTAACATCAGACACACTGATGGCGAGAAATTGTCCAAGCAACATCCTTTGCCCCTTCGCAATAATGATTTCGAGGCAGAAATGCACCTATGCCTTAAGTGTAGCTTTACCAGGGAAGTTTGGCGTTTGGTCTCTTTTTGGACAGGTTGCTTTGTCAATGTTTCTGATGAAGATACCCAAAGTGTTGAGGTTTGCTTACTCTGGTGACTCTGAAAAGGCAAAGATCCCTTGCTGATCTCCAATTTATACTGCCTAGCATATTTGGAAGGAAATCGGCGTGTTTTGGATGGCCTGTACCCGACGTCCAGTACAGGTTTTGTGCCTCATCAAGGAAGAAGTCGAGCTGAAGAGGTTTGCCTGGGGCAAGCCGGAGCTTTATTAGTTTACAGGATGAATCGTCTCCTTTGTTTGTGTTGGAGTTTCTTTAGTTTATTATGTAATGCAATGTTGTATTTTTGGAGGCATTCAACAGATTGAATTGGCATCGCGCTTGGCAGTGCCGGCGTCCACGACATTACAGACGCTAATGCCATCTCCCTGCAAAGTGCAGGTGTGACAGGGCCGTGCGGCGCCCGGCGGGCTGCCGCAACGTCCGCAGAAATTAAGCGGCGCCATGCGGGCAGCCGCATGTACCCGCGAGGACGCATGCGGCTTGCGCGGACGCGGGGCGGGCAGCCGCAACTAGGGCTGTCAACGAGCCGAGCTCGAGCGAGCCTGGAGCCGCAAGCTCGAGCTCGGTAGAAGCTCGAGCCGAGCTCGAGCCGAGCCTGAGATCCGTCCGAGCCTGTTGATAAGCTCGAGCTCGGTTCGACTTAAGCTCGAGAAGGCTCGAGCTCGGTTCGCATGGGCTCGTTTAATATTGTTTCTTCTCATTTGAGCGGACACAGCAAGTCAACATCTCATTTTTTTCTGATCAATAGCTTATGAATCATCACTACGCTCCTGTAGGCTACACTTTAATTAAGAATTGCTTCTCTAATCTGAGATTTTAAATGATATAAAAAAGAAACACAAAGCATTGTATCCAATAGTTGAGAGGTGAGAATATTACCGAGCTTTAGCGAGCTGTTCGAGCTCGGCTCGTTGGGGCTCGCGAGCTCGAGATTGGGCTCGAGCTCGGCTCGTTTGGAGCTCGAGCCGAGCTCGAGCCGAGCTTTTAGCGAGTCGATTTCGAGCGATCTACGATCCTCGAGCTTTTTTGACAGCCCTAGCCGCAACCCGCCCCGCTTGCAATCCTATCCATGTGCGAACAATTTGGTCGCGCAACTCGCCTACATGGTACGTTTATTTTCCATTGGCACAAGTTGGCTGGCCTCAATGATCACAAAGCAAATGAACGCCAAATGTTGTGGACGAGCCAAAAAATTGATTTGGCCAAGATTGGCATCAAACAAACATGTCTATATTTGGATTGTTGCCAATACCAACCTACCAAAAAATTAGTCACGTCCTTGTTTTTTAGCAGTCGTTTGGATTAACACCGATGATTGGCACGCCCAAGGTAGAATTGACATGTCCAGTTCATTTTTCATTTTTCGCCCTCGCGGGACGAACTCGTGGGCGGCGGAATCGTCCACCAAAAAATTGGCGGCCAACTCACGCGCCACTCGATCTGTTTCCCGTCACCCCATATAAATCCCAAACCTTATCCATCCAACACTGTCTCTATCGACCCCGTGCATCTTCGCCGCGCCGCCGCTTCTTGTGGCTGCTCGCATGGTCGTCCCAGCCACCGCTTCTTGCGGCTGCTTGCGTGGTCGTCCCGGCCGCCGCTTCGCCTTGCGCTCCTCCAACCCTCGCCTTGCGTCGTTGCTCCCTGCTCTCTTAACCCTCGTCTTGCGCCGCGGGTCAATCTGGAGCTGGAGAGACGCGGCCTCGGAGGAGCTTGAGGACGGTCGGCAGCATTGGCATTAGTGTTTTAGTTCTCATGTTAGCAAATCTGGTGGAGGGACAGTGATGGTAGAAAGAGTAGGGCCGAGGTGCAAAATATGGTCCATTGGTTGAGAGGGATATCAGTAGGACAAACACATTGGCTAGGTTGATCAATACCTCTGATGCAACATGCATAAAACAGTTGAGAATGTCTCAACCAGCATTACATAAGCTTTGTGCCAGGCTCAAAGAAAGGGGTCTTTTAGTCAACACCTTTCATGTTTCAGTGGAGGAACAAGTAGCAATGTTTCTATACATGGTGGGACAACATTATACAAATGCATCTGTTGGTTTCTCATTTTGGCGATCCGGTGAAACAGTGAGTAGGTACTTCAATGCAGTGTTGCAAGCAATGGGTCAGCTTGCACAGTGCTAGTTCCATTCCATCCCATGCTTCTGCCAGCGGCTATAGGTGGCGACCGCGCGCTAACTTGCCGAGGCGCCCACGGCAGAGACAGTGAGAAATGGCGGCAGCATGATGCATGGCACTAGGGATGAAAACGGTCGAAAACGATCGGGAAAACACCAATACCATTTTCATTTTCACATTTGAATACGGGAACCAAATCGAAAGCGAAAAGCTCAGGAACGAAAACGAAAACGAAATAACGGGATATCGAAAACGAACAAATTCGAACGGAAACATGTCAATAACAGTCGGAATACAGTAAGACAAAACGAAAACATCTATCCATAATCCATCAAAGCATTTAACATGACTGGACAAGTTTCAACTTCATAAAAGTTAACAACTAACAAATACATAGCATAAGACATTAAGACATCACTGTTATTAGAACTCTAGAACAAGGATAAATATTTGAACAGACATTAATCTTAGATCCTGCCAAGACAAAAGAAAACATATTTCTAAATCAATTTCAAACTACCGATAGAGTACCAATTTCACATCACAGAAACCATTCAAACAGAGCTTCTTGCTATTCTAGCGCTGTTCTAGTCCTTGATTTCGATCCAGAACGAGATGGTGCATCCTCGGTCGGCGGCGCCATGCTCTTCGTCGGCCTCTCCGGCGCCATGCGGGCTGTAGCAAGGAGCAGCCCGACCGGCCACAACAGCAACGAGCCGTGCCGGCTGCAACTGCAATACGCCGGCCGCAACAGCAAGGAGCGGCTGCGAGGAAGGGCAGCAGCAGGGAAGGCCGAGAGCGAGACTGAGGGGAGGGGCGACGGGCGACACAGGCGACGAGAACGGCGAGCGAGGAGATGCGGACGGGAGAGGGGAGACGCGGCGACTGGCTGCTGGCGCGGACAGCGGACTTGCGGAGAGCGATTGCGGCGCGAGGGGCGGGGGGATGCGGCGTGGGGGGATAGACCGTGAGGGAACCGGAGTTAACTTAGAGCGCCTGGGCCTAGTGGGCTGCTCGCTGGTGCTGGGCTTTGTTTATTGGGCTGAAAAACGGGATATCCCGTATAGTGTAAACGGGATGATCCCGACTAGGTACGGGAAATGCAAAATACGGTCGGGAAACCACCAAATCCATTTTCGTCCCGATTTCGTATTTGATTTCCCATATTTCGTATTATTTTTTCTGTATTCTGTTTTTCCATATAAATATGAAAATAATCAGGTCAAATATAGAAATCGGATCGGGACGGGACGGGATTTTTCCCGACATTTTCAACCCTACATGGCACGTCGCGGGAGTAGAAATTGAGGCGGACTACGGGGTGGGGGTTAGTGTGTGTGTTCGATCGGCGACACGGACACGGACGGGGCGCACCGCGGGCCAGTGTCACAAAGTTCCCGGTACGACCGGGTCGAGGAACAGGTACACGGGACGTGGATCGACATATTTTAAGTTCCCGGTACGAAGGGGGTATACTTCTTTGGAACGATGGTTCGATGCTTCGGAACGTGAACCAACTATTTCTCGGGACGATAATCTACAAGGATGTGATACTGGGCTCTCATATAAGTAAAAAGATAGAGAGAAAAAACAAGAAATAAAGAAATAAAAATAAATTTGCTCTTGATATATCATTTACATAGCCATCTAGTCTAATATTATATGCTCACTCAGGCTAATATGTGAAGAGAAGTAGTTGAGTACCACAACTATTGGGACGAAACGGGAACGATGTACCCCCTACGAACCATGGCTATATACCACTTCGAACCCGTACCTCGTCCGGAACAAAAGTTCCCGATTCACAGGACGATGGACCGTACCCTGAACTATGTTACTTAGGGCCTGTTCAATTCCCCAACATTTCTCTTTCCAAACTTTTTTCCAAGGGAATCTTACATGCATGGAGTAGTAAACGTGTGTTAATGACAAAACCCATTCCATAACCCCTAGGTAACTTTTCATAACCTATCTAATGAGCCTAATTAGGCCATGATTTGCAACAGTGATGCTACAGTAACCATCCGCTAAACATCCACTAATCATGGATTAATTACCATCATTAGATTCGTCTCGCAATTTCCAGACGAGATCTATAATTAGTTTTATTATTACTCTACATTTAGTACTCCTAAATGGTAAGATTCTCTAGCATTTAATACCCTAACATTTCTCTCTCCAAACTTTCACCCCAATTAAACACCCCATTAGAGCATCTCCAAGAGTGACTAAAACTAGGCCCTAAAAACCTGATTTTGGGCATTTCAACAAAAACAGGACTCCAACAGTTCCTAATACCCCTGCCCAATTTATTCGCCAGCCCAAAACGAGGAGCATCTGGGGTCAAATTCCCGCACGCCATCCCGCACTCCCAATCTCCGATTTCACGTAATTATCGCTCCAAAATCCGTCGCGCGCCACATCTTCCGCGCTCTCCATCTTCCTCGCAGACCGTTGTCTCGCACCGCGCTCGCAGCACAGCGCCAGGTCACCCCCTGCTGCTGGCGCAACGTTAATCAGCCGCGGCCTTCCTCATCAATCATGATTATATTGACCTTGTCATGCACCTCAGAGGCCAACTGGAGGTCACGACCGGCTCGGAGGACAACGAGCCAAGCAAATGACGGGCAGAGGGAAAAAAACGCACCGGCATTCTGTTGATGGAAAAAAAAAGTACAGACCCACAATTTATCATGTGGCATCGATTAGTTTTCTGGAACCAATTTGTTTTGGGAACTGTTGGAAGAGGAGGTCTTTTTTCCTCCCAATAATTTTTGGCAAGGTCCCAAAACCAAGTTTTGGAAGTTCAATTTTTAGTTACTCTTGGAGATGGTCTTAGCCGCGGACGTGACCTGCGCGCCGCGGGCAGGGACATGGAGATTGCAGGCAGACGGACAGAGGCACGCGCGCCTCGGGCCGGGGTCAGCGATCGGAGACTCGGAGTTCGACGGACGGCCACAGGGGACGACTACGTTGCTAGCGTCGAGCACTCGAGCTGGATCCAATGACACGGACGGCCACGCAAGCTCAGTTCGAAAAGCGAAAACTTACCGAATCGTAAAAATAAATCGAAAATAGTATTCAGATACTAATTAAAAAATTAATTACATAACTTGTCTAGAAATTAAATTTTAAATCTATTAAATCTAATTAATTCGTCATTAAAAATTGTTTACTGTACCACAACGTTGTCTAATCATTGCCTAATTAGGCTCAATAGATTCGTCTCGCGAATTTACCCGAGAATTATGAAATAAGTTTTATCATTAATCCATGTCTAATATCCCTAATTAATATCTTAACATTAGATGTGACGGGTGAATAATAGAAATTTATCATAAACTTATGAGAAACTTGCCGAACTAACAAGGCCAAATAGATACGAGACAATTTTTTATTTGACACTCAAGAAATGACGCGTTCTCTTTTTGGCCCAAAAAACTTCTTCGTTTCTTATTTGACGCCGAATGTATTCCTCATACGACACTCTATTGGCTTTTCCGTCTAGAACCGTTAAATGCTCTGTTAAAAGACAATTTTGCCCTGTAGGCCCTACCACCCTTCTCCCTCCTCTCCTCCCCTTCTCCGTCCTCTCTGTCGCACCTCCCCCGCTGCTCCATGCCGCCGCCCAGGCCCGACCGTGCCTCCCCCGTTCCTCCACGTCGCCGCAGGCGCCCCTCCGCAATTCCAGCCGCAGCAGCCGTCCCTGCCCCTCCCTCCGCTCCATTCGGGCCACGGCGGATGTCCCTGCCCCTTCCCACGTCGGGGCGTTGCAGCGACGACAGCGGCGGCGGCGGCGACGATGAGGAGGGGCTGCCGAGCCCGACGCAGGCTGCACGAAGAACACCACATATTCTTGGAGTGCGGTGGAGCATGCAGCAGCCTATAGGGACACGTAGATCTTGCAGAGCACGAACTTCCTGCCGCCGCCGGCGCCAG
Source organism: Alloteropsis semialata (assembly GCA_004135705.1). NCBI lineage: Eukaryota > Viridiplantae > Streptophyta > Magnoliopsida > Poales > Poaceae > Alloteropsis > Alloteropsis semialata. Next base: position 76,454,202 of record CM014271.1, on the reverse strand, counting down.
CCTCCGAACCTCCGAGCAGCACGTGGAGAAATTGTAAATGAGCCAATCCACTAATGACAGAGATGAGCATCGGAGGCTCAGAGGATGGATCAAGAACAAGTGCCTGCCCAGCCGCAGTCCATGCGTCACACGGACGCGGCCACGCTCCGCTCCGGCCGTTCGAGCTCGCCGTGGGCGCGGTGTCCGTGACGCCGACAGCCGACCGGTGCCGCCTCGAGCTCAGCGTCGTGCTGGCGCGCGCACACTGGGGGAAGGGCGTGGCCACGGCGGCGCTGCAGCGCACAGTCGCCAAGGGATTCGGCGACCTCGAGGGCGTGGAGTGCGTCGAGGCGTCCCAGTGGGCGCTTGAGAAGGACGGAGGCGACGCCGGCGCGGTCGGCGGCGACGGGCAGCCAGCTCGAGCTCCCTGACAGCATCGCGCCATCGCAGGCGACCTCGGCCAGCGGGAGCTCGACAAGAGCTTCAGTGGAGGGGAGACATGGAGCAGCGGGGGGAGGTGCGACTAGAGGAGGGAGAAGAGAAGGGTGGTGGGCCCATAGGGGCAAAATCGTATTTTCACAGGACATTTAACGGTTCTCAGACGAAAAAGCCAACAGAGTGTCGTATAAGGAACAAAAGTCAAACTTGATGTCAAATAGGAAACGAAAAAAATTTTAGACGAAAAAAAAGTCATTTCTTAAATGTCAAATAGAAAATTATGTCAATAGATACACCGTTGCCGGATATTGACCTTTCCGGCACTTTGAATCGAAACTTCAGGCCGCTAGCGTACATGAGCTTGTTGTATCGTGCCTATATAACAATTTTTTTCTTTCTAAAGTAAAATTTAAATCGAATGAAACTAGTAGAAGTTAGTCCACCCGAGCACCACACGGCACGACGTGTCTAGAAGTTAGTCCCAAAATGGTATACGGCACAAGAGGGTCGTCGGACCGAGCCGGGCCAGCACGGTACGGCCCAAGTTCCACCTCTAGTAGCTCTAGTGTTTGGTTTGGGAAGTCAAGAATTATTGGAAACAATGAACGATAAAAATACACATGCAGGATTTGAGCGCTGATGTGCCGAGCCATCGGGTCAGGAATCGCTCCCGGTCGGCCGAAAAAATCAACTGCAACGTGCGTATGGGTGCCGGGGCAGCCAAATCAGGCTTCCAACCTGACGACACGTTTGCACTTGGTCAACGACCGAAATTTGGTCGGGGCCGACGTGCGCATCCACGCAAAATGTACCCATATATTTAGTACGTAACTTTTATACCGAAGATGGCTGATGCCCAGTATTAGTGAACATGTTATCTAGACACGATACAACAAGCTAATATGAACTGATGCTCAGTATTAGTGCCCAGTATCAGTGAACCTGTCTTGAATCAGAACTTTTTCCTTCAAAAGTTAATATATGTTATATGTTTTGTCTAGAGTGATCCTAGGTTAGTAGTCTACAGTAACATAAAGGGAAAGCTGGAGGAGATTGGCCGTATTGTTGACTGATGCTCTATGAACTGATCAGCACTCCATCACCTCCAAGTAAAATGTTTTTTAATATGTCAGAATATGAGCTGCATGATGACATTTCTTAAAGCAGAACTGACTGATACTTGTTCGGTTGCAGAAAAATATTCTGCTGTTACAAACATGCAATATGCAAGACGACCAGGCAATTTGCTTGGCCAACTAAATTTTCTACCTGAGTCTATACAACTCTACTGTAATTTAAAGAAAAGGTACATGCAGGCAGGTGTCAAAACAGTTGCAATGCCTGACTATGGAAAAAGTATTGCTTCACTGTTCATCTCCAAGACTATTGTCTGTATATTGCTGGATTTCAGGAATTCTCCTTTGTTCTCAGCTGGTACTATGTCATCCTGTGAAAACGCAAAATTGTATCAGTTAGTTTACCTAAAAACCATAGCCGTGCACATGAAGTCCAATATGAAAGGGGATGCACAAATTAGGTGGATTCCCTGAACTTTATGTTTGTTTTCCAATGCTATGCAAGCCATGCTTTTATGTCAGTTAGCATAATATAGAATACAAATGACAGCTTTTATATCATGGCAGGGGAACGGGAGATTATCTCTGTGGAGTAGCATTTAGGATGAAATGCTTGGGAGAAAACAGGATATATTTTGAAACTAATCAGATGTGTGGTACCTTGGTATGGCTGTTTGGAAATTCCTGCTTCAGGTCATTCAGGCCTTTGTGCCACCAGTTCCCTGTCAAGTAGATGGTTGAATTAGCGGAGAAGCCAACATTTCTCAGGAAACCCAGAACCTCATCACTGTTATAGCAACCTTCTCTTCTAGGGCCTCTGGTTGTTTTGCAACCCTTCTTTTCTAGAAAGTTGGTCTGCAAATCAATGGCCAACACCTTCCCATCCGATTTCTTGCATATTTCTTTAAGCCTATCTGACATTTTTCTGGCGACTTCAGAATAGTCATGTTTCAGTTCGAGGCCACTAAACATTGCAAGGCAGGCAGTCGCACCCAAGGCATCGCTATTCGTCTCTTTTGGTCTTAAACTCACTAAAGAGAGAAGAACTGCAAGTATTAAGTAATTGTTTGTTTGCAAGATGGGCTGGATGGTGTCTGTGATGAAGCCTCCAGTCACTTATGTTTATAAAACTTATTCATTAGTTGAGATGGACAACAATTGCCATATTTATGAGAACAATTGTGTATTCCTAGAGGTTAAATGCACATATTGTGTGCACAAAAAAATCCAGCATTTATACACCAACAATAGGAATTATCTTAAGGCAATAGAAAATCATCTTGTCAAAGAAGCATACCGCTTATTCCCTAATTCATTTCCCCTGATATCTGGAAGTACAAGGGCCGCACCTAGATACCTTGCAATAACCACATCTATGATCTGCAGACAGAAAGTGTGGAGTGTGAAATGGTGTACCAGGAACAGTCAAACAGAATACGCAGACACACGACTTGTTTTTGCTTGTATGATAAATCATGCAAAAAAGTTAGGCTCACCTGTGACATGTGATATTCTGGGCCCATAGTCAAGGAGAATGTCACAAAACCACTAGACGTTTGAGTTTCTGCAGAAATCATCAGTATCAGAAACCATAGTTTTCAGGGAAAGGTTCATATATGAAAAACTTATAAGTTTAAGAATCCAGAGTAACTTGCTTATACAGATTGTTTGGGTGCAATCAGTCAATGCAGGAACTGTTCAGCATCGCATCCTTAAGCAAATGAGCAATCATTTATTTTGGTTTACATGAAATTGCTTCAGCAATGACGGCAAGGGATGCGCACTTGCAGTCTCAAGAGCATTTTTGTAGGACATCCTTTCTATGCAGTCTCAGTAATCTCCTAGCCCCTAAAACACTCAGAAAGATAAGAAAAGACACAAACATTATATTTGTATATGTTTTGGATATTTGCAGGTTGTCCTACTTTCTAAATAAAATTACTGTATCTAATAGTGATGGTTCTGCTGAACTGAACCAGCGTTTTATTTCCCTATCTGAACAATGATTGTTCACCTTACAGGAAAAAAAAGGACAGCCTGTAATCTCGTCCAACAAATGGCTATTGACCAGCGTGTCTAGTTGAATAGATTGCAAACAATCCTGCAGCTTCACCACTGCCAAGTGCAGCCCAACAAAAAATCAATATTCCGCCTACCATAATTTCAAAGATATCAGATGACAGCATAATATCCTCCTCTATGTCCAGAGGATAAAATTAGAAACTGCAAAAGCTTGAAGGACTGAAATTTTAAAAGGTGAACCCAAAAACACACCATATATGGCTTAAGGAAAAGAGCCAGCATTCACTACACAATTAAAGTTCACTTTTTTTTCTAGGAAACATCTACATAGCAGATATAGTTCACATAGCAGATGCATGTGCAAAAAATCTTGTGTTAATCCAGTAATCAGGAAAAAAAGAATTAACACAAAGAATGAAATGTGCAAGTTTATCCCTGCATCTCTCAATCTATATTAACCAACGCGAGAAAAAGAGATAGCAGGTTAGGAAACGAAATGCGTGAAAATTTTAGCGCACCTATGTGTCCTCCTAAGGCAGTAGTGAGGGAAGAAGCAGATACTTGAGCCTGCCTGAGACTGAGTGGAGGGTGTGGCGAGCCGGAGAATCGGAGATGCTGGTGGCAACATCTATACCACTCCAATGGCTATACACACTGATGACATCTATGCCACTTCTATCTTGTACCTTCTGCCCTCATCATACTCCGTGAAAAAATCCATTTGTGAAGGTGCCTGCATCACCAAAAAACAGTAAATGGCTCAGTCTGGAAATGTGATGTTTGGAATGGAAGCCTTTTAATATGACAACAGTAGCAACCGGCACCATTTAGGAAAAGAAAAGGCTAAGAATCAAAATTTCGTGAGTGCCAAAGAGTATTTCGTTTTCAAGGGATTAATTTACTTATCCCCAAATCGGAAAACAAAACATGGCTACATCAGACACTAAACATGGAGATTTGTATATTGCAAAACTGAATTAATTACTAAGCATCGGTAAATCACATCAAGGACAAGTTAACAGAGAATTGCAGACACCCAAGTTTCGAGCTGCCAAAGCAAAGAAGGACCAGCAACACGGCCACACCTCCAAATCGGACACAAGACCCCCGACCATTTTCTTCCGGTCGTGTTGCATCCTCCCAGCAATCTCCAGAAACCACCTAAGCGAGGATCTCTAGGTAATGGGGCAACGAAAGGAGCATCTTGTAAGCCAGATCCAGCAAGAAGGGGAAGCGACAGGGTCAAGGAGGAAAGGAGCTCACTGCTCAGTGTCCAGGTGCACACAACGGAGCCGAGGTGGAGGACGGCCATGCGGAGGAGCGAGGACCTCGTGCGCCGTCCCTGGATTTGGCCAGTTCCATGGCGGGGAGGAAGGCTAGGGTGGCGGTGAGGAAGGCCAGCAGTCCATCCGTCCCCTCGCTGGATCCGGCTGCCTCGAGGCCGCTCGGTGGAGCACCCTCCGCGCCGCCGTGGCAAGAGCTGCAGGCACCGTACGTCGATGTTGAGGTCGCGCGCGGGTTCTGCTTGTGGCTCGCGAGGGGCCCCGGCGCACGGCGTGCCGAGGCAGGAAGCAGCCGCACTGGTGCACACAGGCTGCAGGCGCGCGGGGGCTGGGCACGGCAGGTGCGCGGCGCTCGGGCCAGACGTCGAGGTGGGAGAGCGAGCGCATCACGCCCAGGCTCAGCAGGGCCCCCGCGCAAGGGCCCGTTGCCACCACCTCCAGAGATTGGGGCTGTCCCTAGTGTCGACGAGGCCGGCGGCCGTTGCTCGCCGCTCCCCGCCGCGAGGCCCGTGGCTCGCGGAGTTCACGCAGCCTCCCTGCGGTGGAGCTCAAGGCCCGCAGGGTGGGGTCCAGAACCGGCGGCACTGGCGAGCCGGGAGAGGCTGCGGCGAGGGTGAAGGGGCGGCGGCGGCGCGGGAGAGCAGACGAGGGGAGAGAGCGAAGGAGAGGAGACCGTAGGGTTTGGGCGGCCAGGGGGTTCTCCGCAAAAAAAGGGGACAACTTGGAGCGCGGGTTAGATTTCTGTAACAAAAGAGGTTTTTTTTGCAAAATGTCTACGCACGTGGCTGGTTCCAAGCCGTGCGATCGCGATCGGATGGCGCGAAATTTCGGGGCGAGGCTGCGCCCGGTCCATAGACCCATTGGTTGGATTGTTCATACCTGTGCTAAAACATTTCCATTATGGCAAACTAGATTTTTTTTGTGTTTCTGAATATTCTAGCGGTAGTAGAATACCAAAAACCAATCTCTGATACCTCCCTTGATAGAGAGGACCTGTATGTCAATACATTATTTAATTTTTTCTTCTACTTCGTCTACCTCACCTTCTGAATCCCGACTTCCTGAGTCTTTCTGCATGTCGTATCTCTCTCGCAGCTGACATGACTCACCGGCACCACCCTCCCTCTCCGTGGGGCGAAGCCTTGCCTATCCCTCCTCCCCTTCCTTCTCCCTCGTCTGGCGCGATTCTCGGTGGCATCATTTCCTGTTAGATTGGTAGTGAGATCTTTTGAACGAGATCAATACTTATTTTATCGATACTCCAATAATTGACCAATGTTTTTTTTCTAGGCCACACTAACTTATGTCCCTTCACCGTCGGTTTTAAGGGGTACTAGTGAAACAACAGAGATCAGATATTATTTTCACTGTCGGTTTGCGAACCTGTGATGAAATTTTTTTTTATCAGCGGGTTGTGGCTTGAACCGACGGTGAGAATAATTTCAAAACCAATTTAAAAATTGCACAAAAAATACTAAATGATAAAAAAATTATACTTGAATGTGAGGTGCCCAACAAACCAGCCCACCCTCTCTTTCAATGCCACAATTTTTTGGATTTGCGTATGCCTTCATGCGGCACAAAAATCTAGATCTCTGGTTAGCCTCTCTAGCCGAAGATGTCCGCCATGCAAACGTTGTTGGTGAGCACCAAGCAATAAGAAAAGGCGTGATCACTATTCTTCTTAATTATTGGAAATTGGTACAAATATGTGCAATTTTCTTTTTTGAAGCGACAAATATGTGCAATTTGGTTGTACGTGAGAAATGGGCCGTGGAAGTCACGAGTTGCAGTGGTGGGCCCAGGCGTGGGGGTGCCGCGATCCATGTTTGGGCCTGGGCTTGTCCGACTAGGAGACGAGTGCTCCTCCGACTCGGATACGAGTGCGTGGCCTAGGCCCGCTTCCTCGACGTATATAATGCGAGGCGCCGCCGCCTCCTTGCTACCCCAATCCCAAAAGCTAGGGTTTCCACTCTGCCCCGCGTCGATAGCCACCACTCCACCCAAATCGATCTCGCTCGCCGTCGCAATCGCCCTGTCGCGCGGCGGATCAGCTCCAAGGATGGCCGGTATGGAGGATCCCGTCAGGAATTTCGGCGCCGTTGGCCTCGGGAGTGCGCCGGCGGAGAAGGTGGAAGTGGAGGGAGTGGAGGTCAAGGTGGGAGTTGTCCCTTCCGCTTTTATGCTGAGACCGTGCTCCGACGGCCATGCCAAGACGGAGCAGGAGGAGCAGGTGGAGGCTGGTTTGGTGTCCTGCGGTCTGGGGTTGGAGATGGAAAAGGAGGCTCTTACCGGCGGGAAGAGGAAGGCGGAGGGTACTGAGGGCGAGGGAGCCGTCGCTGCTGCTGAGATGACAGATGCTGCTGCGGATGAGATTGCGGATGCTGCTGGACCTGGTGATGTCAACGCCCCTGAGATCAAATGGGTTGAGATGCCGTTGGAGTACATCGCCTGGATCCTGAGGGAAGACTACAGCGTGCGTACCCTCGAGGACTACGCCCTTCACAGGAACAACAATACCTCCGGCGACGCCTTCATGTATACTCAAGAGGAGCTCGACAAGCACCGGGAGCTGGTACTCAAGGTCCAAGCCACCGATGAGGCTGGGAGGGAAGAGTTCTTGGCGTTCCAGGAATGGATCCGTGAGACTTTCGAACGGAATGGCCGCGTCATGGTCCCTGAAGGCTTTGACGGCCCCAATCCTGGAGGAATCCAGGACGTGATTGATGAAGAATGGGAAAAAGGGTGGCGCGAGCTGGGGATGGTCGATGCATATCCTCCTTTCAACAGCGAGGACACTGGTCTTCCGCCATCATCCAACTGAATGAACTGATATCGATCAGAATGTACTTCCCTATCTATCCACTTATATTTATGTTGCCCATATGCCTGTCTGCCCCTTGTTTATCTATGTCTAGCACTTGCTGTATTGCTGACTGTCGGCTACGACACAGCTATCTATGTCCTACAGTCATTAGTGGCTGATGAATATCTATGTCACAGTATAAATGTCATGTGTCATGAGTCTTGTGATCCATGCTATCAACCAAGGAATGTCATGTGTAATGAATATCTATTTTTAGATTCATCCTTTACTTCTCCACTTTTGTTCTCTCCTACCTTAACAAAGAAGTGGTTATAGTCTGCTTGTTCAGACGGGCGATATGTGATGACTGCTCTAATAACATGTCCTCATTTGTTTCTGGACTTGTCTCTTTGAATGCCATGTTAGTGTAGATTATTGTCTACATGGACATGATGATGAATATCTAACTGCTCGATGTTTGCTACCCTATATTTGTTCAACCGCTTTGAATGATTGCCTCGCTTGGCACAGTTGAGATTTGGAATGTATTGATTATGATGCTCTCTTTTCTTTTGTTTCTAACCCCTTGCCACTGTATGTTACTCCCGCCAAAGCGACCTACAATTTGGAATGGAGGGACCATTCCGATTATTTATCTCTGAACTCGCATGGTATTTTTCATACTGAGCTTTTGTTTATCGGTCCAAAGAACTTGTTTTAGCATTAGAACTGGGCACCATAAAGTTTTGCACATTGTTCTTTCTTGTTGACTGTACAAGGTTAACCATAAGCAGTGTACAAAAACTTCCCTGTTTCATGTTCTTTCACTCAAAGGATGCTGTAACCTTTAACCAAAAATTAACTAAGGAGGACATATAGAATTTTATTTTATGTTACACCAACTCATTCAGTGCACAAACAAAAAGAATTAGTGGGTTCAAACTTCAAAATATTTTCAATGTATTCCTCTTATTTATCTTTAAAGAGAATTTTCTGGTGGTAACCTTCTGCTACTGCTGTATAGATCTATTTGTCTAAATGCAGTCAGATGATGGTGACAATTGATGATTTCAATATTCTGCTTTCTGAATGCTGCCAGACAATGGTGACAGTTGATGTCTTGATGACTGTCATTCTGCTAGATTCAAGTCAGTACCATCGCTGTTATCTTTCCTGGTTATAAGAACTACAACACTCCATATTGTACACTTCACCGCAACCACAGTGAAATTTGACATGTATCTGTCCAAATGTGTTCATAAATTTTTTCTTCTGAACCTTTTCAGTTTTCTTTTACTTTAGTTCCTCTGCTCCTTTGCATCTCCTTGCAGCATTGCTGTTGCAAACCTGTGCTTATTCAAGGAATCTAGCTCTGCGTATTTTTCCATGGTTTTGTTAAGGTTGAGTCAGTTGCTGGAATGCAACAAAGAGAACTGCTGGGTACTCGATTATATTTTTTTTATGGAAGGTACTCAATTATTACACTTTCCTGCACCTTACTGTGCTTTAATAAGAAACTTTATAGGGAAGGACCCCATGCAAAGCTAATGACAAGTTTTAGAATCCTCCCTAGGTGTAATCTCAAGTCCTCTTGTGAAGAAGAAATATTACAAGTTTGAACTTAGCAAAAGATATTGTACACTTCACCGCAACCACAATGAAATTTGACATGTATCTGTCCAAATGTGTTCATAAATTTTTTTTCTTCTGAACCTTTTCAGTTTTGTTTTACTTTAGTTCCTCTGCTCCTTTGCATCTCCTTGCAGCATTGCTGTTGCAAACCTGTGCTTATTCAAGGAATATAGCTCTGCGTATTTTTCCATGGTTTTGTTAAGGTTGAGTCAGTTGCTGGAATGCAACAAAGAGAACTGCTGGGTACTCGATTATATTTTTTTTATGGAAGGTACTCAATTATTACACTTTCCTGCACCTTACTGTGCTTTAGTAAGAAACTTTATAGGGAAGGACCCCATGCAAAGCTGATAACAAGTTTTAGAATCCTCCCTAGGTGTAATCTCAAGTCCTCTTGTGAAGAAGAAATATTACAAGTTTGAACTTAGCAAAAGATATGTTAGTAGGGATGGAAGTTTTGCTAACCTTAAGTAGGGATGCAAGTTTTGCTTTCTTTAAGTCGTTGGGTTGGCCCAAAACTCATTAAATTGAACTAATTCGGATTCCAAAGCAAATGAAGAGGAATAGAAATGAACTAACAATCTAATTCAGAACTACACATTGCTGTAGCCACTTGCACATCTATGGCTCTATATGTAAGTTCATCTGTTGCTCCTCTTGATGATGTCCTGTCACACTCCACTTTTGACAGGAGAGCAGCAGTTCTGAATGTAAATCGCTCTCTGTACTGATAAGGGACTCAGTAATGGTAACCCTAGGAACTAGATTGGTACATGGAGTTTTCCAGGTTAGATCAGAATCAACCTACTGTAGCTAAATCCTGCATTGATATGGCAAGCTGTGGGCTTGTGGCTGATTCACAGCTGCTGCTTCAAATGTTAAGGTTATATAAATGGTTCCATGATTAGCAGATTGCCTTACTGTTGGAATTTGAAAGATTACACTTCGAGCTGGATATTTGAGGATGACAAGATTGCTGCTGATGGACTGTTTCCAGCCAGTAAACCATACAAAGTGGTCAAAGTACAGAAAGCCCAGGACCTTCAGGCAGTTCAAATATTAGGGCTGAAATGTCTCTTTAAGAACTCCTATTGGGGAGCATCAGAGCAATATTTTCCAGTACGTTACCTCTTTATGGACATACTATTGGCTTCAACCTACATTTGGATTTGTGTATATTTGTATATGTTCTTGATCTGCTTCTAGCTTCTCAAAGCTCATATGTGCCACCATGATTGCACTACTTCACCATATAATTTCATTTCCCACCCATGACTTCACTATTACCTCCTGTTTCTTTATTTGCAAGGAATATTGAAATCATTGAATTGATTGCCATGAAATCGTTTGGAGAGTTCTGTGGTTGGCAACAATATATTCGTCAATGATGTTGTGTATGTTTTAACTTGATTTTTGTTCACATTGGATACATGCATGAAAAAGGATTATGCAGCTGGCTTAAAGGTGCCCATGATTGGGCTGGGACATTCCACTTTTTTGTTTGGGTGGGCTAGGGTGGCAAAGGAATTATTGTTATGGATTTCAGGTAAACATCTCTATTTTTCAAGATGGTATCCAATTCTTTGTTGCAGTGATGACAAGGATGAACTTGTTACATGCTGTTCTTTGTTAATTTGGCATTGCTGGATTGTTTTTAATAGTTAAAATACTACCCCCAGGCTTGCTGAAGCAACCTTTTTAGCCTTTGATCGGCTCCATGTTCATGGCATTACAATTCCTTCTAGGAAAGAACCGAGTATAGAGTGCTCAAATGTGTACTCCTGAGGATGCAAGTTTCTTTTGGACACACATCTGAAGATTCTTAAGTTGTGCAATACATTTTCTTTGAACATGACAATATCAGTACAATTTTTCATACCTGTTCTTTTCTTACCTCTCCATTAAGCAAGGCATTTGGTCCTATAAATAAACAAAGACAGCATTTATATCAAGTAGGCAAATTGTTTGCTCCTAGTATTCTCTAATATGTGCAATACACCAATTCATCAATATATATATTTGTGTATATCAGTCAAATCATTAAAGTTTACTTCGACAAAAAGTAATGTTAAGAATCTAGGTCAAACTCTTCATGTCTTGCTTGTGCAAGTTCCCTTCGATGTTTGAAGGTCAATAGGCGGCTGAAGCATTCTGTCTCATTTGACCTGGTTCCATTTATATACTGTCATGCTCATACAGTTATCATCAGTTCATTACCATTCTTTTTTCTATGTTTTGCAGAGGGAAAGGGTATTCATACCATACATATTTTGATGCAGCTGTTTTGTTCTCTGGAATATATTCTCTCTAAACTCTTTTCCATTTTCTTATAGTTGCATATAAACTGATGTGTGTATGGAGAACTTTTATCCCACAATAGTTAAGAGTTAAATGGGATGACTGGGACAAGCGATCATATATGGCATGCATTAACAGGCTCCTTAATGTTCTACCTTACTCTTCCACCCTATCACTTTACGATATGAATTTGTTTAAGGTAGTTCCTGGTAGATGCATTCCTCAAGCTAATAAGAACAGAACCCTCATATATGTTCACCATATATGCTGCCGAAAGCCTGCAACTTATGTTTCTACTAAATACTCTCTTTGTTCATTTCTATGATAAGAAAATAAGAATTTTCTTTTGAATTTAGTCGTCTTCATACATATTTTGACCTTTAAATTCTATTATAGTATATTTTCAATTATTACAAGATCAATACCATATTAAAATTATTTTGAAATACAAATCTAGTGATATAAGAACTTGCATATAATTTGATTAATCATTGGTCAATACTAAGGAAATTTTACTTTTTCCTATCAAAATGCGCCTTATAACATGAGTGGAGGGAGGGAAAAAGAATTATCCTTTATCCACAGAACTCATCCATTAGTATGTGGCGCTGCTTTATTTAGTCAATGGCTGTTATTGATGTTGCATGTATGCATTGATGCTTTAGTGTGTTTATTGCATTATTGTTTGCAGATGAGCGTGTAGCTCATTGGTGGAGGTGCCACCCACCCAGGGTTCGAACCCTGGCTACTGCATTTGTGCCCACCTCCCTGTGCAACAGATGCAGATGGATCCCAGGCTGCCAAAGAAGCAGATGCTGGTGAGGTTCCTGCTCCGGCCAGGTTTTGGTGGGCCCCTTCTTAAAGCAAAGTCAGTGGGGACGTCTTTCCCGGCTGATCGAGAATTTTTGTTTGCATTATTGTTTTATCAGAATACCATTAAGTTGAAATTTGTTTTCATTCCACGATCCTTCAGGACTGTATTTGACAAATTCTCCAGTTGTGCAGGCAGAGTTTCCATGATTCGGATGTAGCGGTGTTTATGGGTGTTGTAGTTTTATTATTTAATGTTTTGGGCTCCATTATCATTTGTAGCGGTGTTTATGGGTGTTGTAGTTTTATTATTTAATGTTTTGGGCTCCATTATCATTTCGTAGCTACTGATCTGCATACGCCCACTTTATATCAGTTACAGAATGATTCAGTTTTTTAATTCCTTGAGAGCGAAAGAACATCACCTCTGATCTGACTTTCTTTAAAGCGATCAGTCAAAATATTTCCTCCCATGGTATGGATTTCTGTCCAGAATGCAAAGAAACATCAAGTTGAGGGCCTTGCAGCATTTCTCCAATTGATTAAACTGCACTTCTCAAGTCATTGGGTTAGATCACTGGACAGGCTCTGCAACTGAAAGTTTAGTCAGCTTTGTTTGCCAGGAAATGGTATCTCAGCTGTATGCTTAATTATCAGATCTGTCTAGATTTTGTTCCCCGGCCATATCAATTCCTGTTCCATGTTATGATGACCACTTTGTTAATTTGGCTACCCTGCATGCTGTGCCGTTGTGGGCAAAATACTATTATACATGCATGTTTCAAACTCCCAATCGCAAATGGATAAACAGATGTACTGGAGAAGCAGACAGAATATTAATCTTCTGTACTTTGCAGCATTTTCCCCCTTCATTACTTCTGTACTTAGGGTACTTTATTGCCATGCCGGTTTCCACTTCATCTTTGTCTCTGAAATAATTCTTTATTTAACAAAGTATCACCTATTGTATTCTTTGTTATACTTGCTACATGTTCATAATCCACTACTATTCACAGGCATATTTTTGTGGTTCTTTCTCAAGACATTTTAACCATGAAAATGTAAGAACTTTTGTGCAATTGTTCCATCGACATCCCTGTTCACTAAAGTTCTTTACCGAATTCTGCCTAAGGTGTCTAAGTAAATCAGAGGAGAGCATTTGTTTCTGCGTGTTCCCTTCCACAACTTGGGAGGTGGATGTTTTTCATCTCCACCAGAATATTTTTGGCTTGATATCTATACTGTGTCACCTTATTTAAATAGATGAGCATGCAGATCAAAGTGTGGATAGGATGATGACCATCATTGATCTTGCAGGTAATATTTGGGAGTGGCATAACAAAGCTCTGAAAACACCTCTCAAGTATGTCCAGACTCTCCCTTAAATGTTTGCAGGCATGTTTTGTTTTCTTATACTAGTGTTTATCACTTTTGATGAATTGAGTTATACCTTTTATTTTTGTCTTCGCAAGCATAAAATGTGATTTATTCCAGCTATAGAAGTAACTTTCATAATATGATTTGTTTGAGTTGTATTTTTGCTTTGCTGTATATGGAACATTGGAATATCAAGAACAACATATATGTATATCAAGAGGGTTCAAGTTAACTGAAGTGCGATGGAAATGATCTTTTCTATTTTTTTTCTAAATGCGAAGGAGGGCTGTGTATCATTGCATTAAGAAGAGAGATTTTAGAGAAAAAATAACATGGATTATTTCTCTTCTGTTCCTTTTTATAATTTTTCTGTGTTCCTTCTGATTCTTAAGGTTTCAGGGAGATGGTTGGGCATCCAGGCAGTCAGTTTTTTTGGACATCACTGGAAAATACATTGCATGGAACCTGTCATGCATTATGCTTGTGAATCTTAAGTTAGGTAACTCTTCTGCAATTACCAGTAAAAAGCAACCTCCTGTCTCCTGCTGTTTCTCATGGCAACTAGATGGATTCATTGCGCTTCAGTTCTTGTGCATAGCTTTCATTATATGTGAAGTTGTCACATTATGTTTCTTCAGAGCCAGTGCTGACAGCATACTCTTTGTAGGAGATGAATGCTATAAGACACTCGTTCCATTCAGTGATCCCATATGCTTCTATTTGGGCTGAGCCCATTTTCAGGTATGTTTGTTTCCTTATGTAAGAATCATTGTTCATTGCATGATTTTATCCATTGCTTAGTTCATGTGGTATTTTTGTAGCTTGCTAGACAGAAGACTAGGAAAAGGCAAATTACATATGGGGTGAAGTCATACACTGGAACTGATCTTAACTCTTAAGCCTTGCTAGATAATAATGATATTACTTTCATATTCTTGAATTTGGGTGAGAAGTGTTGATTAATCTATTTAATATACTCATAATTTCTTTATCTGAAAAAAAGTTACTATGTCCCCAAGTGCTGTCCTTGGATACTCCAAAACATTTCTTTATGTAGCTCCTAGTACTTTTCAAGAACCTTTGGTTTTCTAATTTATTTGAGAGTATTCTTTCTGATTACCATGAACTCATGTCTGGTTGTGAAATACTCCCTCCGTCCTGAAATATAAGGCATTCTAGTTTTATCATAAGTCAAACTAGATAAACTTTGACCAACTTTTTAGAAAAGAATAATAATATTTATGACATTCAATCAGCATCAATAGGTCCATTGTGAAATATATTTTTATATTTTATTTATTCGATTTGCTAAATGTTAATACTTTTCTCTATAAATTTGGTCAAACTTTCAAAAGTTTAACTTAGAACAAACTCATAATGCCCTTTATTCCAGGACGGAGGGAGTACACTTAAATGCCACACGCCCAAATCTGTTGGCACACAACTCATCTATTTCAATGTAGCCTCTAGTACTTTTCAAGAACCTTTGGTTTTCTAATTTATTTGAGAGTATTCTTTCTGATTACCATGAATTCATGACTGGTTGTGAAATGCACTTAAATGCCACACGCCCAAATCTGTTGGCACACAACTCATCTATTTCAATGTGCTGCATCTTCAGTGCTGTAAAATTGTTCAGTTTAGCATTTGTGTCTTTAGGTGGTCGAACAATTGAAGCGTCCTGAAAATGCATCATAGGAGATTGCTATCGGCGGGAGAAATGCATCATACGATCTCTTGTGATAATATTAATACGCTACTCTTGTTGTAGGGATGTTTCAAGTGAGCTTTTGAATGAGTGTTTGAGGTGGAGTTGCTTGGCAGGTAGCTGGTAAATTATTCATTTGTGCATGGGCTCTAGGCTTGGACACAGGTTGTCTCCTCTACTGAAAATTGATTACAAGGCATTTCCATTCTTCAGTGTATGGGTTCAGCTATTACGTCTGGTACACAACTACTTAGGTAATGGCACACATGAATAGCTGGAAGACGAATCACTGAATCAGTCGATAAAAATGCAGTGGTCGCTCCATACGACGCCTCGTCATTGTTCTTGCCTCTTGGTACAGACCACGGAGGCACAGAAAGTGTTGCACTTCCTCTTCAGGGGCTTGAGAGAGCAATCCTTGCATAGAACAGGACCGACAGCAGTATGGGTACAATTGCACCGAGTGATTTAGGCCTTGTTTAGTTCAGAAACTTTGCACTGGGACAGGGGCGAAGCTAGAGTAGAATTTAGGGTGGTGCACACTAGTATAGTTATGTAGAAATTTGCTAATTTTATTTGTCAAAATAAGACTTTTACAAGTGAATTTGTTTTTTAGGTGGTGCATGTGCACCACCTAGACTGAACGTGGCTTCGCCACTGCACTGGGAAGCGTGTCGCGAGAAGGGGGCACGTTTTGCAATGCAAAAACTTTTTGCAAAATTTGCGAACTAAACAAGGCCTTATGTACATTTTGCAACGATNCCCATGCAGAGTTCTTCCTGCTTGTTTCCAGTCTATTGCAGCTTTAGATATTTCCTTTTTTTTTTTCATGTTCATCGATTTGGAAGACATCGTTTCATCAGTTGAAGCTTGAGAGAGAGAGAGAGAGAGAGAGAGAGAGAGAGAGAGAGAGAGAGAGAGACAACACGTCATCTCCTCCTCCAACAGTACATCCTAGCAAACTTGTATCTAACTGTATTTTTTTCCAGGAAGAATCCAAAACTGAATACGATGTCAAAAGCAGCAATGGTGCGCGTCATTAGTCTCACAGAAACTTAGCCTACGTCCCCATTGGAATGGATTGGTACGCTAGGAAGCTCTGCATGCTTTACGAACACATTTGCACGGCAACCTTATATTCTGAATTCCAACTCTTTTTTACCTAAACCTCACTTTCGTTGATTCCTTCTTGGTAATGTGCTGGGCAACCTTGTATTCTGAATTCCAACTCTTTTTTACCTAAACGTCACTTTCGTTGATTCCTTCTTGGTTCATCGATGGCGTGGATCACCCATTTCGCTAGTTTGATACCGGACAGCATGCTGCATGCTGCATGCAGGATTGCAGGTTGGTAGAGTTGTTCTTGGGCTGGTTTGAGCTTCCTGTCTACTCCGTAGTACGTATTACTGAAAACATAAATCCAACGAGCTTTTTTACAAAGACCAATTGGTCAACGCCCACCACGCTTTCAAGAGTAAATTTCAGGAATATAAAGCATTTTGACATATAGGTTCTAAAGTAGTAGTTCCCTTGCAACCTATGGCCAAAAATACTAGTAAGTTTTTTCTTTTTTTAGGTTTGTTAGGCTTTTGATTATGAATTGCAATTCGAAAGCCATCAACAGTGCACAACCCTTCTGTTTTGTTTTGTGTACCATTACGACTGTCATAGAAGCCATATCTAGTCCAGAACTTGTATCTCTTTGAATCTTAAAGATGCCTGAACTTCAGTCCGCGGTGACGTGTATAAATTGCGTCTTGATCAATTGCATCAGTTGTCCTTACAGAGGAAGCAATTAATATTCAGCGAAGGCCAATTCCTCTTGGTGACAGAATATGCTTGATCCATCTGAACCTGACAGTAGTTCTCTGCTAAAAATAACCCAGTCAAATTCGGCTAGCAGTCGTAAACTTACAGCTTCCTCTTGAATCTGAATTTGACCAACATTCTTAAAGCCTGTCTCCAAGTCTCCATATGAGAACACACGCGTCTCCCAGCACATCCAACAAACTCAGGAGATGCCAACAGGCAAAATACAGGCAGGAATGCTTAAAAGCTACAGGACTCTAACCAACAACAGCACTGGTTTAAACATTCTACAATGCCATAAAGAGTAAACAGAAGGCCATTTAAAACTAATAAACCTTATATGATTCGGCAGCACTGGTTTTAATGTTTAGTTTGCAAGTTCTTACGTTTTTTATGTTCACCTTTGTAAAGAACGTTATTGCTTCTTCTTATATGATTCGGCAGCGCTGCTGCCTTAATTTCAAAAAAAAAATAATAATAAATAGTAACCTAGGATCAGCTAGGTTGAAACTGTTTTGGGTAAACACATCTTAGTAGAAATTGATTACAGATTCCAAACATCCTATCAAAGAACACAAAAGATGACTGATCTTGGAAAGCTTCCATTTTTTAAAAAAAAATCAGGCATGCACGCATTCAGCAAGAAAGTGCAATAAGCAAAACTTGCTGCCCAGTTCTCTTCAATCATATGCTTGGAACAATAAACAAAAGTTGCAGTTGCAGACAAACTGAAAGGATGCATATTTTGTCAACAAACACTAACGATAAGGAGTTGCACATTCCAGATCTTGGCTGAATGAAAATTTATTCTTTCTGACAAAAAACATTATGCTTTCTGAGCAGTAACTAAAAAACACAAACGTGTACATTGACAAATCTTTCAGAGCCGTAAAAGGGCACAAACAATATCCAGAAAAGGACCAAGGAGAGCAACTTATTTGTCAAAATTATTAAGTTAAGAAAACAGCACAACCTACTGTGCTGTTAACATCAACAAAACAACAATTTCAATTCAGTGAGAAACAAGGAAGGCATGGCCAGGCTCATATTTCATCATATACTGCACAGTGTCAACAGCAGACCAATAAACTCAAGACATAGCAGTACAGCAGTAGCAGTAGCAGTAGAATACTCTGTGTTATTGGAAATGACATTTGTAGATTCTTAATAAACTCCAGATATTTCATTAAACATGACATTCATCAGTTCCGACCAATAGATAGATCGGGCATAGACAAGCCAATACACAACATTCATTGTCTCCTGAATCCTGACACAGATAGCTGGGGCATCTACAACCAAATACAACACATTCATCAGTTCCTGACATATATAACTGGGCAACAATCAAGAGCTGAGGAAGGTTTCCTTGAAGAAGATGAATAGTTTGTACAATATCTCATACCCATCTCTTGTTCATCTCGTCGATGATCAACTTGGTGTTCGGGTCCATCACTCCTCGGCCCTTCTGGTGGCGGGTGAAATGATCGTGGGTGGCGATTTCCTCCAGATCGGAGGCTTTGATACCAGATTGTTAGCAATCTAGATAGAAATCAAGAAATTGGGAAGGAATTGGAGAGTTTAGGGGGGGAACAGAGAGGTAGGAGATGACGGCGGCGCGTTGAGGAAGAGGAATAGTGTATTGTTTACAACTTGGTGATCCTGTTTTGCTCTCCAGCTAATATACTCTCTCCTCTTAGGTTAAACCCACACACGTATTACAGACCCAATTTGGGCCGATTGTCCTCGGGTTGGGCCGACGAAGGCGACGGGCTTTCTGTCCAGAGTCTGCAGCTGAAGGCTGTGCTGGATGGGGAACAGAGACCCTGACACGGTAACAGCCTCCTTTTCCATCTCCTTGTTCCTCTGCGAATGCCTGGCACTGCACGCCCTCAGACGGCAGGACACCAGACCAGCGTCCCCCTGCTCCCCCTCCTCCTCCTCCTCCTCCGTCGCGGCATGGCCGCTGGAGCCAGCGGCGGACATAGTACATGGACATGGGTGTACAGATGTACATCTAATAATTTTGCAAAAAAATCTCAATTAGTATGTATATACACATAAGTATACTAGCAAAAGGGTCACAAAATATATATTGTGGTCCAAAACAAAACAAATAGGTATTCACAAGCAAAGTGGCACTCACTGCTCCCTACATACCATGTTGGGCTGGCCCAAGAAGCCCGCAACACATCCCCCTCGTGGTTTGCACATGGAGAAGCGTCGGCGTCACTTGTGTTCCTTTGTTCTCCTCCTGTCCAAGATCCCCAATTTCGTGTTTTTTATGAATTCCTTATTCTCTCACTGAAGCTAGGCCTTTCCGGTTTGGCATTGCCCCATCAGACGCTAGTTAGTTGGCCAGCCGAGCGCCGACGTGCCAACCTGCCGTAGCCTGGCTGCGCTGCTTGCTGGTAGCCATGTCTGTGGAGGACGAGGGCAATGGGCAATGGCAAGGCTTCGGCGGGCGGAGATGCAAAGCAAACCACAACGACAATGGCAAGCGGAGAGGTGTAGCAGGCGCCGGCAGGCATATGGCCGCCGGCCACCGAGGAGGCCATAGCGGGCGGGGAAGAGGAGGCCAGCGCTACATCTACAACAAATTCAACAGAACAAAAAATTTGTGTGAAACACAAATTGGACAATTGGAAATCAATTCATTTGTTCAATAGTTTTAGTCATGTTCGATACAATTAATTATTTCTTGTGAAATTGGTTAATCACTAGTTAGCACTCAGTAGTTTGACATATATGCTTGACTTGACTTGAGTACAGTGTGAAATAAGAAGCTATGTCACTTTTCTTTGTTTTCTATCTGTTCATGTTGAAAGAGTGCAAGGCAATCTTCTACAATATTCTCCACCATATAAGAAGATATTTTTTCATAAATTATTCTAGAATTAGTAATAAAATAAAATAGAAAACTGTGTAAAATCTAGAAAATCTATAGAAGTAGACACTTGGTAATCTTCTAGAGTATTCTTCACCATGTAAGAACAAGATATTTTTCATGAAGTACTCTAGAATTAGTAATAAAATAAAATAGAAAATTGTGTAATATCTAGAAAATCTATAGAAGGGGCCTGTAAATAGTGCACCTCTCCCTTACCATGCCATACACTTATGAGCATGGTCAATGGTTGAAGGGCAAGGTAGTAGTGCTAGAAAGTTAAAAGAAAGAGTGTGAGAACTAGGCTAGCCACTATGTGTAAGTACTCCCTTGTTCCAATAAAGAGTTTTTCCAAATTTAGGTCCTCGCATTAGTAATATTAGACCCACTCCATTTTTAACAAAGAATAAAGAAATTTGTAAAGATGGAAACAGTTTCATAGATGGGGGCTTTAAGCTTTGAAATCAATAAAAGTAAATTTGAGAAACATGCTACCTACAAGTCCCATTGTCTAGCCTAAGAGAAATATAATTTATTCTCTAATGTAGGAATATCAATTGAAAACAAACTTTAGAAGTAAACTATACAAAAGAAGGCTATGTAGGAAATTAAGTGTTTGATGTTCTTTTATCTTTTTTATGGTAGATAGTTATTAGGTTACCTAAAATTTATGTATACCTAATCTCAAATTTCTGCATCCGCCACTAGCTAGAGCACGGCCTCGTCATAAAAGTGGAAGGGACTACTTCCACCCTGAACTCCGCAGGATAATGATCAAGTTATAAGGCAAAAACTGCAGAATTAAGAAAATGCAGAGAAATGGAGCAAGCTAAAAGATTAGCCTTGCTTTGTTCCGAAAGCTCCTTCTCGTGGTCTGCGAAAACTTTACCAGAACAAAACAGGTGGCAAAGTCTCTCTGGAAAGATGATTGGCCTAACTGCGCCACATCGATATGAGACAATCTCTACTCTCTAGACACAAGACTGACAGAACTGTATCACTGAAGGACCGAAACTGGCGACCCTCAATCACATACTACTCCTTATCCCTTCCGGCTTCCGTATAGGTAGCGATGCCCATCTACTTCTTGAGCTGCAAAGATATATTAACCTCAATACAATGAATGCCATAGGTACACAGTACACATGGTACCATTTGACCCATAAGAAAACAAAAGCCACATCACATAATGACAAGTACCAACCTTGGGAGCATGCTCAAAATGAGCTGGGTATGTAAGGGGCCGGCGGTGCTCTTCAACCAGCTGCCCATGGCGTTTTTTTGCGTCGGCCGCCATCCTCATCACTTCCTTGATGTCTCCCCTGATGGCAGACCACTCACGGAGTTCATCCGCTTGTATATGTTAAGCCTCTTCTCAACGATGGCATTGTACTCGTCCACCAAACCATTCCTTTCTTTATCAACCTTGGCATTGCCAGTGCTCACTTGGTACTCATACCTCATCAACTCCTACAGAGAAGACTCACAACTCACATGCATATTATCATCTATATTGGGTGCACAAGAATCATAGTTCATATGTAGTTTCATGCAGTAAACATGTGAATACTAAGTTTCCAATCAAATTCTTTGCTGGGTGGTGCATGAAGGCTGAAAGATTTGGCTAGATAAAGCATCTCAAGTGATCACTGAAAATATCTCAACAAACGAAAGGTGAATGTCGCCTATTTGCATCGCGCAGCAACCTTTTATGAATGCTCAATACATGCTGGTGCAGTGGTGAAAGTGCATCTAGGCTCCCTTGTGGGTTTTGGTGAATTGAATGACAAAACGATTAAAGGACTAACGTGTTTGTTAAAGATTATGAGCAGGATTTAAATTGTATATTGATGATTCACTATTGGTCATTGGTTGAATCCAATGTGGATGGCTCATGTTGACATGAATAAAAGTGGTTACTCCCATTATATATGAATATGAAAGATGGCAAGCTATGGTGCAATAAAGAAAGAGACATAATGACATGTGTGATATATTGGTCTCTAAATTGATATAAGCTTGTTTGATATTGATATGGGATATCTTAGATCATGTTGAAAAAAAATATTGTATACTGCAAGATTGGATGAATGGACAAGAGACATGGTGATATGGCTAATTCTTGGTCTATATTTAAAGAAGAACTTGCAAACAAGACATGATGACTTTGATAGAAATGAAAGGTCAAAGTGAAGTGGATATATTGCATATCAAGAAATGGCAAACAAGACATGATGACTTTTATAGAAATGAAAGGTCAAAGTAAAATGGATATATTGCATATCAAGAAATGGTGTTCATTGTTGATACACACTAATGTGAAGCTATATGCGATGCAAGGATGAAGAGGTGGAATTCGAGATAGTGTTTCTAGGTACTAAGCAATGTGTGATCAAGTTGCGGACTTGAGTCATGTATCTTTGCTAGGGTGACGAAACTTTCTTTGGATTTCAACTTGATGAATCTTGGTCACATTTGGTATTCATATTGGTAAGTATCAAACTTTCTAGAAGTAAGCTGTGAAAGAGGTGAATTGGACTAGAAGTGGATTTCATTTGAAGACAATAGTTCAAGTCACTAGCTCAAGGTTGAAGTGCTCATAGAGACAAGGTTGGATGCAACTCTCAAATGGAAATATTGATCAAGTATGGCATGACTCAAAGTGAAGAAGCTCAAGTGCATCATTTATATTTATATTTGATCTTGAGTATAGGTATGCCGTACTATCAAGAGGGATGCATCACATGTAGTCTTGAAATTGTCTAAGTGCTCAAGGAACCCATGTGAGTTGTTGAGAGACACAAAACCCTCACGTACACACTTATAGGTTTTGCCAGGGCAAAACCGGTGGCACCGGTTTTGGGAAACCGGTGGCACCGGTTTTGTGTCAGAAGGTACCAACGGCTAGTTGGTTTGAAATCTCGGTGGCACCGGTTTTAGGAACCGGTGGCACCGGTTTTCACTGGGTCTGTAACGGCTAGTTTTTGGGGAGTGGTGTATTTATACCCCACGACCTCCACAGTGGCAAGCTGCTGTTCTTGAGGTTGCTTTAGTGCTTCCCTACTCTTCCTTGCCAAGCCAAAGCCATTCTTGCACTCCCCAACCCCTCTTTGTGAGGATTGCTTGATATTATGAGATCTTTGTGTTGGTAGTAGAGAGAGCAGGCATTGTGAGAAGATTGAGAGCACCAAAGCACCTTGAGCACTGTTGGAATTCATCAAGCTATTGTGATTCATTTGTTACTCTTGGAGCTTCGCTCCTAGACGGCTTAGTGTTGCCCGTGAGCTACCAAGGTGTGGTGAGCTGCGGGAAGTTTGTGCAGGTTGTGCTTCACCTCCGAAAGGGAAGAAGCAAACTAGTGGAAGGAGGAGATAGCTTGACCTAGTGTGGTCGTATAAGCTTCCTCAACGGAGAGTAGGATTCACCGTGCCTTGGTGGCTGCTTGGTGCAAGCGGTGAATCCGAACTTCGGGAAACAAATCTTGTGTCTCCCCGCTGGTTTGAGCTTCTTTGTGTTTATATTGCAAATTGGTGAAATTGCTCGATATTGTTGTATATGTGCTTTTGAGTGCAGGGAGAGATATACATCAGAAAGACATTTCAATCATCATCTCCAAGTTTGGTTTGATTCCGAGCTCCCTAACATATTCAATCTATTTTGGGGGCTCACTGCCCGGGCAAAACCGGTGGGACCGGTTTTTCAAAACCGGTGGTACCGATTTTGGTGGCAGTGCTCTATATCCGCTGCGTTAGGCGTGCTATTCTTTGGAGATTCTAAAGATCCTTTTAGAAGTTTATTTACTGAACTTCTAAAAGTGGTATTTGGAATACCCAATTGTCACTAATAAATTTATTTTAAGTGGCAATATTTTTAGGTCTCGCCTATTCATCCCCCCCTCTAGGCGACATCAAGGTCCTTTCAATTGGTATCAGAGCTTGGCTTCACATCTAAGCTTAACCGCCGTGAAGAAAAGATGTCGATTGAGATAAACTTTGAGCCTCTCAAGGTTGACTACTCAAACTATGAGTCGTGGGTTGGTAATGTTCATCATGCTCTTAGAAAATTAGATCCTGTTGTTGAACAATTTTTATTTGAAAGCATCCTATCTCCTAAGTGTGACACTAACAATATTGATCGATCAAATGTCACTCAAGGGGAGTTGGCTTGCTTGCAACTCAATACATGTGTTACTAACTTCTTGCAAAGATCTGTGTGTAAAGCTATATGGAACGTCATCTCTAGGGATGACGTAATTCAAAGAGATGCATATCGCATTTGAACTCTCATCAAGGGTGCATATGAAGATATAGAAAGTGATGACGAAGAGCAAGAAGACATGGAGTCACTAGAGGAGTGCTCAACATCAATGTGCTATGAGCCTCAAGTGACATCATTCAAGGAGCAAGAGAACCAAAAGACAACACTCACTGGCTCTGCTCAGGCAGAACCGGTGGTACCGGTTTCTAAAACCGGTGGAACCGGTTTCGGCCAGGAGCTAGCTGATGAGTTTTCTTCAAGTGAAAATTCAGCGACTTATCAGCACAGTGAGGTATCTACTGCTCCCATTCATTCCTCTTTGAGTGCTGACATTCTTTATTGTCATATGGCTGAAAGCAAAGAGAAGGTTAAGGAGCCAAATGAAACCTTGGCAAGATCATTGGAGGAAGAAAACCAAAGGCTCAAGGATCAGCTTGAGAAGCTCTCTAGTAAGTATGTGAACTTGCAAGTCACTCATAAGGAACTAGAGTGCTCCTATGAGAAGCTTGTAGATTCACACACATTTCTTGAAATGAATCATGAGGTTATGCTTACTACTATGAAATCTTTAGAACCTCAAATTCATAAGTGTAAATGTTCTCTAGCCAAAATCGATATATCTTGTGCTAACCCTTGCGACTCGCAAGCAAAAACCTCATGGTATGATCAAGTTCTTGCAGAGTCACGTCATGAACACATTGTACAAGATAATGATAATCTGAAGCTAGAGGTGGAAAGGCTTAAGATGGACTTGTCAAAGCTAAAAGGCAAGGGCCTTGCACAATCTTCTCAAGATAACCGTGATTCCATGGTGAAAAAGCTTGAGAAGGGATCAACGTCGCAAAGCTCCTGCGAGAATTCTCTCAAGTCCATCTCAAAAGAGAAGCAAGACAACAAGAAGAAGAAACTTGATCACATCAAATGTCTCAAGTGCTCTCAAATGGGACATCATGCCTCCACGTGCTCTTTTGAAAAGAAGAACAAGCCAAAACAATCAAAAAGGAAGAGAAGTCTTCCACCGAGGAGATGTTATGGATGTCGTGAGAAAGGGCACGAAATTGAAGCTTGTGTCAATCAGTCATGGATGCACTCAGGCAAAACCGGTGGCACCGGTTTAGATAAACCGGTGGTACCGGTTTCCACTGAGAAACCACAAGTCAAGCAGAACAGCCATAGTCTGAAGGCACAAGCAAGTATTAAAGAGAAGAAATGTTCTGCAAGCAAGAAGCATAAAAGTAGCAACATCAAGCACAAGATTTGCTACACATGTCGTCAAAAGGGACACTTTGGTAAGGATTGTCCAAACGGTGAAAATCCTAATCTTTTTTTTTGAACGCAAACTGTGGGGGAGATCCCCACAGCATCAAAAACTTTTATAGAAAAAAGACAGGAGTTTAGAGGAGCTTACAGAGGGGGTTTAGCTGAAAGCATCTAACCAAACGCTAAAGGCTGACCGCAGGTCTGCCTTGAATCTAACTAACTGAATATTACATTGAGATTTAAAGTTGCTAAACCATCTCGCAAAAGAGGGCTCATGCCTTTCAAAAATCCTATCATTGCGAAGTTTCCATAGCTCCCAAGCAGCTATCAATGAAGCCTCCGTGAAGAATTGGTGGCCGTTGGTGAGCCTTGCTTGTATGAACCTTTCATGTAAGGGTATCGTGAGATCCCAAACAAAGTGTATAGCTGTCCAGCATTGTCTCGCGAACGGGCAGTCAAAGAAAAGATACTCAATAGTCTCATCCTCCCCTGTATCGCACATAACACAGTGATCATCATCCCGGTTACCGATATGCCGTCGTGTAAGCATCGTTTTGGTGTTTAACCTGTCCACCAGGATCAGCCAGATGAAGAACTTGATTCTTGGCGTGCATCTGGATTTCCAGATTAGTTTGAAGACTGGGTGAGCTTGAACATAGCTGAAGATGTGTTCATAAAATGCTTTGGAGCTGTAGCTGTTACCCCATATAGGTTTCCAAACATCCTCAGTATTTTCATCGAATGCAATTGTTTCCAATCTGTCCTGCAGTTCTTGCATTTCATCCAGTGCTTGGGCCGACAGAGGAAGAAAAAACAGAGAGTCAAGATCTGGTGCATACATGATATCTTGGACTGAGATACGTCTTGATTTTGCAAAGGATGCTAGGTGTGGGAAGTCGACGGCTAGGATGCCAGAACTCCAGTGATCTTCCCAAAAACAAATGGTTGAGCCATTTCCCACTTGACATTTGGTGACCAATCGGTAGATGCTGTTTAACCTCATAATATCCTTCCACCAAAAGGATCCAATTTCTCTTGTTGCGTGAGGAACTTTCTGTTGATAGTACTTGAACCAGACAAGCTGCACCCAAGGGACATCCTCTTTATTGTAGAATTTATGTAGGTGTTTCATTAGAAGGGCATCATTTTGCAGTTTGAGATTAGTTACCCCTAGACCACCTTTCTCTTTTGGTTGTTGTGTTGTCTCCCAAGCTACCAAGTTACCCCCTCTTTTCTTTTCTGTGTTTCCCCTCCATAGGCATTGCTTCCTTGCTCTGTCTATATTCTCTATAACCCCAGCTGGTAGCTTTATTGTGCACATGGAGTAGGTAACAATTGGTGTGATTGCTGAGTTTACCATTTGTAGTCTGCCTGAGTAGGATAACCATGTTGCACATCCTGAGAGGCTTCTTTCCACTCTATCCATGATTGGTGTTAGGTCACTCATACGGGGTTTGGTTGTTCCCATTGGCAGTCCCAGATATGTGAAGGGTAGCGTGCCAATTGTGCAACCAAAGGTTTGGGCCAGACATTCCATCTTCTCAGCTGAGACATTGATGGGGAGTATTTGTGATTTTCTGTAGTTTACCTTCAGTCCTGTAGATTCATCGAAGGATCTTAACAGGCATTTCAGAAAGAGTAACTGTCGAGCATCTGCCTGCATGATAATCAGGGTGTCATCAGCATATTGAATGATCGGGAAGTCTTCACTTGGCTGTGGGATTGGTGGCACTAGCAGGCCCAGGTTGGATGCTTTGTTGATTAGAACTTGAAGGAGTTCTGCTGCAATGACAAAGAGTAGGGGTGAAAGGGGATCTCCCTGTCTGACTCCTCTTTTGCATTTGAAAACCTTTCCGGGAACTCCATTAAGTAATACCGCAGATGATCCTGAGCTGAAGATATTAGTTATCCAGTCGAGCCACCTGTCAGGGAATCCCATATGTTTCATGATTTCAAGGATTGCCTGATGCTCAACAGTGTCAAACGCTTTCTCAAAGTCCAGCTTTAGAATGATGCATTCTCTTCTTGACTGATGACATTGATGAATATATTCAAAGCTCCAGGCCAAACAGTCTTGTATTGTTCTTGTCTTGATGAAGCCATATTGGTTTTGGGGCTGACATTCATCAGAGAGATTGGCCTGTAGTCGTTCACCGATTCAGGATTTAGTGTCTTTGGTATCAGGGTGATAAAGGAAGAGTTGATTCCATCTAGCTTAACTGTGTTCCAATAAAAATCATTGCATAAGGCATAGAAGTCATGTTTCACAATCTGCCAGCACTTTTTCATGAAAAGGCCATTGAAGCCATCAGGACCTGGTGCTTTATCAGTAGGCATGCCCTTCACAACTTTGTCGATCTCTTCAGTCTGAAAGGGGGCATCTATACCTTGTAAGCATTCCCTGTGATGTATGAGTTCCTGGAGGTTGAACTGCATGTTGATGCCCAGACTTGTGCCTAGTCTGTTTCTAAATGCTGTCCAGAGAAGGTTAGCTTTTCCTTCATGATCCTGGATCCATGCTCCTTCTTCATTGATGATCTGTGAGATAGAATTTCTTCTGTATGAGATGGTGGCCATAGCATGAAAGAATTTAGTGCATTCATCACCAAATTTGATCCTGTTCACAGTGTGCCTTTTCTTCCAGTACTCATTTTTGTAATGCAGGAGATCTTTTAGGTGCCTTTTGACTATACTCCTTAAATTGCTTTCTGTGTTGTAGAGGTGTCTTGCATCTTCTAGCAGGTCAATATGCCCGATGACTGTGTTACAATTTTCAATGAGAAGACTTAAATTGGACAGCTCCTTGCTCCATTTCTTCAGCTCTGATCTCAGCTTCTTAAACTTGGAGGAGATTGTTCTGACTGAATTGCTTATATTGTTGCTTTGCCAACTTGTACTTACTACCTGATGAAAACCTTCTATCTCAACCCAGAAGTTCTCGAATCTGAAAACGTTGGATCGTGGTATCTTTGTGCTTATGGAGATTTTACACGGTATATGATCAGAAGTGATCCTTGCCATCGGAAGAACTTCTGTGTTTGGGAAACTCACTGTCCAATTCACAGATGTGAAAAACCAATCAAGCTGTTCTAGCAGTGGATCGTTTTGCATGTTGCTCCATGTGTAGGCCCTTCCTTTCAGTGGCAGTTCAATTAGGCCTAAGTGGCCGATCGCGTCATTGAAAATTAGAGTGTCTGACAGATTCCCACCTGGTCTATTGCGGTTTGCCAAGGAACGGTAGAAGTTGAAATCTCCCAGGAAAATCCAGTTGTCGCTGTCAGCAATGTCACGATTCCTAAACCAGTTGATGAATTCTGTTCTCTCCGGCTCATCGCACGGGCCATAGATGTTGGTTAGTAACCAGGGGTCGCCATTGTGAACCGATCGGAAACTGACAGTTATACCAAAGGATTCTTTATGTATTACTGTCCCTTTGAAAACCGAGCTACACCAAACCACAAGAAGTCCACCCGAGGCGCCCAAAGAAGGAATGAACTCAAAACAGTCGTAGCGTCTTGGAGCAAAATTCCTGATAAAGGAAGTGTCGATGTGCTCTCGTTTCGTCTCCTGAATACAAATCACAGAGCAGGCACTCTCCTCAATTTTGTTTCTAACTGCGTCCCATTTGTCAGAGGCATTCATGCCTCGAATGTTCCAACATAGGATGTTCCAATTACGAGTATTCATGGGGAAACAGAAAGGAAAAGAAACCAAAAGCTGCTGAGTCCAGCATCAGCAGAAAAGCATGCCAGGGACAGTGTGTCACACTTCGGGGATGAAAACTACACAGCGAAGTTTTAAAGAGGAAAAGAGACAGATAAAAAGAGAGAATTGGCCACCAAGTGGCAGGGGCTTCAGCTCTGAAGTGTTGCATCTTCATGAGGATGGTCTTTTTCGGAGCGCACTGTTGGATCTTGCATCAGTGCCTCGTTGGAGAGTTCACCAGGAGCTACTCCACATTTTACACCCCATTCCTGCAGAACAGCAAGTGGAACAGGCCCAGATCTTCCAGTCTGCTCATCAATCCGGATAATGCTGATCTTCCTTTTCTTTGCAGGCTCACGCTCTAGGCGGACCGCACAAAACCCCTCTGTCTTGTTCAATCTAGCACTTCTTCTGACGCTGCTTTCTGCCATGGGGCTAGAGGGGTTAGAGATGTTTCTTGGAAGGGATAGCGTGCTGGCCGTGCCTTTTCTTGTCATTCGGCCCTTTGGTTTAGATGGGCCGGGCTGAATCTGAGATGTTTGAAATTCAAAAATTGCTGGGCTAGAAGCCTCTTGGGCCTGGCTTGAGCTTTCAGACTGCGTGATCTGTATGTCAGGAATGGATTTCTTATGTTGCCACGCGGTCATCACATCAGGCCAGAGTTGCAAAAGGCAAGCAGGGATGCAGGGCTTCCATGGGACAATTGCAAGTGCAGCCTCAGCTGGGTTCTGACGATTTTCTTGAGCTTGAAACAGTTCACTGTCTAACAGGATTGGCCTGAAAGAAAGTGACTTCCTGGAGCTGCTTTCACTTGGAATTCCTCTCCTGTGAAAAAGTGTGATTGTGGCACACTGATTCTGAGCAACGATGAATCTGAGCATGTCTTCACTTAACCTTGAGCTGACTTCATCAGAGGAGGAGGAGCTATCTTGGCCATTGAAGACATCTTCCAAAGCAATATCAGGACCAGTTGCTCTCAGAAAATTCATGGAGGAGCCCGACATGTCCAGTTCCATGACCTCAGGAAGCTCATTGTTATTCCCATCAGGCAATTGCTCCCCTTGTTGATGGTCTGCGTTCCCCTGTTCCAGGTTGTCATCAGCATGTTCAACAGGTTCAGGCTCTGCATGTTCTTCAGGCTCCTGCACTTGCTCTGGGACATGGAAGTGAGGGATACCTCCAAAAATTCCTTGATTCTCAGCTGCACCATTCAGTTCGTTTTGCCAGTTTGGTTCCATCGGGTTTGGACCCATCACAATTGGTGGATGCTCTGGATGCGGTTCCCCATCCAATGGCACAGGATCTTCGTCAGCTGGGAACGCATCAGGGAAGTTGCCATTGAGGATGAAGACTGGTACTGCCCAAGAACGGCCCATGCCTCCAATCAGAGTCCCCCTGGAAACAATAAGGCTGCGGGGAACTCTATCCGGACTGAGAACCAAAGCCTGGACAAGGATTCGCGATTTGTTCTCATCCCTGTACCATTCGAGCAGGCGACCATATGGAGCGACAGCAGCTCTGATAAACAGGTCTTTCTGGAAATCAAGGGGGAAAGCCAGGAACATGATCCAAATGACTCTGGTGTAAATACATGATCTAGCATTGATTCCTTCATCGTGTTTGACCACAGTAACAATATGATTCTGACCCAGGTGGAAGGGTGAATTTCTGACAAGCCGATCTCGCTGAGCAACTGATCTCAATCTAATCAGACCCAGGCCAAGCGGAGAGAGGGTGGAGGAGATAATGCGTACCCTCTGATCATGCTCGAGGAAGTCGCAAGTGACGTTGAGAGTTGGCCGGAGTTCGTTGACCTCTTGCGGCATGGGGTCGATGGAGACGATGGCATAATCCTCATGCTCCCTTGTTGGTTCCCCACCGAGAGCCACTCGCGCCCTGGAGGGCCGGTTCCAGCCATGATCAACTTGGAGGCCAGCGGCAAGGAAAGCTTGCGGGTTGACGGGGAAGTTGGCCATTGGTTCTTGGTCGAGGTCCGCCGCCGAACACTCCGGCGGATTGGGGTTTTCTTGGTTTGCTGGGGAGGAAGCCGGCGGACTTGAGTTGGAATACGGAAAGTCCTGTTGCCGAGCAGTGAAAGGCGGGGAGTCCGCTGTGGTGGCTCGGGGTTTGAGGCAGGGCTCTCTAAAAACTCGGGATTTTGTTTGTGTATCATAATTCCTTTCTTTAGGTTCATCCACCGCCGACGAAATCTTGGGCCTCCAGATGGTTCTGATTTTTGGTTTATCGTGGTGTACCGCCGCCGGTTGTTTCTTGGGCCTCCAGACGATTTTGGGCTTGCACTTAGTGACAGAGGATTTGGGAAGCCATTTCCAGGCCGGAGCAGAGGTCCGACAGAGGTTGCCATTGTGGCCGAAGAGAGAACAACGATAGCATTGGATCCTAGAAGCACAGGCCCAGCTTTCATGACCAGAGCCCAAGCAGAGAGAGCAAGTAACGGTCCGAGGGGTGCTATTTGAATTTGAAATAATCTTAGCGACTGTGTCCCGCTCCTGAGAACGCGCCGGAAATTCCGGATCGCGAAGAACACGGTTCCCTTGATCATCCTTTGCGGAGTAGAACTTTCTGTTCTTGAGGGATTGGCCAGAGAAATCCTCCGGAAACACAGTAGTGTTGAAAGAACCAAAGGAGAAACTAACTGGGTTGGATTTCACAGGAGTAGATTGGACAACTTTCTCCGCAAAACGCACACGCTTGGAAGCATTCTCATGTTTTTTCAGAGTGCGTTTCTCTTGCTTAGAGATAACTTTAGTCCACTCTTTTTCCTGTTCTACTTCCCAAGCTCTTTTTTCCCTTTCCCAATGAGGAGTGCCATTGTTCCAGAGATGAAAGTAGAGATCAAACTTCGTGGAGATCACACGACGGAGTTTGTAAATGTAAAAGCCCACATCTTTGGAGAAAACCGAGATGCGAAAATGATTGTTGCTCAAGAAGCGCACATGAAAATTTTCTGCCCGGCCACCCAAGCAGGATTGTAAAGCCAGAGAGACTGATTCCTCCGTGAGGCGAAAAAGAAATCTCCGAAAAGTGACAAGCAGAAAAAAGGATCCATCCGGGGAGGGGAAGGGGTAGTGTACCGGAGCACGAAGGCCTAGACTTTGACTAGACTTTGACAAGAACAGAAAGTTCTACTCCGCAAAGGATGATCAAGGGAACCGTGTTCTTCGCGATCCGGAATTTCCGGCGCGTTCTCAGGAGCGGGACACAGTCGCTAAGATTATTTCAAATTCAAATAGCACCCCTCGGACCGTTACTTGCTCTCTCTGCTTGGGCTCTGGTCATGAAAGCTGGGCCTGTGCTTCTAGGATCCAATGCTATCGTTGTTCTCTCTTCGGCCACAATGGCAACCTCTGTCGGACCTCTGCTCCGGCCTGGAAATGGCTTCCCAAATCCTCTGTCACTAAGTGCAAGCCCAAAATCGTCTGGAGGCCCAAGAAACAACCGGCGGCGGTACACCACGATAAACCAAAAATCAGAACCATCTGGAGGCCCAAGATTTCGTCGGCGGTGGATGAACCTAAAGAAAGGAATTATGATACACAAACAAAATCCCGAGTTTTTATTTCTGGCGCCGTTGCCGGGGAAAGCATTGGCTAAAGAATCTGTTTACTTCTGTATTAACTTTATGTCACAATTAAAATACCAACGTCTAGACAGGTTTACCCTTGTTCTATTTCTCTTTGTGTGAAACAGAAGATCATGCCATTGATTCGCCGGAAAAACTCCTTCACCTAGAAGAGAGCACGCAAGTGCTCTTTCAACTTTGCCGGTCGAAATCAAAACACTCTTGCACCAAGATGGCAACTGAAACTCTCATGATTGACTCAACGTACATCGCAATGGTGCAAGCTAAGCCATTCAATGGAAAGGCTACAGCAAACGTGGCGGACCATCTCCGACGTTTCTCAGCAATATGTAGTCAACTAGCAGGAAGGGCAATGAAATGGTTATTCCCGTTCTCACTAGCAGGTAGAGCACTGCAATTGTACAACCATCACCAGGCGGAGATGGATTCTTGGCAAAAGTGCAGGGATTTATTCCTAGCACATAACTGGAACCTATCCCAGCAAGGAGGAAGCTCGTACACCATACCTGCCAAGAGAGAGGTGAATGATCTAAGCTCTAAATTCCATGCCCTATCCATCACTGCGAAGAACCAGCTGTGCTTAAGTAAAATTCTAGAGGCCCAGTCAGCTCAACTAGCTACTATAGTGAGAGAAACCAGTCGGGAGATTTTGGCTAACCATGCAGGAAACAAGGAAGAAGTAAGCCAAAAACATCACAGGCCTGAAATCAAGGTCATTTATGGATGGAAGCCACAAAAACCACCGGTCACCAACAGTGAACCGCTCCTGCCCCTGCCCAAAGAATTCACACAAGGAGTTAAAGCTCTGAAGGCAACAACACTAACATCACCATGCGTTGAAAAGACAGAACTGGAGTGGCGTTGCAAAGCTTCCGCATCATCTTCAATTGCGGAAGACAAGTCATCAAACTGAATCATATCTTGGAGACGTCCGCACTCGACGGACGAAAAACAACGAGTCCTCACCGGTAGGTGCATCGGTATGTATCCCATATTTATTTCACAATGCATATTTATTTTTTTCAAGCATGTTTGAATTTTCACAAATTATTGCATTTAAATTCTTAAACTTTGGAGCCATTTATATGAATTTTCCTTGGATACCTGGCCACCCTCACTCATTCCAACCAGCATTCATCGCATCTTTGAACCATGTGCCACCCTACAAAAGCATAGCCCGAACCTAGCTACGACTTGGTCGGCCGACCGTGGCACGTCGGCCGACTCCAAATTTTGGCCTTTGCAGAACACTCAAACACCATCATACCCTACCATAGTCACCCATCACATCTTTGAAAGGGGGTATTCAATGGTGTCCAACACCATTCGGCCGACCAGCTCATGTCGCCCGACTCATGGCTCCCTCTTTTGCAAAGTTTTCAACCATTTTACAGATGCCAGGGTATCCAACGCGCTCGTGATCAAAGCCTGGCCAAAACACCTCTGCGGGAGGGTCGGCCGACCCCACCTGGTCGGCCGATCAGGGGTGAGCTCCGGCTATAAAAAGCCTTGGCATGGCGCTTGATCTCTTCGCCCCAACCCGAGCTGCGTCTCGCCCTCGGAGTTTCTCTTCTCCCTCTGTTAAATTCTCAAGTTTTTAGCTCCTTAGTTTGAGAATAAAAAAAAGTAAAAATGGATTTCATTTCTGCATAATGGTACTGTTCTACTTGTGCTTAAGTACTTAAACGAAGAAGAAGGACAAGACGAACCGTGCCTGGACCAGGTCGGCCGACCTAGTCTAGCGGCCGTTGCGGCCCTCCTTTCTTGAGCGTATCTACACCGCCTTCAGGACCAAATCTGCACCGTGGATGAGTTCAGTCAGTTCATCAGGTGGTCAGGCGACGTCTCTGTTGGCGCTTGTTAAGTCATGAATATCTTGTAACGCCAACATGATAAAATAAAATAAACTAGCAATGATCAGTAGGATTTGGTTTCAAATAATGTAGTTTCACTTGTACATGGAGATTATTTGGTTGCAGGAGATATGGGCCAAAAGGTGATGCAAAACGGGACAAAGCCCAGGTCGCCCGACTTTCCTTGGTCGGCCGACCTGGTCTGGTGACCAATTGAGCCCAACTTCGGCCATGCAAACGAAGCACAAGCGCATGTCATCCAAAGCGTTGAATCAATGACGGTTACATCCAAGGGATGGCAAGGAGGATAAGGAGAAGCACATGGATTGATGGACCCACATGAGAATCAAGATTTACTTCGAGAGTATATACCCAGCTTCCACGTGTACCAGGGCCCATATTACAGACACTCAGAAGAAGAACGAGATAACCGCCTCCTAGTGCTATAAATAGATGGCCATCGCCTCCTGTACAATACACACCAGAAGGAAGAGCTCCATTCCTACAAGTTATAGTCTTAGTTAGTAGTGAAGTAGTTCTAGGAGTTGAGCTTCTACGGGTTCCGAAGGAGTCTTGGTAAGCCTAGAGCTCAGTTATCTTTTATCCTTTGCTTATTTGTAAGACTTAGAGCTTTAATGGAAATGCTATCTTGCTTATGTTACTTGACTTATAGTCTTGTGTGTTCATCATATGAGATGTATGTCTTGCACCTTAGTCTAGCTGATACATGTTATGGCAATGGCCCAGTGTACCGCAAGGTTGCTCTGTCTAGGTGGACAATAGATAGAGTTGTATTTCATATAGTAAGCATGGTGTTTGGTATATGGAATAACATTGGGGATACCCTTCCCCATGTATTAAGAGGTAGGCAGCAGGTGGTGACAGCCCTGTCCGTCCCTTGTAATCCTCGCCGTTCGGGTTCGGGCGTTTGCAGGCCTTTGTGATAAACATCGTGACAGTACCTGTCGGGGGTAGACCCCCAGGGGTACCCAGAAGGCGGATTGGCCCAACCAGCAAGGGGCGGCCCAATCCGAGTACATCTGGATCGGTTTGTCGGACTGGCTGGCCCACCAGTCGGAAGGCCCACCAGTCGGGCGAACCGGATGGGCGCGATGGCGCGCGCGGCAAGGAAGAAGACGGCGTATCCCACAAGAAGCTCGGAGATTAAGATAAACTAGCCAGAATTATAGGGAAAGATATCTGTAATCGTTATAGAATCGCATCCTTGTAATTCGGGTAGGTTACGATCTCTAGCCGACTTGTAACTCAAGGCAGCCAGACTATATAAGGCGCCTTGGGACCCCCCTCCAAAGCACGCTACAACCCACGATCATACGCAACATCTACAACCCTAGGACAGAACCCAACTACGGAGATCCTTCAAGGAACTTCATACACAGCAATACAATCTCCCCCAACACAGGACGTAGGGTATTACGTCAACTCGACGGCCCGAACCTGTTCAATCCTTGCGTCTTGTGTTACCATCGGCTTCTGATCCTCGATCTGTCCCTCAACAAATCAACCACGTAGGCTACCCTGTGTGGACTGCCGGGTCCAAACATCCGACAGTTGGCGCGCCAGGTAGGGGCTGATCGACGAGATCAATCTGAAAGCTCGATGGCATTCACTTCCGCCGTCATCACGCCGGCGACCATGAAGATTTCCATCACCGAGGGGGCTATATTCTTCTTCGGATCCATGGTCTTCACCGCCGGGCCCGAGGGAGAGCTCTCCTTCACCCGTGACGCCACCCCGGAGGAGACAGCGCCACGACTCGACGCTACACCAGACGGGATCGTCACCATCACCACTCCGTCGCCAACCATCGCCAACAACTCGGCGACCGCGACGGCCGGCGTCGTTCTCCCGCCATCCGAGGAGAACGCGCCTTCTCCTATACCGCCGACTGCTTCGTCCACTCCGCCTCAACCACCCAGGGTGCAGGAGACACCCGAAGAACGAAGGCGCCGATGGGCTGCACGCCAACGCCAGTTCGAGGCGGACATGGATCACGCCATCGCCTCCGTCGGTGAATGCATTGAACTCACCGAGTCAGCTCGTCGGAGCATCGCCTCGCCGGCACGATTCCCGCTGGGACTCAGGAACAGCGGGGCCGTCTACCAGCAAGCACTCGGCGAACGCGCGAACGCCGATTACTCTCCAGATGTGATCAGGGGGGTCGATCCCATCGCGGCCACCCAGATCGGATCTACTCCGGACGTTGCAGCGGCACAGCACCTTCATCATCAAGATACGCCGACTCCGCCCGAACCAACTCCGGCTTTCCCGCGGGTGACACGTGTCCTCCCTCCAAATAAGAGGATCACGCCTGCCAAGCGGGAGACGTTCGTCTCCGACATATCCGCCGACGAACCAACGGTCCAGGGTGAGGATCAAGCACGCCGTGACGCCAGGATCGGGCGTAACGGTGAAAGGCAACGACGCCGTGACGCGCGGCGAGAACGCCGAAACCCCAGGATCACGCGTAATCTCCAAGACGACTTCGTCCAAGAGATCGGCGGCGTAGGTGTCTACGCCACTCCATCGGCCAACCTTGCCGCCGCGCACCAAGAGCTTGAAGGGATCCCAGAAACCCCTGAGCTCAACCGGATCAAGGTCAGGTTGACCGCAGCCGCGGGCATGATCAACGCCCAGAGGGCTCCTGCTTCCTCATCTCGCCACTCCAGGTCGGCCAGTCGCCGAGAAGCCGATCGCGGCGTGGTCGAGCAGCCCGATCTCCGCGAACAACTCCGCAACCGCGATCTCCGAAGGAACCTTGACGACCGTCATCGGCGGAGGGACGAGGAAGAACTCCGACGGCGCGCCGAGTACAACCGTGAACACGGCCCTCCGGGGTTGGATCGCGAAGCACGCCAACGCCGAGAGCTCGAGGCCGCTGAGGCCGCACGCCGGCGAGAATTCGACCGCAAGTACGGGGCTCCACTCGGACAGGACAGGCCACCCCGGGCTAACACCCCGGAAGACTACTCCGCCGACTCGGGACACGCAGACACCGGGAACCTCAACGACTGCGACGGCTTCCCGGCATTCACTGCCCGAGTAAGATCCATCAGAATGCCTGCTAACTTCAAACCTACAGGCATAGAGAAATATGACGGGAAGGCGGACCCGACGCTGTGGCTCCGGACGTACAGCATCGCCATCCGCGCAGTGAACGGCGACCACGACGCCATGTGCGCGTACTTCCCCGTCGCCATGACCAAGGTAGGGCTAACCTGGCTTCACAGCCTTGAGCCCGACTCCATCGACAGCTGGGGGACCCTCTGCGACAAGTTCAAAAGCTACTTCCAGGGGAGCTCCATCCGACCAGGGCC
>CM014271.1:76373047-76415060 GCA_004135705.1 Alloteropsis semialata | reverse complement strand
ACGGGCATTATTGCCGTAATGGCAATAAATCGTCGTTGCCGTGAGTTATGCAGGGGAAAGGGCGCGGCGATTTCGCTGCGTTGCGGACGCAGACAGAGTGAGCGAAGGGAGATGGGGGCAGGGCAGCGGGTCCACAGTGCAAAGGCAGGAAGGCCGGGGGTCCCTCCCGGGCGAGAGCTTCGACGGCCTTTGCTAGTTTGCTCGTAAACTAGTCGTTCTTCGCTACGTAAGTGCGTTGGTTATCCCTTTGCTGGTTTGCTCATAAACCTCGCTGTCCTTCACCACGTAAGCGTGATAGTTATCTCCTCGAAGCGATCGATCCGGCCAAACCCTAGGCACTGGTCTGACCTTTGTCCCTGACCGGTCTGACCGGTCAAGGCAGCCCTTTAGCGATTCGGTCCGTTCATGACCCGTGCGATCTAGCACTCTCATGTGTTGACCGAATTTTACGTCAACAGATTTGAATTTGCAAACACAAACAAAAACTCATGATGAACTTTTTTTGGGGTTTTACAGAACCTACCCCCCTTAAATGGAATCTCATCCCG
This sequence comes from Alloteropsis semialata, assembly GCA_004135705.1. NCBI lineage: Eukaryota > Viridiplantae > Streptophyta > Magnoliopsida > Poales > Poaceae > Alloteropsis > Alloteropsis semialata. The sequence goes on along the minus strand of CM014271.1, from coordinate 76,414,512 downwards.
AGATTCGAAGAGAAAAGAAACGAGGAGAGATAAAAGCAAACAAGATTTTGTCAAGGAGAAGAAATAAGACAAAAGGCATGGAAGAAATGAAAGCGAACTTAGATATGAAACAGCAGAGAGACTCTGTCTTGTTGTATTCTCCATTTGATTTAGGGAGAGAATAGAGAAAACAAGGATAGAGGGAACACAAAGGAGAAGCCAACTAGAGCGATAGTTAGACATAACAATAATCATTGCAAAGCATCAAACACAAGTTAAACAAACAAAGCAAAACGAGTCTAAACGTTGTTAGAACGACTGCATGGGATCCTATAATCCTATAAGGCATGCTTAGGTCATGTTATCTTGACCTCTTGATCTTGATGGTTCCGAGTTGCAGTAGCCTGATTCTTCGGTGAGGCTTGGGTAGGCGATAAGACATATGGTACTAAGCATCTATTTTCCCAATATAAGAGGAGATGAGAAAACCACTTTGAAATAAGGACAAGGGGAAGTCTAAAGTGTCAATACAAGAGAATTAAGGAGGAGATTGAAAACAATGAAGGAAGGGGTCCATAAAAGCAATTTCAAGGTAAGGGATGAAAGATCAAGGGGAAAGCCATTAGCTTAAATGACTAGAATACACAAGAAATGGGAATTAGCAATATCAAGAAAAGATGAGGATAAATGACCAAGAGTCAAGCATGAATAGTAAGCTATCATGGAGGAGATAGAGGGTCAAGGGTTGAGAATAATCATCAAAAAAGGTCATGGATAAGTCAAGGAAAGTTATGATATCAAGAAAAATCTTAGGAAACAACCAATGCTATCTAGGCTTACATCCAACAGTCGATACAACTCTGATACCACTCTGTCATACCCGGTTTTAAGGACAAAACCGAATGATAATCATATGTGCGTCAGGATCAAGTTTACACACATATGAAACTTCATCAGTTATAAACAATAGCAGTATCACGTAAAATGGTATAAAGGACTTACAATCTACCAGAGTCACAGCTTATCCTGGAAACGAAGGCTCCAACCCTTCACAGGCAATCGATTGGGGGATGCGTACGCCAAGCATCATCTTCAACAACTTCACATCATCTTCTGAGCAGCAGTAAGCAAGGATGAGTACACTTATGGTTGGTACTCAGCAAGGCCACTAGAAATAACTAGAATCACGATTCAATTCCATGTTCAAGTTTATTAATCATGTGAGGGTCAAGGCCTCTCTTGACCGTGAGCACGGCTGTTATAACAGTTTTTAACACTCTGCAGAGGTTGTACACTTTAACCACAAGTCACGTAAAAGTTCAGAAGAACTTTAGACCCAACCATGCAGTGCTGATCAGGCACATTCATCACACTACCTTTGGTGTGACTGCATAGGGACGCTGTGAGGCCTTTACAAAGACACACAGGTAACTAGCAGCCCGCTAGAGTTTCAGCCGCGGTGAGGTCCACAGCCCTCCCTAATGAGGACGTACCTTAGCAAAGACTACTCCTACAAGAGGACCGGACTATGACCCCTCACCGTCCCCCTCCTTGCCCTTTCAGTAAGGCCTGCCAGTCACCCGTATATCTAATTAATTAGCCAAGACCAGAGCCATATAGTACTCATGGTTGTACTGTTTTCCTGGGTGGTTCTCCATGTTCCAATTAACATCATCACAATGATATATTAAAAGCATAGAAAGGAGGATGGTTAGGGACACTTACCTTTCTCCAACGTAAAGTTACTCTTACTATTCTTCAACTTTTGCTCACTTGGAATTCTTGATCTTGAATGAACAATGATCCTTCTACTCGAAGCAATCATCGGGGAAAGCCAGCGACGCACGCTAACCTACCCCATTGAATTTCTGTAGTCCCTTTCGATCAGCCACCGGAGACAGGAGGCCCGACACCACCATCTCCTCCAGCCGAAGATGATTAGGGCCGACGAAGAAAGCGACCATGCCAGCGTTCTCGGCCAGCCACCTCGCTGGCACAGCCGGCGCCGGGTGGAGCGGCGGTGACCAATGGAGCACCTTGTATCTCGGCGCATGCAAGGTTGGGCCCACTGGTGGGCGGCGGTGGACACGTGGCGGCTGTTCCCGACGTACCGTTGGAGTGTGCCCCTGTTTCTCCGTGCGATGCATCGGACGACGGCACCAGCATTGATTCCTCACTAGCCCCTTTGCCTGAGGCGGCCGCGTCGTCATCGCCAGCTCCCAAGGAGAGCCCGATTTCTGGGAGGCGGCCACGTCGTCATCGCCAGCTCCCAAGGAGAGCACGAGGGGCTGGCATTACTGCTGGCTCCCAGTCCCAAATAAATGCCTCGGAGGCTCCCCAGAGCATCTCGCGCAATGCGATACCTGCGAGCGTGGTCATTTTGGCGTCGACAGCAAGCTCCCAGTAAGCCGGGAACATGTCCCCTGTTGGGCCCATCTCTCAGGCCCAATCGCCAGTGGGGCCTGTTCTCCATGAGCCCGTGCACGTGCAACATGAGGAACTCCAGCCCGTGGTTGAGGCCAGTACGTGGTCTCCCACGTTGGAGAGGATGTGGTCGAACAAGCCATCGCGGGAACAGGCAACTCCATCACGTAGAAATGCCACGCTGCCGCTCATGACGGATGCTGCTGGTGAGGGGTAGTGCACGCCCGTCGGCGGCCTATTGGCGCCGCGGCAGTGCCCGTCACCACCGGCCTTGATGATGGCAAACGCTTCAAGAACCTGTAGTAAGGTTTATTCCAGATGACGTGTCCAAGCTGTGGTCGCTGCCCCAGTGGAAACCAGCAACCCGGAGGGGATTGATAATGCCCCTTCGACGCTGGCGATGTTGACGTCCACTTCGGCAAGACGCAGATCGATTTTCATGGCAAAATTTACAAAAAATACTGTGAGAATTCTTCCTACGCCACGTAGTGCAAGGCCAAGGATTCAGACTCGCACACCATCTGCTCCCCCACGGCGCAGCCGATGGATTGCAGGAGCAGGAGTTGAACTCGTGCCTCCTGTTGGAACTGCAAATACAAGGAACGAGAAGAAGGTAATGTGGGCTCTGCATGTCATCGAGGATAATGAAGGCATCAACCAGGAAGCTCTAGATGAGTACCTGTTGACAACCAAAATTGGCACAAGCTGCGGCTGACCGGTCAGACCGGTTAGCCTGACCGGTCTGACCGGTCTGGCTCAGGAAGTTGCGGTGCTGGTGCATGGATCACCGCAATGTTTGGTCCTAGTTTGATATAAGTGACATAATCTCTGCAATGATCGACTGTTGCGGTGCTGGGAGATCTAGAGGACCGCAAGATTTGGTGCAAGACACGGAAGGTGGCATGTTCTCTGGAATGACAGGATGTTGCGGTGCTTGAAGACTTGGAGGATCGCAAGAGTCGGTGGTGGAGCAAAACAAGCAAAAGGGCGAAGTTCGGCACCCAGACCGGTCTGACCGGTGTGGGGGACCGGTCAGACCGGTTACCCGAGTTGTAATCCGACTAGGACTCTTATTTTGGGATTCCGAGATTGTAACGAGTTGTAACTTGGTTTCCTTGCGGGACAAGACCTACCCTCCCTATAAATATAAGGGGATTCGGCCGATTGAAGACACAACAATCGAATCAATCAAATTTACTACTTTTATCCTTTACTTTTTGCATCTCCAAACCCTAGCTTTTCTAACCCTACTTGCTGTTCTTCCTGCGTCTCCACGACATTTGAAGGCGTCCTAGGTGGCCTGCCGACCCTAGGGCACCCCTGATCGCGTTCTCCCTGACGGATCCTTCCGGGAGGCGTTTTTAGGGTTTATCCCCTTTTTTCCCCGGCGGGAACCGGTCTGACCGGTGCCCTGACCGGTCTGACCGGTCAGTGCAGGGAAGCTGCGGGTTTTTGTGTTACATGCTGCGCGATCTAGCGCTTTCGTGTGTTGACCTGATTTCTGCGTCAACATACTTTTGGCGACTCCGCTGGGGAATTGGAGATCTGGTTCGTGCAGCCGATCAATCTAATTCTATCTAGATGGGTGCCAACACCGAGTTCGATCTGGAGAACATCCTCACCATCAAGGATGACGAACTCTCTGCTGAAGACCGCCAAGGACTTGAAGAGTACCTGAAGAAGAAGGCGGAAGAAGAACGCATCTACTACCTGTCGCACTTCAAGAAAGACCGCAAGGGCGTGATCTCCAAGATCAAAGAAGTAGATCCATTTGCTACATCTTCAGCGGCATCTCCTAAGGTACAAAACGACGAAAACTCTCATGAAGTTTTTCTTAAGTACATGGAGGATAAATTGGCCGAAAACAATGTTAATTTAGTAAATTGGATGATGAAAAAGCATTTAGAATCGGAAGGCAAACAGCCCTTGGTTGAACAACCTGCCGCCGATCCTAGTCTTTTAATTCCTAAGATTCCGATTGTGCCTGATTTCAAAATATCGGTAGCAAAGCCCGTAGAGCAACCTACATATGGCATGCCGTTGAATTATTTTGAGGGCCAATCTCTTACACCATCTAATTCAATGATTACTTGGCCTGCTGCACCTCAACAATTTGCAACTTTACCTAATTCGGTTAACCATGGCCGAATTAACAATGAAGTTGCAAATTTCACCCCGCAAAATCTGAACTACGGATATTCTGTACCTCCACTAGTGCAAAATTTGTTTTCACAAGGCCCAGTACCTTACGAGCTTTTTGGAAGGTACGGCCAACAAGTACAGTGGATGATGTCGGTCAATCAATCTGGCCAGCATCAACCGGTCAGACCGGTCGCCGTGACCGGTCAGACCGGCCCTGGAGGGTCGGATGCGGCAAACCAGACTATGCCGATCCAACCGGTCAGGCCGGTCACTGGATCCGGTCAGACCGGTTCCGGGGGAGCAGAAACGGGGAATTTGCCTTCTACTCCTGTGCATAATACTCAACAGCCAAATTCTCACGATCATTCATTAGAGTATTTGGATAAAATATTTTCTAAATACAAACTTGATTTGGCTTCAGCTCTTAAGGAGAACTTGGGAGTAGATGTTAGGGATAAGGCTAGATTGTATCAAAAGCTTTATGTTCCTCGCTTTGATTTAGTTCCTTTCCCTGCTGGATTTAGACTTCCTGATTTTGTCAAATTTAATGGGGATGATTCTAAAAGCACTTTTGAACATATTAGTCAATATATGGCACAACTAGGCGATTCTGGCTCTAGTGAGGCTTTAAAAGTGCGTTTATTTTCTTTGTCTCTAACTGGTACAGCTTTCTCATGGTTTGCATCATTAGCTCCGCATTCTATTACTTCATGGCAGTGTACTGCCCAAGAACGGCCCATGCCTCCAATCAGAGTCCCCCTGGAAACAATAAGGCTGCGGGGAACTCTATCCGGACTGAGAACCAAAGCCTGGACAAGGATTCGCGATTTGTTCTCATCCCTGTACCATTCGAGCAGGCGACCATATGGAGCGACAGCAGCTCTGATAAACAGGTCTTTCTGGAAATCAAGGGGGAAAGCCAGGAACATGATCCAAATGACTCTGGTGTAAATACATGATCTAGCATTGATTCCTTCATCGTGTTTGACCACAGTAACAATATGATTCTGACCCAGGTGGAAGGGTGAATTTCTGACAAGCCGATCTCGCTGAGCAACTGATCTCAATCTAATCAGTCCCAGGCCAAGCGGAGAGAGGGTGGAGGAGATAATGCGTACCCTCTGATCATGCTCGAGGAAGTCGCAAGTGACGTTGAGAGTTGGCCGGAGTTCGTTGACCTCTTGCGGCATGGGGTCGATGGAGACGATGGCATAATCCTCATGCTCCCTTGTTGGTTCCCCACCGAGAGCCACTCGCGCCCTGGAGGGCCGGTTCCAGCCATGATCAACTTGGAGGCCAGCGGCAAGGAAAGTGTCGGTGTGCGAAATAACCAACAAGTAAATTTAGTGGATTGCGCGTTTGGGCTCCGGATGGTTCGCGAGAGGACACAAGGGATTATACTGGTCGAGATCCGCCGCCGAACACTCCGGCGGATTGGGGTTTTCTTGGTTTGCTGGGGAGGAGGCCGGCGGACTTGAGTTGGAATACGGAAAGTCCTGTTGCCGAGCAGTGAAAGGCGGGGAGTCCGCTGTGGTGGCTCGGGGTTTGAGGCAGGGCTCTCTAAAAACTCGGGATTTTGTTTGTGTATCATAATTCCTTTCTTTAGGTTCATCCACCGCCTCCAGATGGTTCTGATTTTTGGTTTATCGTGGTGTACCGCCGCCGGTTGTTTCTTGGGCCTCCAGACGATTTTGGGCTTGCACTTAGTGACAGAGGATTTGGGAAGCCATTTCCAGGCCGGAGCAGAGGTCCGACAGAGGTTGCCATTGTGGCCGAAGAGAGAACAACGATAGCATTGGATCCTAGAAGCACAGGCCCAGCTTTCATGACCAGAGCCCAAGCAGAGAGAGCAAGTAACGGTCCGAGGGGTGCTATTTGAATTTGAAATAATCTTAGCGACTGTGTCCCGCTCCTGAGAACGCGCCGGAAATTCCGGATCGCGAAGAACACGGTTCCGTTGATCATCCTTTGCGGAGTAGAACTTTCTGTTCTTGAGGGATTGGCCAGAGAAATCCTCCGGAAACACAGTAGTGTTGAAAGAACCAAAGGAGAAACTAACTGGGTTGGATTTCACAGGAGTAGATTGGACAACTTTCTCCGCAAAACGCACACGCTTGGAAGCATTCTCATGTTTTTTCAGAGTGCGTTTCTCTTGCTTAGAGATAACTTTAGTCCACTCTTTTTCCTGTTCTACTTCCCAAGCTCTTTTTTCCCTTTCCCAATGAGGAGTGCCATTGTTCCAGAGATGAAAGTAGAGATCAAACTTCGTGGAGATCACACGACGGAGTTTGTAAATGTAAAAGCCCACATCTTTGGAGAAAACCGAGATGCGAAAATGATTGTTGCTCAAGAAGCGCACATGGAAATTTTCTGCCCGGCCACCCAAGCAGGATTGTAAAGCCAGAGAGACTGATTCCTCCGTGAGGCGAAAAAGAAATCTCCGAAAAGTGACAAGCAGAAAAAAGGATCCATCCGGGGAGGGGAAGGGGTAGTGTACCGGAGCACGAAAACGTCGACGAACTTCTTCCTGGAAGACTAGACCGATGTCAAAGTCTAGTCCATCCACGAGATCCGAGGAGGATCCCATGGTCTAGCCGTCACCGCCTCGTCAGGGGAGGAGGAAGGCATGGTCGCCGGTGGCCTTGGGTGCGGTGGCGGCGATGGCGTCGGCGCGGAGACGAGGGGAGAGGGAGCGGGGGCGTGGAGTCATGTTTGCGAATGATACAAAGTATATTGGTACTTGTTCTATTTTTGTCATTGTATCCTAATCTTGATCTTGTCAATAATAAGTTTATTAAGATTAGGAGGAACTCAACTGACTCTTGTGCTACTAATGTGATTGGTTCACCTAGGACAAGCACAAAGGCCATTTGGATTCCTAAGTCCTTGCTTGCTAACCTTGTAGGACCCAACACACGTTGGGTACCAAAATGTGCCTAAGAGAGATTTGTAGGTACTTGGAGCAGCATTGGAAGCTTGGTTCACTTGAGAAGAATTCCATCTTACATCATTTACATCTCAAGAGAAAATTCATATCATAAATGAACCAAGTGAGATCAATGGAAGAAAATGTTATCCAATGCTTCTTCTATGATAAGTACCTCTCTAGCTGTCCACTATATTTATCTGTCTATGCTCTTATTGTTTCTAAGCATGTATAGTGGACAAGCGATCTTTGATTAATAATGAAAGATTATGACAAATAACACTTGATACTATTAACCGCTTCATCAAAAAGCTTTAAGTGTTTATAAATGCAGGGCAATGAATAAGTAATGAAGATAAACAGAAATGAATCAAGACAAGAAGCACCAGAATAATCTCTTGAAAAAATGCTAGTTCTGTAAAATCCGGTGGCACCGGATTGACAAAACCGGTGGCACCGGTTTTGCCAGAATCAGTAGGTAGCAAAAGGATAAGTTCCGGCCGGCTTCAGATCTTCCGACCCAAAAGTCCGGCAGCCTCTGTCTCGTATCAGAAGTTCCGGTAATCTATGCCAGAAGTTCCGGCAGAGGTTCAACTGTCATGCTTCATCTAAATTGGAATATCACAAGAAATACTCTTCTAATTATATCTGAAGCTTCATACAAACATCTGTGAGCCTGTCTTGATCACATTTACTTATTCATGAATTTATTTATAATATGACCACAATATGAAGCTAGCTACCCTAGTGCCTTAATTGAGCTAAAAGTGCAAGTCTCAAGGTTTGAATCCTTGATGCACATATTTAGGGGAGCTTACTTCATATTTTGTGTCTCTTGGTACTAACATCATTTGCAAGTTTTCGTGTGTATAGTTCAAGTGTAAGGGATCATACTTATATTCATATAATACACTTGAGCAACTCCAATGCAAGTGAGTTGGTGATGAGTAAGCTACATGACAACAAGGTCAACAAACCAACATGGTAATTGTATCATTTTTCATTTAAGTTGGTTTGAGTTTCACATATATAGCTACTCTCCATAGCATGGCTTAGATTCCTTGTTTGGACTTAATTGACCAAGATGGTGTACATATGCTTGACTTCCACATAATCTTGTGTACACCATATGATTGAGAAATTTAATCCATGTTATGAGGTCTCATATTTTGTGACTCACTCCCCGCCACACTCAAAGAGTCACCAAATATGAGACTAGAGCTTGTGCTACTAATGTTTGTATTGTCTTGTCATTTTATTAAAACTATGGTTAGATCACACTAAAATGACAAGATGAAAAGAAATCAAAGCACAAGTTAATGGATATATGTGTTCTCTATGTGAAGAATTTATTTGTTCAAGACCAAGGTATGTTTTTCAAATTCATATATTCATTTCAATGCATCTAGGCCTTCCTTCATGCTAGTGTGTTTAGCATGAAAAAGGTTTTGATGATATTACATCTATGATGTTGAGATCCTTGGCACAATTTCAATTTGTTTATTACCTTCTATATGCCTTGACCAAGATTGTGAATAAACTCCTCTATATTCATAATTGAATAAAGTGCAACTCAAAAGACATTCAAAATTCTTATGCACTATTTAAGGGGGAGCTTGTTCCAATACTTGTGTCACTTGTGGGACTAATTTTTTCTTCTAGTGAACTTGTAGTCTCATGTGCTAATGTACCTTGTGCTAACTCAATACTTGAATAAGAAAAATAATTATGAGAGCTAGCACTATGCCAAATTGAAATATGCATAAGTTGAATGGGCTTAAAGGTATGTTTTCATGAACCTCTTATTGTTTATCTTTTGCATCTAGGCCCTTGAATCTTCCTAGTATGTGCTTTTGCATGTAATTGTTCTAAGTCCCTTTGAACTTCAAATCTAGATATTTAGTTGATATCTTCATTAAGAATTGACATGGTGTCATCTTTTGCAAGATATGAGCTAAATATGCTAAGATGGTCATTGACTTGAGGTGGATGCATGCCTTGTGTGACATAGGATAGATTTTCAAAATTAACTAGCATGTGTAGGAAGTGTGTTTTTTGAAAATCTTTTGGTGTTGGTCCTTGTGGCCACGTTGATCCATTTGTGGTTATTGTTATCCTTGCTTGATTGCTGGCTAACTACAAATGGTGAAACACTCTCAAGTCCATTAGATCTACCCAATCTCATCTCAAGGGCTATGATTATTGGATTTTCTTATCTCATCCATATCCATCAAATATCCTTCATCTGAGTCAAAGAGCAGTGAAAAATGGACTTATGGATTCAAAAATGGAGCTGAAGTGAAAGAGAGAAGGGCAGAAGTGCAAAAATGGACAAAAGCCACGGGCTCAGAAATTTCCGGTGGCACCGGATTTCCAAAACCGGTGGCACCGGTTTCTGTCGGCAAGCCACTATTTACCCGTGACTTACCCCTTCAGTTTTACATTTACCCCCCTCTTCTCACTCCGACCCAAAACTGAAAGGAGAGGGCGACTTGAGGCAATTTTGTGGCAATTTCAAGGTTCCATCGTGGGATTCAAGTGTTGAGGCAAGATTTGGATCTTCCAATCCGGTGTGACCGGATTCCCCTCCGTTCTAGGGCTGCAGCAACTCTTCCACCATGTCGGGAGGTACTCAAATCAATGTTTTTGCCCGATCTATTTCCCTAGAAGTTTGCTCTCGGATTCCCTTGGTAGAACCTCATATCCTAGTCCCTAGAAGCTTCCCAATGCAAGAAATCGAAGTTTCCATGGTCGCATTGCTGTGTGCACTGACCTAGGGTTTCTGGGCAGAAACCGGTGGCACCGGTTTTTCAAAACCGGTGGCACCGGTTTGTGCGCAGGGGCCCTGGCCAGTGTCACAATCTTGACTAATCCTTATCGAAATCAATTTCTTGTCAAGGATCAGTGTCTCAGTGGTTATTTCTCCATGTATTTGTTACAGATCCAAGCAATTACATTTCTTATCAAAGGAGGCCATCGTGCTCAAAGAATGCCCAATTTGAGTTTCGGGCAAGAGATGCGGAAACAAGTGGGCAAGATGTTGAACCCAGCACAACCTAGAAGATCCAAGAGGGCAGCAGGAAGAGTGAACCTTCCTAGGGGTGATATTCGTATTGAAAATTCTGAGGCCGAGGACACCTCTAGTGATGATGATGAGGAGAGTCCTTATGAGAGGGATCCCACTCCTTCTGAGTCTGTTGCAGCAGACTCTCCCTCAGCTATTCAGCGCAAGAGAAAGGAAAATCCATTCGCACACAGAGCCATGAGCACAGTCAGGGGACAGGCAGTGGTGACAGGAGTGGCAGTGGTAATGGTGATGATGAAGAGGATATCATTTCAGCAATGGGGCCAAGGCCATCTCACAATGCTCCTTCCACACATCTCAGTGATGTGACTTTTAGAGCTCCCATGGCTCCTCCTACACCGAGCCAAGGTCAACTACAAGGCCAAAGGTATGACAGAAAAGGCTAGAGTTGACAGAGCAAAGAACCCCAAAGAAGTTGGTGAGAGGCACATTGACTACAGGTTTGCCACAGCTTTTCATCAAGATTTTTATGAGAGTGCCATTCTTGCTAAAGATATTCCTATTGCCCAAGCTCAGTTCATTGATTGGAAGTACATGAGAGCTTTTAAGGACCCTAGGATTGATGAGATCATTAGAGAATGCAAAAGGAAGAATGTGTACAAAATCATGGGGTTTGCCAAGTCATGGAATAGTGAAGTAATTGCACAATTCTATGCCACCTGCTACTTCACCACCAGAAATGATGAAAGGATTGTGCATTGGATGACAGAAGGTAATTGGTTTGGAGTGTCTTATTCCCAGTTTGCCTCTCTTCTTGGTTTTGGTACTGAGGATAATGATAGAGTTCATATTCATAATGCTGCATATATGGATAAGAAGGATATGAAACACATGTATCTACCAGGACATGAGGGTTACTTTGGGAGAGTTAATGGCATGCTACCCTTCTATGCATATCTCAATCGTATGTTTAGGAAGACAGTTGCTCCTAGGAAAGGTGATCAAAGCAACATCTCATTCTATCTTCGTGATTTGATTAACTACATGACCCCTAGTGAGCCAGAATTCAGTGTGGTGGATTATATTTGGGAAGAAATAAAGTCCATTGCTGGATCTCCACAAAAGAGTTGTGGGTATGCTCCGTATCTCATGCATGTGATTGAGGCTGTCACAAACCTCACATTTGATTATGATCATGTGATTGAGCCGTTCCACATGAAGAATGACATAAAAGGGCCAACTCTAGCTCAAGTGGCAAGTATGGAGGCCAATGTTGAGGGTGTAGAAGCACCCGAAGGTGCTCCTACAGCTGCTGCCCCTTCTATGGCAGCAAGAGAGGCGTCCGGTAGTGGACATGGACGTGGGCAAAGAGATGTGCACAAGCCCCCTTCACCACTTAGAAAATTGTTCAACTTTATGTGTGGGTCTTGTATGAGCACAAATGCAATTGCTCACAAGGAAAGGCAAAGGAGGAAGAGGGATTCGAGGATGATTAGGCAAATGTATGAGGATCCATCCAATAGGCCTCCTATCCCCCGTGCAGAGTCTGATGATGAGGAGAGTGAACCGAAGGGATTTGATCAAATTTGGTCTAAATCTCAAGAAGTGGATCCGGTTACTCAAAAGGATTATTGGGATTGATCCATAGGCAACACATATTACAATCCGTCATATGTGGGCATGCAAAGTGGAGGTGCTTCATTTTCTGAGGTGCCATTTGTGGGAACTCAAGGACAAGGTGGCTCCTCTAGTATGACACAGGTTGATCCTTATGCAGCTGGAGGTTCAGGGTCTGCTCAAGCTGATATTTTTGGAGGAATTTTTGGCCATGTCAATCCATATGTTGGTACATTTCCTCCAACTCAATTTGCACCTCAACCTCCATTTATTCCTCCAACTCAAGGCCAAGAGCAAAATGATGATGAAGATGATGAGTAGAAGCAGCGGGAGAAGCCCCCAGGACCTTTGTTGGTGATGGATGACAAAGGGGGAGAATTTGAAGCGATTAAAGCGCCGCTGTTCTGTGTCTGCTGGCTCTCTGGCAAAACCGGTGGCACCGGTTTTGGCTGTTGTATGCAACAGGCCTCTTTGTAATAAATTCAACTCTATCTTAGCTCTTTTGGACTTGAGAACATTTGTAATGAGTGCTAGTCTGTGTGTTGCACTTATTTTTTATGTGTGGAACTTGTTGAATTTTATTTAGACTCATGTATTTGATAAAATGCTTTGTGTGTTGGAAATTCTGGTTGGGCCAGAACTTCTGGTCTTGAAGCTCCGGTAGCCTCGGGTTGGGGCCAGAAGTTCTGATCCGTTGTGTCGGAAATTCTGGGACGCTCTGTTTGGTGAATGTCTGTGCTTTCCAGAAAATTTCCGGTGGCACCGGTGGCACCGGTTTTTGTCTGGGCGGCACTGTTTCTTGTTTAATTGTCTCGTGCTGCATGCATCACGATTATTTGTTCACACACATGTTCTTGCACCCCACGGATGCTGGGATTTAGGGGGAGCTCCATTTTTCTTGAAAATGTGCAAATTGGCATGTTAGGCCAAGTTATTGAATTTCATTCAAAGCACATATTAAGGGGGAGCTCAAACTAAATCTGAACATTCAAAAACTTTATTGATATATCTATTGTGAGCTTTGATCAAGTTGTCATCAATCACCAAAAAGGGGGAGATTGAAAGTGCATCTAGGCTCCCTTGTGGGTTTTGGTGAATTGAATGACAAAACGATTAAAGGACTAACGTGTTTGTTAAAGATTATGAGCAGGATTTAAATTGTATATTGATGATTCACTATTGGTCATTGGTTGAATCCAATATGGATGGCTCATGTTGACATGAATAAAAGTGGTTACTCCCATTATATATGAATATGAAAGATGGCAAGCTATGGTGCAATAAAGAAAGAGACATAATGACATGTGTGAAATATTGGTCTCTAAATTGATATAAGCTTGTTTGATATTGATATGGGATATCTTAGATCATGTTGAAAAAAAATGTTGTACACTGCAAGATTGGATGAATGGACAAGAGACATGGTGATATGGCTAATTCTTGGTCTATATTTAAAGAAGAACTTGCAAACAAGACATGATGACTTTGATAGAAATGAAAGGTCAAAGTGAAGTGGATATATTGCATATCAAGAAATGGCAAACAAGACATGATGACTTTTATAGAAATGAAAGGTCAAAGTAAAATGGATATATTGCATATCAAGAAATGGAGTTCATTGTTGATACGCACTAATGTGAAGCTATATGCGATGCAAGGATGAAGAGGTGAAATTCGGGATAGTGTTTCTAGGTACTGAAGCGCCCCTGCCTAAGCAGAGACTAAATGTGATACAAATTATCAGTCCCAGGAGGCTGATACATATTTATTCAACAGATGATACAGAAACTTACAACCCACGAGGAAGCGGGCACCTAATACAAACTAGGATAGCTAAAAGGTAAACTACTGCGGTAAGCCAAAGGATGAACCAGAACGGTTCAACCAAGGGATCAGAGTTCTGCGACAGCAAAGCCATCTTGGGCGGGACCAAACTCCACAGGCAAAGTTGGGTGCGGAAGCGACCACCTATTCAGCGTCCTCAACAAAGTCCGGGTCTTCTTCTGGATTAACAACAACAAGGGTGAGTACAAAGTACTCAACAAGCCCAATCACACCCACGGAGGGGTTAACACAGAATTATGCACAAGGAATATCAAGGATAAGGTTAGGTTTTATTTTTGCCAAAAAGCTAGTTTTAACACATGCACGGGTTTATCAAGGTATTCTTTAGCAAAGCAAGCTTAGTAACAAGTCATTAAGTGGGGGTTGATCCACAAAGGATCCATCTTTTAAGTGCTACCGGATTTCCCATCCGCCGTAGCTTTTGGCACAAAGCCGAACTCATTCCAAAACCAACACACGCCAACCCATCCCAAAACCTTAGCATTGTGACCAAGCCATAACTCGCCCATAACCGTGGGCACGGCTATTCGAATAGTTTAGGAAACTCTGCAGAGGTGTACACTTTCACCACAAGTAGGGTACCGCAGCACGATCACCTTAGTGTCAGTGCGGATCCTATCGAAGTCATTACCCACCATAGCCAAAACTACCTAGCCATCGCGAGAAAAACACCAAGGGGTTTATGTCACTAAGACGGCAACCATGTCACTAAGACGGCACTTGGTTTTCCCGCTGCACACCTGCCACCAGACAACTAACAGCACGGCTAGTGGGATTTAGACTAAGCCCTTGCACCATACAAGAGTCGAGTGGTTGTACGAGATAAAGTGGGTTAGGCAAGATGACACATCACCTCGGTTTAAAACCGGACAAAATGGATATCTCCCAACTTGCTTAACCACAAAGGTACAAGCCTCCTTTTTGGCATTTCACAAAGTCATGCCCATCCATTTTATCCACACAGTTTCACTCTTTTCAAACCCAAAACCCAAAACCCAACTCACACATTTATTGTTTTGATAAAACAAGTGTATAGTCATGATTGAGTAAGGAGTAACAAATCCTAAGCATTCTAGAGTTGGTTATCATCTAAACAGAGCATATCATATTTAGTGATAACTGGGTTGTCAAGGAATGTCATATCAATCAAGGAGTGGCTAACCAACCGGGTTTTAAACTATAACAATGCAATTATCAAAGGCTTAATAGGTTGTGTCTATAAAACATGGGATAAACATGCATCAAAGGATGGGATTGGACTTGCCGTCAACAAAAGCTTCCGGGAGATCCTGCTCGCGATACGGGTCCTCGGGGTCGGGCTCGCGGTACTCTCCTGCGTAGTCCTGCTCGCGGTACTGCTCCTCCTCGTTCACTCCGTCGTCTAGGGCACGATCAAACAAATACTCAATAAGAAAACACATTCCTTTACCGATGAGTTGGAAACAGGAAATAACAAAATAAAATAGGAAACGGAATTATTTTGGGATGATTTGTGTAAAGCTCGGCCGGAATGGATATAAGAGAGACGTGTTCGAGTTTGGTGGAGTTCTGGAGAAATTTGGCGCATGAAATGATGAGTTAAGGGAGGTTTAGGGCTTAAACGGGGAATTTAGGACCTCTTTATAATAATTATAAAGGGCCAGGGACTTGGTTGTGAATATTTTGTAAGGTGGAAGGGCATGGTTGTGATTTTGGATAAGTGGTTGGGGTATTTGATAACTGCCAGGGGTATATTTGGAAATAATCCAAAAGATCAGGGGCTTCTTGTGGATTAAACCTAAAGGGGGAAGGGTATATGTGTGAAAACAGAAAGGTGCAGGGGGTTATCCGAAAGATGGCCGGCCTTTTCCCCTCTCCCTCGGCCCGAACAGAGGGAAGGGGAGGGGAGCACGCCGGCGGCGCGGCGGCTCGCCGGATTCGGCGCCCCCGGCCTCGGCGGCGGTCGCGGATGGGCGCACGAGCGAGAGGAGGCCGCGGGGGACTCGGGGCTCCTCTCACCTGGGGCCGGGAGAGCTTGGGGAGGCGGCTCCACGGGCGGGCAGTGGAGGGCGAGCGGCGGCGAAGGAGGAAGACGGCGGCGGCGGGCTCTGAGGGCGGTGGCGCTTGGTGTGGGTGCGCGGGGAGCTGCGGCGGTGTTGGCGAGGGGAGCTCGGGGCTCGGCGGCCGGGAAGCTTCGAGCGCCGGAGTTAATGGCGCGGGGCCGAGTTAGGCGGCGACACAGGGAAGAGAGGACGAGCGCGTGCGCCGGAGGGTGTTGACGCGGGCCCAAGACGGAGGGCGGCACGGTGGTTAGGCGGGGAGGACGTCCGGCGGCCGGCGACGTTCGGNGAAAATGAATTAGGAGAAAGGGGAAGGGAAAAAAGGGAGACGGGCCGGGATTCGCGGCGTCGTGAGGACGCACGTGCGGCAGTCGGCCGGTCGTCACGACACGCAGATCGAGAAAAGGAGAGGACGGCGGGAAGGTTTTCGAGAGTTTGGAAAACTTTGGATTTTGGAACAACGGACAGATCGGGATTGATTGGATTTGGATTTAGGAACTCATCGATAAAGATTTTGAAAACTCGTGATTTAGGATTTGGATTTTTCCGGGACGTTACATGTGGGAACTCAAGGACAAGGTGGCTCCACTAGTATGACACAGGTTGATCCTTATGCAGCTGGAGGTTCAGGGTCTGCTCAAGCTGATATTTTTGGAGGAATTTTTGGCCATGTCAATCCATATGTTGGTACATTTCCTCCAACTCAATTTGCACCTCAACCTCCATTTATTCCTCCAACTCAAGGCCAAGAGCAAAATGATGATGAAGATGATGAGTAGAAGCAGCGGGAGAAGCCCCCAGGACCTTTGTTGGTGATGGATGACAAAGGGGGAGAATTTGAAGCGATTAAAGCGCCGCTGTTCTGCTGTCTGCTGGCTCTCTGGCAAAACCGGTGGCACCGGTTTTCCAAAACTGGTGGCACCGGTTTTGGCTGTTGTATGCAACAGGCCTCTTTGTAATAAATTCAACTCTATCTTAGCTCTTTTGGACTTGAGAACATTTGTAATGAGTGCTAGTCTGTGTGTTGCACTTATTTTTTATGTGTGGAACTTGTTGAATTTTATTTAGACTCATGTATTTGATAAAATGCTTTGTGTGTTGGAAATTCTGGTTGGGCCAGAACTTCTGGTCTTGAAGCTCCGGTAGCCTCGGGTTGGGGCCAGAAGTTCTGATCCGTTGTGTCGGAAATTCTGGGATGCTCTGTTTGGTGAATGTCTGTGCTTTCCAGAAAATTTCCGGTGGCACCGGTTTGTGAAAACCGGTGGCACCGGTTTTTGTCTGGGCAGCACTGTTTCTTGTTTAATTGTCTTGTGCTGCATGCATCACGAATTATTTGTTCACACACATGTTCTTGCACCCCACGGATGCTGGAATTTAGGGGGAGCTCCATTTTTCTTGAAAATGTGCAAATTGGCATGTTAGGCCAAGTTATTGAATTTCATTCAAAGCACATATTAAGGGGGAGCTCAAACTAAATCTGAACATTCAAAAACTTTATTGATATATCTATTGTGTGCTTTGATCAAGTTGTCATCAATCACCAAAAAGGGGGAGATTGAAAGTGCATCTAGGCTCCCTTGTGGGTTTTGGTGAATTGAATGACAAAACGATTAAAGGACTAACGTGCTTGTTAAAGATTATGAGCATGATTTAAATTGTATATTAATGATTCACTATTGGTCATTGGTTGAATCCAATATGGATGGCTCATGTTGACATGAATAAAAGTGGTTACTCCCATTATATATGAATATGAAAGATGGCAAGCTATGGTGCAATAAAGAAAGAGACATAATGACATTTGTGAAATATTGGTCTTTAAATTGATATAAGCTTGTTTGATATTGATATGGGATATCTTAGATCATGTTGAAAAAAAATGTTGTATACTGCAAGATTGGATGAATGGACAAGAGACATGGTGATATGGCTAATTCTTGGTCTATATTTAAAGAAGAACTTGCAAACAAGACATGATGACTTTGATAGAAATGAAAGGTCAAAGTGAAGTGGATATATTGCATATCAAGAAATGGCAAACAAGACATGATGACTTTTATAGAAATGAAAGGTCAAAGTAAAATGGATATATTGCATATCAAGAAATGGTGTTCATTGTTGATACGCACTAATGTGAAGCTATATGCGATGCAAGGATGAAGAGGTGGAATTCAGGATAGTGTTTCTAGGTACTAAGCAATGTGTGATCAAGTTGCGGACTTGAGTCATGTATCTTTGCTAGGGTGACGAAACTTTCTTTGGATTTCAACTTGATGAATCTTGGTCACATTTGGTATTCATATTGGCAAGTATCAAACTTTCTAGAAGTAAGTTGTGAAAGAGGTGAATTGGACTAGAAGTGGATTTCATTCGAAGACAATAGTTCAAGTCACTAGCTCAAGGTTGAAGTGCTCATAGAGACAAGGTTGGATGCAACTCTCAAGTGGAAATGTTGATCAATTATGGCATGACTCAAAGTGAAGAAGCTCAAGTGCATCATTTGTATTTATATTTGATCTTGAGTATAGGTATGCCGTACTATCAAGAGGGATGCATCACATGTAGTCTTGAAATTGTCTAAGTGCTCAAGGAACCCATGTGAATTGTTGAGAGACATAAAACCCTCACGTACACCTTATAGGTTAGGTTTTGCCAGGGCAAAACCGGTGGCACTGGTTTTGGGAAACCGGTGGCACCGGTTTTGTGTCAGAATTCTCCAACGGCTAGTTGGTTTGAATTCCGGTGGCACCGGTTTTAGGAACCGGTGGCACCGGTTTTCACTGGGTCTGTAACGGCTAGTTTTTGAGGAGTGGAGTATTTATACCCCACGACCTCCACAGTGGCAAGCTGCTGTTCCTGAGGTTGCTATAGTGCTTCCCTGCTCTTCCTTGCCAAGCCAAAGCTATTCTTGCTCTCCCCAACCCCTCTTTATGAGGATTGCTTGATATTGTGAGATCTTTGTGTTGGGTAGTAGAGAGAGCAGTCATTGTGAGAAGATTGAGAGCACCAAAGCACCTTGAGCACTGTTGGAATTCATCAAGCTATTGTGATTCATTTGTTACTTTTGGAGCTTCGCTCCTAGACGGCTTAGTGTTGCCCGTGAGCTACCAAGGTGTGGTGAGCTGCGGGAAGTTTGTGCAGGTTGTGCTTCACCTCCGAAAGGGAAGAAGCAAACTAGTGGAAGGAGGAGATAGCTTGACCTAGTGTGGTCGCATAAGCTTCCTCAACGGAGAGTAGGATTCACCGTGCCTTGGTGGCTGCTTGGTGCAAGCGGTGAATCCAAACTTCGGGAAACAAATCTTGTGTCTCCCCGCTGGTTTGAGCTTCTTTGTGTTTATATTGCAAATTGGTGAAATTGCTCGATATTGTTGTATATGTGCTTTTGAGTGCAGGGACTTGGAGATATACATCAGAAAGACATTTCAATCATCATCTCCAAGTTTGGTTTGATTCCGAGCTCCCTAACATATTCAATCTATTTTGGGGGCTCACTGCCCGGGCAAAACCGGTGGTACCGGTTTTGGTGGCAGTGTTCTATATCCGCTGCGTTAGGCGTGCTATTCTTTTATTTGGAGATTCTAAAGATCCTTTTATAAATTTATTTACTGAACTTCTAAAAGTGGTATTTGGAATACCCAATTGTCACTAATAAATTTGTTTTAAGTGGCAATATTTTTAGGTCTCGCCTATTCACCCCCTTCTAGGCGACATCAAGGTTTTTTCAAGTGGTGCTGGTGCAGGGAAGCCAAAGGAAAGGCTTTCACTCGTTGTTTGCACTGAAAACCGTTTACAGCATGCACCAGCGACTCACTAGGAAAAAAAAAATCTAAACTCCTACAATATCTACACCGGCATCAGTGTTTTCAATTCCTTGGTCAAACTTTAACGCTTTCCTAGCTTAACGTTCATCTGATCTACACACACAAGTCTTACCACAGTTTTCCCAATTTGCCTCTAATAACTATAACTCTATGCACAGGCATGAACCCATTTCAAATATTAAGCAACTCATCAAGCATTCACATGAAATTGTCCCACGATTTCTAAACACACCTAATTGTTTCGAAATGCACTAATTTTATAAGTATAACACCAACAACAACTTGCCACTGAACCAATTTAAGCACAACAAGCATTTTTTTCTATGACAAGGTTGACGGGGCTACAACTTAAGGTAGTTTATAGAAAGGGGTAGGAGACCTTGGCTGCTGATGCTCTGTCCAGGACAAATCCCTTGATGACACTTGAAACAGCATATAAGGCTAAACCACTAATGGATACAGGAGGTTGAGAACTCCAATGTGACTGATCCAGCAGCGCAAGTTTTGCTATCCAAGTTGACAATTAGCAGTCCTGATGAGCAAGGCTACAAGGGTCAATTATTGATTGGAAATCACTCAGCCCTCAAAACCAAACCATATAGTGAAAACCCTATTCTATATTTCTGTTGACCCTTTCACCCTGACTAGATACGGATCTTAGCTTACGTCCTGAGCTCCTCGGTCTCGGTGGTAACGGGTTGTTACAAAACTGTACCACAATTCCAGCAGCAAGACGGGAAATTCACCCAGTTCTTTTGCAATGCACAGGTTCCGTAGCTACTACCAATTTCAATTTCGCCACGCCACGAAATCCAAATCAAGCCCAATAAGCATTCTTGCTCCCCAACCCCCAACCAAATCAAACACAATGAGGGGAACGAGAACAGAGTTATACATTTTCGTCGATGCCTTGGGGAAGAGAATCGGCGTCAAGGAGCCGCACGAGCTTGTGCTTGTTGGAGTCCCTCTTTGCCGGCGCCAAGAGATTCTGGTTGTCGTTCCCCCCTTCCAGAAGTTCTTCCAGGACCACTCGACCGGTCGGTCGCCGCCTCCTCCTCCCGCCTCGGCCGCCATCGCTCGCCGCGGATGCCGCCTCCCTTCCGCGCTCTCTCTCTCTCTACTAGGGTTTGGTTGCTCTCGAGTAGGGCTGGGCATAATTGACCGAGGACTGAAGACCGAACCAAAAAGACCGGGACCGAGACCGAAAAGACCGAGACCGAAATATTCAGTCTGTAGTTCGGTCCTGGGCTCCAGATAACCGAACTTTTTACGGTCAGTTCGGTCTTTGGGCTCGGTTAACCGAACTGACCGAAGTTTGCAATAGGCCCAATAGATACCCCAAATTAGCCCAGCCCAATAAGTTCTCAACCCTAAGTATATAAGCACCCTTCATTCCCCAACCCTATCCACTCGTGGACTCCCCCAGACCCCCACCGCTGCGTGCCGCAGCCCGCACCCCGTGCCCGCACCGCAATCCGCAGGCCGCACCGCCGCATCGCCGCTCGCGGCCTCGCGCTCGGGAGACGCCCCCTTGGCCCTCACGACTCGCGAGTGGCGAGCGCCGACCGACTCCTCGTCCTCCTGCAGTCCTACTCACCCGGTCGCCCCTTCCCCCAGCGCTCGGCCAGGCCATCGTGGCTCGCCTCTCCCCCGGCACACGGCAGCAGGGCTGCAGCTGCTGCTCCGCTCGGCCTCCCCTCCGCCGGCGCGCTCCGCCCCTCCCTGTGGGAGCGCCAGGCGCGACGCTTTGACAGTGTTTCTGATTGACCTCCCTGCAGGCAGCCCTCCCTGCAGGCAGCCAGGCGCAATGTCCGGCGATGGTGCCTCCTTCGTCTGGCCTTCTGTCTATCTCACTCTGTATAACGATGTTACTTTTAGCTTTTTGGTTCTTGTCTTATATGTTAATGAGTCCGGTTGGATCTCTGTAACATTTTGATTTCAATTTGATGGAAGCAATCTCTGGTGCTTGTTTTGTTTCGATTTGATAGAAAGATGATTAATTGGAGGGGTACATCTTTGCATTTTGGGATTCAATTGAATGTCGGTGTGAATTTTGGATTTTGATCTGTGTCGATTTTGGATGCATGAACTGATAGTTCTGTTGGTTCGGTCATGACCGAGACCGAACCGAACTGACCGAGACCGAATTGTCTCGGTCTCAACATTTTTCCAGGACCGATCGGTTCCCACTTTTTGATGACCAAAGTTTGTGAAAGACCGAAGAACCGAACTGATCGGTCTCGGTTAACCGAATGCCCACCCCTACTCTCGAGTAGTCGAGTGGGTGAGCTTTTCTGTTCAGACGAGGCCCCGAAAGAGGAGGGCATTAAGCCGGCGGCGCCTCCTCAAGACAGGAGCATTTGGGCCCTTGCTGTTGGGCCTCCACTAGCGGTTTCCACTTTTCTTTCAGAGATCGTGGATGTTGATCTTTAATCAGAAGGCCAACAACTTCGCACACTTATCTCAAAAATCCCTTTAGGCCCTACTTGGATCCCTAGAATTGAAACTCATTCCATGATTTGGATTCTAGCAATTTGATTCAATAGGAATTTAATTACCAAGAATCTAATTCGTTTCAATTTTTTTGTTTGGATGTACAAAGAAACTCATTCTTGGAATTTGATTCCAAAGTGTTGTTTGGATGTTCAGATATTCAAAGTAGCATACAGGCAGCCATGTGGTACCAACACATACACATCAGCTCTCTAGGCAACGATCTGGTACCAACACACAGCAGCTCTCTCTGCAAACATAACAGGAAGGCAACATAGCACAGATAACACACTTGAAATCGTAGTGGTAGGTCAGATACACACGGCAGAAATAACATATACACACTTCAAATGATAAGAAACATGGCAAGCAAAGAGCCAACAGAGACTCGATATACAAGACATCTTCAATACAAACCTAACCAGGGGCCTATATATGACGCCCTAAAACAAGTTTAGGGATCTAAAAATATATTTTGAGAGTTAAGGGATCTAGATGACACATCAAAACAAGTTCAGGGACCATTGGCGTATTTTACTCTATTTTGTCCATGTACATGGACACTCAGCGTTAGTTATGTGGGTTGTCTGGTTGTGGTTGTTCGGTTGCCTAGCAGTTTGCAAAGATAATGAACCTAGAAAAGTCAAAATGAAGAGTAATATAGGACAGGCGTAGCTTTTAATGTAATCATATTTCATATCTCTTGTTTCTTCGAACTGTTATTTTGTAAGCTCATTTCTGCAGCAGCTTCAATGGTTCATTGTACCTGGGCTTCATCGTCATAAGAAATCGAGACATGTTCAGTTAACATTGTCGATATACTATATCTTATCTGACAGCAGCATCGCTATTCGCTGCGTAGATTGTATAGCAAAAACAACTTCTGTTGTCGATATCCCTGCAAATTCAGGACCTAACCATCGTATAATCTCTATTGGAGTATTGGACTTGTAAATAAATATACAAAAAGAGGCCGAGAGGCTGATTCCTGGGGCGAATCAGTCTTTTTCACCACCCAATCTGTATGCTTCTTTCGCAGCCGCGGCAGCCTCTGTATCGGCCTCCGCCTTGGCCTTGCTCTTCTTCACTTCCTCGATGAGGTGCTCGAGAGACGAATCCACGCCGCGGCCCTCGCGCGTGGACGTCATGAGGCACTCGGCGACGTCGGCCGGCGTGACGTTCGCCTCCCGGAGCAGCTCGCCGACGGCGCCGAAGAGGGGGTGCGATTCCACGCCGAGGTAGTTCCTGGCCAGCACCCGGAACGCCTCGAAGCCGCAGTAGGACATCTCGATGTGCATGTCCATCCTGCCGCGCCGGATCAGCGCCGGGTCCAGCTTGCCGACGTGGTTGGTGGTGAACACGACGATGCGCTCGCCGCCGCACGCCGACCAGATGCCGTCGATGAAGTTGAGCAGGCCCGACAGGGTCACCTTGCACTACCGGAAAACCGAACTATGCCAAGTGCCCTGAGCTTTGCCGAGTGCAAAATGTCGGGCACTCGGCAAACACAGCATATGCCGTGTGTCCAAAGAAAAGCGCTCGGCAAAGAAAGAGCACTCGGCATAGTATATGTTTGCCGAGTGTGAGGGGAAGGACACTCGGCAAATCGAGCTTTGCCGAGTGTCAGGGAAGGGACACTCGGCAAAGAGACCAGCGGGTCCACAGGGTTGGCTCAACCGGCCAGCTCCCCTGATGGCCGTCGACGGCCGTTATAGTTTGCCGAGTGCCCGAATCCTGGCACTCGGCAAACTCCCCCTTTGCCGAGTGTCGTGACAGGGGCACTCGGCAAACTTCCCCTTTGCCGAGTGCTTTTTCTGGCACTCGGCAAAGTGGACCTCTATATTTCATGTAAATAGTTCCAAACTTTGCTTGTTATTTCACATATGATACATTGTACTCCATGTTACTATTTTGGATTTTTGTCGGCCCGTTTGCTATATTCAATGAATTTGTCTCATTAAAATGAATTTGTTGGTTTAAGTCAAAATTTGAACTACAAGTGTTTCAAATAAGGGAAGAGAGTGATTGAAAAAATGATATTCATGTTACTAACTCCATTGTGTGACATTATCCATGTAATAGAAGTAAATTTGGAACTTGATTTTCACGAAACACGATGAAGTACGTGTGCGAGGATTGTTTTTTAATTATAGAAAAATCAAATGAACTCTGAAAATCCTGATATTGGTCAAGAGCTCATGATATCTTATGTGGAGGCTGTGGTAAAAAATTTAGAAGGTTCTGCAAAAGTTTTGACATATGATGCTTATAAACCGAACAATCTCCGAAGATGAATTGTAAAGTTCAAAGGATTCTTTTATGATTTGGAGACAGAGTGACGGTCCAATTTGAGTTTAGCTTCAGAAATGTTTCTATTGATAATAGAATGCATGAATTGTTTCATGTTAAATTATGGTAAATTTTTGGATCCGTTTGATAATTTTTAATTTTTTACTCCATTTATTGAGATTCAAATGATATAAAATGATTTTGATGAATAACCACATAAAATAATGGATCAATCCTTGTTGAATGATTAAATATGCATTGTAGAGTGGATTTAACATGGAATTTTCAAAATTTGGTGCAACAAATGCAATAAAACATGTTATAGGAAAGGCAGTTTGCCGAGTGCCCCTGAGAAAACACTCGGCAAAGTGTCTCTTTGCCGAGTGCCGCCCGTTAAGGCACTCGGCAAACATTATTTACCAGCGTTAAATAAAAAAAAATCAAAAAAACGTCCTTTGCCGAGTGTCTTGGATCTGACACTCGGCAAACACCTCCTTTGCCGAGTGTCAGATCTCGGACACTCGGCAAAGTTTCAGCTCCTACACAAAATCCGCCCGACTCTTCTCAAACGTTCACTTCAGCCTTAACCACAAAGGTACAAGCCTCCAAATGGTATTTCACAAAGAAATACCCATCCATCTTATCCAACACTTTCTTTATTTTCAAAACCCAAAACCCATTTTCTTTACTCAACGCTTTCACACTTTTATTCTTTATAAAACAAGTATAGTCATGATTATTTAAGCACTTAAAACAAGTCCTAAGCATTCTAGCAGGGGTTATCAACCAAACAGAGCAAATCATATTTAGTGATAACTAGGTCATCAAGGCATGATCACATCAATCAAGGAGTGGCTATCCAACCGGGTTTTCAAAAATAAAAACTCATGCAATTTATCAAAAGCCAATAGGTTGTGTTTATAAAACTGGGATAAACATGCATCAAAGGATGGGATTGGACTTGCCGTCTTCAAAGCCTTCCGGGAGTTCCTGCTCGCGGTACAAGNCCCGGCGGTCGGCGCCCCTCCCCCGGCGGCCGGCGCCCTTCCCTCCCGGCCATCGCTCCCTCTCCGGCCGGCGCCTCCTGATTTGAAGAGCGAGGCCGCGCCCCCTTGTGCAGGTGAAGTTGCTGACCAACAACTGTTATTCATCGATGTTAATATGTTTCCCCATAAATTGGATGCCATTTGCTTAATCGGATTACAACGGAATCAACTCTGATGCAGCGGTTAACCATCAACCTAAACATTGCAATTGATATGGAAGAACAAGCTGTCTAGCTATAACAGAACGTTGCTTTACCGGCCCGCAAATACAAAATGAGTCAATTGAGGTCTTGCACATGTGTGTCCCTGTTTGGTACTCCATAAGTACTGCTGTGCCACCACTAACCTCTCCTCTTACCTAAACCCCTGAAAATTGCATTGGCTTCTGATGAAATCCTGGCTTGGGCAATGCAATAGCATGTATATGTGATACATGGATATAATCTGAGTAGCATGCTTGTTGTTTGTGGAATCACTTTATTTAATTTATTTATTGCTAGAAGCATGATAGTGCCGTTGTGTATGTGCATGTCGGCCATCGTATGAACCAAAAAATATTTTACTGAACGAAACGATGAATCTTTTGGCGAGTTGGTGAAAGACATATAGGCAATCTGATAAGATGCAACAATTTTTATTAGAGATGGTTGATCTCAAAAGTTTATCATATTTACTATAGTTCAAACAATTTGAAACCCTAAACCCCCTTACTAGAACAAAAGATAGTACCATGGATCTGCTTTATTACAGCTACTCTTTGATCATCAAATGTTGTCCATGTTTTTCATTTGTACCGGTTATCAATGCTCGAATCCTTGCCTATGAATTTAATCTGCCAAAATTTGTATCTGACATCATTGTTTTGCTTTAAATTTTAGAGTCGGCTACTTCACCGTCCTCGCCGCGTCACTTTGTTGGATAGCAAGGTGAGGCATCAATTACCCGTCTCATTTCATATCATGTTCGTAGATCACGTAACCTAGTTAGGCGTCTCCCATTTGAAAGAGATACGGTTGGAAGTATTCAGATCTTTGCATATGGATATCCGTATCTGTTTCGAATTGTCCACGTTATTTGGACAGCCCGAGGATGCGTAGATGGGTACAGTTTCCATGGTCTACTTCGATCCGAGGCAGAATTTCGGCATCATCTTCCTGTTGTTCTCCGGATACACAATCTCCTTGACCGGACGTGTATTTGGAGAACAGTGGGGAGATGCTGCCGAAATTCTGTCTCGGATAGGAGTAGACCATGGAAACTGTACCCATCTACGCATTCTCGGGTGGGATTAGGACCTATCTTTACCTATTAGGCAATGATAGACATCGTGTAGATGTATTTGTTTTTAATATCACCCCGCTGATGTTAAAGGATGGATGATGACCGTGAGTGGATGTACACGGGCCGCACAAATCTGAGTTCATTGACCGATGAATGGATTGAGAAGACCGAGTCCTTTTTGAATGTAGCCTTTGCCAAGGTTAAAGGTGGGGATAGCACGTGGTGTTCGTGCAACAAATGTGGAAACACACGCCGACAAACAAAGGATACCATGGGCAAACATCTTTGCAAGTTTACCGTCACCTCTTTGCCGAGTGCTCGTTTACCGTGGGCTACACTCGGCAAACCCTTTTGCCGAGTGTATAAGTCCCTTTGCCGAGTGTACTTGACACTCGGCAAAGGGGGGGTTTCCCGTAGTGTTGCTAGGCTTGTCGCTATCGTCGGAGTCGCGGCGGCCGTTGTTGCTGTCGGAGGACGTCGTCGACGAGGTCCTGCTCCTCTTGGCCCTGCGCTCGCTGGTGAGGTCGAGGGAGCAGTCGATGTCCTCGATGACGGTGATGGAATTGTCCGTGGTCTCCGCCAGCAGCTTGCGCAGGTCGTGGCTGTGGCGCACCACGGTGAGCTCGACGTCGTAGTCGAGGTAGTTGGCCATGGCGGCGATCATGCTCGACTTGCCCGTGCCCGGCGGGCCGTAAAGGAGGTACCCGCGCTTCCACGCCTTGCCGACGCTCGCATAGTAGCCCTTGCCGTTGCGGAACGCGTCCAGGTCGTCCATGATCTCCTTCTTCTTCGCCGGGTCCATGGCCAGCGTGTCGAACGTCGTCGGGAACTTGACGTCGATGTGGTCCCACACTCGGTCCCAATAGCTGTACTCTGAGATGATGTTGTTGCTGTAGAGGCGGCGGCTGCGGTTGCTGAAGAGGGCGTCACGGCCCTTGGCGAGGACGTGGGGGAGGTACTCGTCGACGACGAGCTGGCGGTGGCGGCGGTGGAAGGTGAGGCGGTAGCAGCGGCGGGGGAAGCGGTTGCCCTCGCCGACGGACTCGACGGAGGACCACGTGAGGGCGGCGCCGCGGAAGCGGTCCTCGATCTCCTGGCCGAGGCCGAGGCTGAACTGCATGGGCTCGCCCTGCACGGCGGTGTTGCCCTGCACCATCTTGGCCTCCCGCGAGCACGCCGCGCTCAGGTACGCCTTCACCTCGGCGTAGTCGTTGCTGGCCTTGACGCTGTAGTCCTCGTAGTCGCGCCGCGCGATCTCGACGGTGAGGTCCGGGCAGATGAGGTCCAGCAGGGACTTGAAGTAGGACCTCAGCAGCCGCCGCGGCGCGTAGGCGGCGATCAGCGGCACCAGCGGCGCCAGGATGAACCACGCCGTCGTCAGGTTGGCGAACCACCACGAGTCCATCTCGGAATCTCGATCGTCGTCCGGGCAATCTCCGGTGCGGAGGCGGGCGCCGCCGCCGGAGGTCTAGCTATTTATTTGGATTATCGCAGCAGGACATGCCTCATATTTTTTTTTCTTTCCTTTTTGGTCGGAACTTCTTCGTTACAGATTCCTATTCTACGCGATGCTGTCTCTCCGATTCCATTCTCATTTCTTTTCTTTCTTTCTTTTTGATCAGGAGACTTTTGTGTTCACGGGTGAGGATTTTGCACCAGCTAATGATGAGATTAGACTATGAATCTATGATCAGCATATATTATGCGGTATTAACATATTTCAAAGGATATTAAGATTTAATGAGATAAAGTAAGAGCCATAAAAGTATATTTATTCAAAAATATCTCAGTAACACAAAATTTATCTATTTTTATCTCATGCGTAACACAAAATTTATCTATTTTTATCTCATGCGTTATAACTTCATACGGGCAACAAACAACATCTCTTCTCAGCCAAGTTCAAGTCATACACCAACCAAACATTTTTTTTAAGGATACCAACCAAACATGACACTGTTACATATGCTCAGCGTGTCCCACAAGAGCCTGGCTCCCAGATACGAGCCAGGCTATGTCGCACAGGCAACCAATCAGGCCCATAGAAGAGGAGGACAGGAGGTCGCGGGCTGGAAGCAAAAGCCCACAAGGCTTTCCAGGGTCCAGGAGATCTTTGAAGCCCAATTGCAAAACGTGGGTGTCTTCCTGCACGCAAAGGCATACTAGGCATTTTCGCAGGGCGGGCCAAACGGACTAGGAGTAGGAGGGAGGCCCATGTCCGCTTAAATGCAGATTCAGGATCCATTTTCATAATTTTTTTTAAATTTCTCTTTCCCTCTATAGGTAAGAATATTATGTCCAGAAAGCATATTTATTGGTGAATGAATTATATAAAGTGTTCTACAATACTAACGCAGGGCAATGCTTGGCGCATGATTTTGAATTTGTCAAATGCCTTGAGCAAAAGTCGGCATTGAATAGTATTAGTAATCTGGGAAGAAAGGAGCACACACTTGCTAGCTGATTTTGTCTCCTTATGGTGCAGGTTCAGCAGAAATGCCAACACAAGATAAAATTAACCTTATGGTGCAGGCTCGTGAATGTGGACAGTAGGCAATGACGACCAAATTAAAGTAGTATATGTAACTGTAAAGTGGATGGAAATGAGTGGTTGTGCCGGCAACGAAGTAGACGGTGACGATGCTGCATTTGCAACCCATACGTTGCCAGTCGTCCATGGAGCAGAGGCACAAAGAAAAGAGGTCACTTTTACATTTTGTCAATGACACCAGCTATTTCCCTCGCACACTAGTGAGCTACGTCTACGATAAAAAACCATTGAAAGAGCTCCACTTTCATGCTGCTCTGTGTGGCCGTCAGCTCCCTGTTGGCCAGGCATGCGCTACCGACAGACAGCGACATGCAACCTTCTCCTCCCTGGTGAATTCCGGGTGCAGGAAGGCACCAAACTACTGTAGGAATCGATTTTTCCCGTTGTGCCGCACGTTCATATTTTTTGCTTGACCGGCCCATCTGGCCTGTTCCGAGCCCGTGTCCCGTGAACAATTCGGCCCATCCATGTTGGCCCAGAGGGCACTGCAGGTCGTCCAGAACGGCGCCAAGCTACTGTAGGGGTCGATTTTTTTCGTTGGGCCGCGCGTTAACATTTTTTGCTCAATCGGCCCATCTGGCCTGTTTCGAGCCCGTGTCCCGTAGACAATTCGGCCCATCCGCCATCCACATTGGCCCAAAGGCGAACTCCAGTTCATCCGGAACTATGCCAAGGTCGTCCTCGCCGACATCCAGGACGACCTGTGCCACGCGCTCGGTGCAGGCAATGCCGCTTGCTACACGCACTGCGACATCCCCGACGAGGCGCAGGTCGTCATGGCCGTGGACATGGCCGTTGCACGCCACGAAAAGCTCTAGGTCATCTTCAACAACGCCAGAATCATGGGGTCCACTTTACTATAAATCAATAGTGATTCATTTTACTTTGATCGGGCGTCGTAGCTTTTGTATATTTTAAATAAAATTTATTTCAAAAAGATATTTTAAATAAAATATTTATATATAATTTGTATATTATTTTATATAAATTCAGTCAAAGATGCACAAGTTTGGTTTAGGACTGTGATACGTAAAAAGGCAAAGGGAGTACTTTTTAAATATCATGCTATTGGTAGACCATAGTATAGGTCATCTTTTGTGCTAGTCTTCAATGTAGGAGACGCCTATAGTTGGAAAGAAAAAATCTAGATGAGCATACCTAAACATCTAAACATCAGTCTCACACTCAGTACATCCCACAAAGATCAAGTGAGCTCAAACAAGGCAAGAAATGCTCAACGAGACTAAGCAAAGTATGAAGTATCTGGGTTCTTCTTTGGGGGGATAAAATGCCTGCTTATCTTCAGAATTTTTATGCATCGTCTTAATCTTCCCGCGAGTTATCAGGGTCCATTTCGGTCGCCTTCGCCTCTGCCTCCGCCGCCGTTGTCCTCTCCTCTGCCTCTGCCTCTGCCTCTGCCCTTGCCTTCGCCTCTGCTTCGGCTTTTACCTTCTCCTCTGCCCTCTTCTCTAGCTCTTGAATAAAAATCCGCAGGCACGGAGTAGGCTCGCCGGAGCCTGCGCGCTTGGCCGTCATGAGGCACTCGGCGACATCGGCAGGCGTGAGCTGCACCTCCCGCAGTATCTCCTCGACGGAGCCGAACAGCTCGTGGTCGTCGACGTCGAGGTAGTTCTTGGCGAGGGTCTGGAACGCCTCGAAGCCGCAGTAGGACATCTCGATGTGCATGTCCATCCTGCCGCGCCGGATCAGTGCCGGGTCCAGCTTGTCGACGTGGTTGGTCGTGAACACGACGATCCGCTCGCCGCCGCACGCCGACCACAGCCCGTCGATGAAGTTGAGCAGGCCGGAGAGGGTCACCATGCTGCGGGGCCTGTCGTCGTACCTGTCGTTCTTGGCTCGCCGCGGCTGCTTGGCGCGGTCGCCGGTGAGGTCGAGGGTGCAGTCGATGTCCTCGATGACGATGATGGACTTGCTGGTCGTCTCGATCAGGAGCTTGCGGAGGTCGTTGTTGCTGTTCACCACGGTGAGCTCGACGTCGTAGATGTCGTAGTCGAGGTGGTTCGCCATGGCGGCGACCATGGTGGACTTGCCGGTGCCCGGCGGGCCGTACAGGAGGTACCCGCGCTTCCACGGCTTGCCGGTGCGCCGGTAGAAGTCCTTGTTGTTCCGGAACGCGTCGAGGTCGTCCATGATGTCCTTCTTCTTGGCCAAGTCCATGGCGAGCGTGCCGAACGTCGTCGGGTGATCGAAGTCGATGTAGCTCCAAGCCTTGTAATCGTAGCTACTGCTCGGATCGATTCAAGGCAAAAATCAAGACCGTCTCGATAGAATCTGTCAAAATTGAGGTGCCCTGTTAATTTTCAGAGTTACATACAAGTAGTCGAGTGATTTGTTGTTGGTGTAGAGCCTGCGGCGGCGGTTGCTGAAGAGGATCTCGCGGCCCCGGCGGCGGACGTGGGGCAGGTACTCGTCGACGACGAGCCGGCGGTGGCGCTGGTGGAACGTGAGGCGCTGGAACCGGCGCTTGATTTGCCGATCCCCCTGCACGTCCTCCTCCACCACCGACGACCACCAGAGCGAGGCGCCGCCGAACTCGTCGGCGACGTCCTGGCCGTCGCGCATGCTGATGACGAGGCCGTCGCCCTCCTTGGCGCCCTCGGCGCGGAGCTCGCGCGCGTCCTGCGAGCACGCGCTGCTCAGGTACGCCTTCACCTCCTCGTAGGTGCTGTCGTTGTCGGAGACGGGGCCGTATCTGGTGTAGCGCATCTCGGTGCCGGGCTCGGGGATGTCGATGGTGGCGTAGGGGTCGACGACGCTGAGCAGCCGGCGGGCGCGGCGGCGGAGGAAGAGGTTGAAGTAGGTCTGGAACAGCCGGCGCGGCGCGTAGGCGGCGAGCAGCGACGCCAGCGGCGCAAGGACGAACCACAGGGAGGTGAAGTTGGAGAACGCCCACTGCCGCCACGGCACGACTTTGCCCGGCTCGGCCATGGCAGCTTTGGTCGGGCGGCGGCGACGGTACGCGGTTGTATAAATAGCTGGAGAAGAAATGGTCCCCCTAAATCAAGGCGTTATAATTCTACTCGAGACATATTTGGAAAGATATAATTAGGATTCAAATCTATTCGGATTTGAAAGCGTACCTGTAGTGTTTATTAGGAGTTGTTCAGCCATCCAACTTTGACATTTGTGACTTAGCAGGTTTCATCCAGTTTTGTACTCCTCGTCTGCAATTTTGTATACAAACATTTTAAGAAATTTTCATCATTACTTTTCATGTAATTTTATATGTTTTGGATTAATTTAGTGACAGATTGTCCTAATCTATAAAAATAATCATAAAATAAATACCAAACGTGGTTGCAACTCATCTGCAAAGTAACTATAATTTTAATATAAAGTTTATATAAAAATACAGATTGTGGCTATAATAAACATTCAATTTTTCTTACATCATATACTCATCACTCCTAAGTACATAGTTTTGAAAACCAACTATCCAACAAACTATTGGCTGGTTGGTCCAAACAATGTCTGTCAAAATATAGCAGCTATTAGCGCTGTTAGATCTAAACAAAACCCTAGCTTATCCACAGGGGACACGCATATTGTTTTTTTTTTATTTTGAAAAACAGGAGGCACGCACACTGATAGGAGCGGATATAGGCATATTTGTTGTGGTCAGCCGACCCCGACAAATCTTGTAGATGCTTTAGTAAACCATTACTGGAGCTTATGAAACACCCTATCATATATTGAACTTAATCCCAATGATTCCAATGATCTTCACGGCTAGATTCGCCATTGCCTACTGATTAAGAGAGACCAAAGCAGTTTCCAGTAGTCAGTCCACTCCCTTTGCAAGTAGTCACCTCAGCAATTTCGACGAGCCTACCTCTCTCTCACTTTCAAAATGTCTCGGTCAGCTCTGCTCACCCCATGCTTTTGCAAAGACAATGGTGGCAATAATCCACTCCCAGCGACGGCGACATGGATCGGAGTCGCACGCGCGACCCTCCACGAGTTGTTTGTTTCCATGCTCAACGTGTTGGTGGGTGGGTGTTTGGTTCGCGACTGAAATCGCCCTAGCAAAAAAAATTGATGTTCACAGCCGGTCAAATGTATCGATGATTTTTGGCTTTTGGCTAACATATGCACAGTTAGGTCACACGATGTCACGATCTACAAACACACTCTAGTCTTCTTTAATTTGAGTTTTCAATGCATGCTACGCTTGTTCCTTTTTCTGAAATTGGGCGGTTTCCCCTTTGTTGTCTCCCACGCCCTGTTCCTGTTCGACAAAAATACCACCAATGAGCTGGAACCTCTGACGAGGAGTGGGAAGTGGAGAGGGCCCACTGGACACTGTGCGTACGTGTCGACCAGCGGCTGGCCGGAGCCAGAGCGCACGCATACTACAGGAGATTCCGAGGGGCAAACAAACGATGGAGCAGGACAGCACAACGCGGTCTGAGCGGACAGCAACGGCGCGCGGCACTGCTTCTCTACACCGGCGGCGAGGTGGTGGCTGCCGGTTGCGTCACGGCTGCGAGTCGCCGTCGTCGTTGACGTCAGTGGTAGGTCTT
The DNA here is from genome assembly GCA_004135705.1 of Alloteropsis semialata. Taxonomy (NCBI): domain Eukaryota; kingdom Viridiplantae; phylum Streptophyta; class Magnoliopsida; order Poales; family Poaceae; genus Alloteropsis; species Alloteropsis semialata. The sequence continues at coordinate 76,380,490 of CM014271.1, read as the reverse complement.
CGTCGGGAGCGAGTACAGAATGGCCATTGGCCAGGACCTCGTCGGGCCTAGCTGGCCTCGTGAAAGCGACGGTCTCCGCGCTGCAGAGAGATGTCGTTCTTCGATCGACGTGGCCGTCATTACACCGGACCCTGTGCCGTCACGATTACACCGGTCTAGTAGACTCTTCAGCGATCAGCGTTCCTTTTCACTATCTATCTGTCGAAACTAGGAAGAGTGGCGCGCTAACGCTGCGCCCGTATAGGTCGCATTTGTAGATATTTGTTCTACCGTGGTGGATGGTTCTTCTATCTTTTTCAAAGTCATCAAAGTTAATTGTTGCTCATCAATCGTCATAAAAGAACTGTGGACACATACATAAAGCAGGCAGAAGTACGTAATGACTCACTATGTGGATTATGGCCACATGTCCGCCCAGTAGCTACTCCCTCCGTCCCAAAAAAATACAATTCTAGCACAGTATCACGTTTTAGTATCTCAAATTTGTCTAATTATAGATTAAAAATATTAATATTTATAATATGAAATAAATATCATTAGATTAGTTATAAAATATATTTTTATAATAAATTTATTTAGAGCCATAAATAAGAATATAACTTGCTAGAAACTTCATCAAATGTGGACCACTTTAAGTGGCACGCAACACGTAGTAGCATTTTTTTGGGAGAGGGAGTACACGAAAGATTGTTGTCGAACAACCACTGGAGTAACCAGTTGCTATGTTCCCAGAAATCTTGTTTGCATACATATTTCCCCTAAGCTGGTAAAGGCTACCAACATTCTAATACAGACAATATTTAGGACACATGTGGATGTGCGTATTGGTGCTAAGCAAGCCACTATGCAGAACTCAGGGAAAAATAAAACCAGACCCTTTTATTTTTGTATGCCCTTCTCAGATATTGTAGGAAAAACCCAAGCTGAAATTGACAATCTGCATATAGGAAGAGAAAAATAAGCTACTTTAACACCATGCCAACATGGAGTAACAACATCATGTACGATAAAAAGCAGGACATTAAAAGAATGCACGCATCACATGGGAGTTAGTTGTAAGCAAATTTTAGGAAAATATGAATAGACAAAGCATGTTACATATTACATTAATTCTAGACAGATAAATAATGTTGTTGCCTGGAGGGGAGATTAAAAAACAAATGTGTATGAGGATGAGATCCACGAGTCTAGGACTGAAGAGTGTTTTGTTTAGAAATAAATGGCCCTTAATTCAAAGAAGACATCAAGGATAAGTATTATGGTTTGACCAAACTGAAACCACAGGATTGAACATATAAATTATTTTAAGGCGCGAATGGAGATAAATGACTTACAAATGCATCTAGCTCAGCTATGTGGACCACTAAGGCATATGCGCAAAGAAAACATGCAGGCTTTGTGTAAATAATATTCCTAGAGAGGTACAGGAGTAAAACTTGAGAGATCAAAGAATTGAACACATAGGTTGGACCTAGACATTTTAAATGATGATAGTTTTCAACATGACTCCAAATGAAACAATTGATAAAGACCGACAAACGAAAAGAAAAGGAAAGCAAAAGTTTAGGTTCACATGTGTAGGTATGTACTAACAACAATTTTAGAATGAACCATTGTAATCAATTGGCATCACAAATAGGCAATAATAAAAGCAACAGAAAACAGAAGAGGATTTGGGGGAAAAGCATTCTATAACCTTGTCAGTAACGGTATCAGATATTTTTTTTGACACACTAATCACAATATTGTAAAGTAGCATTTTGTTCCTAATGTACCTTGTCCTAGGAAAACATTATTAGACGAAGTTGAACACAGGAAAAACAAAATTACCTTTTCCGAGCACAAAGCATGCAGGACTTGTTCCCAACCTTCCTCCTCCAGGTTTCATATGGGTTTAAGTAGCCAAATTGGATTGGGCAGTGTGACTGTCGCAACTTTGTCTGAATTTCAGGCACACAGCAGAAAGTAATGAAGCCATCTGTCCAAACCAGGGCAAAATCATTGAGCTCTTTTACAGTGCCCTATACTACTCGTCAGTAGTATAAGGTATACACGATGTACTATTTGGTAATTTGCTGTCGTTGACAAAATTTCCCCCTTTCTGGCGTCACGGGTTCGAACTCTTCCGATGTGTATCGTTGTTTTTCTCGTTGTTTTTCTTTCTGCCGCTAACTTCCTGCGCCGTCGCCGCCTGTACCTCGCCGTCGCGCTGCCGCAAACTTCCTGGCCGCACGCCGCCCCCACCAGGCTCCTCCTCCATTGCCATCCCTTGCGTCGCCGTGACGCCCCTGGCCGGACGCCGCCCCACCAGGCTCCTCCCTTCGACGGCAAAGAAGTACGCCGCCGCCCTTGCTGCGTTGCCGGACGCCGCCGCCTTGCCGGACGCCGCCATTGCCACGAAGAACTGCGCCCCCCGGATCTCCTCCGGCCCGGGCTCTGCACACCAGGGGCAGCTCCTCCTTTGCGGAACCTGGCCGGAAGTAGCAGGCCATCTTCTCCGTGGCCACAACAGGTTCTCTCCTCCACTTGATTCAACTCAATGTATATTGAATATTCCCCTTTTTTGTTGAGAAACTGGGAAACAGAATCATGGATTTAGTACAAATAGGTGGTGTGTCTCGTTATTTCGATGTTGATATTATTCTGTGAGCGTAAGGCATTTATCTGAATTTGGTATTAAAGCTTTGTGGAAGGCAAAAGCACCGCTGTAATTTAAATTTTAGGTTGAGTATATAGATAGATTTTGCGAGTGTGATTAATGTTACCGATTACGCCTTAAAATGGATGTGATCCTTTGGATTTTTTGTTACTTGCAGGTATTCATAATGGAGGCAGAAGGGTACCAAAGCCTGGAGGAACTTGAGGAATATAACAGCGTTGTAAATCAGACTTTTACAAGGGAGGAAGATTTCTATGAGTTTTACAATAAGTATGCATACAAGAAAGGTTTCAGTGTTAGAAAGGACAATGTGAGGTACAAGACAGGCACCAAGGAGGTGATATGGAGAAGTTTTGTGTGCTCATGTGAAGGGTACCGATCATTGGAGTATTTTGAAAGGAGTAATCAAAAAAGACAGCCACGTGCCCTGACCCGATGTGGATGTAAAGCTAGGCTTGACGTGGAGTTGAATGAAACAAGTGGCATATGGTATGTCAAGGGTTTTGTGGATGTCCATACGCATGCCCTTGCAAAATCAGAGCATGCTTTTGTTTTGCGGTCGCACCGAGGGCTTAATGATCCTCAGAAAGCAGAGGCAATTGAGCTGGGGCTAGGTGGGCTTCGTCCATTCCAGATCATGGACGTGATGGAGACAAACCACGGTGGTGCAGAGGAGACCGGATTTCTTTCGCAAGACCTGTATAATTTTTTTTCGAGGCACAAGAAGGAAAAGGTACAAGGAAGCGATGTTGAATGTGTGTTGAATCATATGCATCATATGGAAGAGAAAGATCCAGAGTTCTTTTATAAATTTAGTTTGGATGCACAAGGTAGGCTTAAAAACCTATTTTGGTCAGATGGTCAGTCGCAGATGGACTATGGAGTTTTTGGAGACGTTGTTGTGTTTGACAGCACGTACCGTGTGAACCGGTACAATCTTCCATTTGTCCCTTTTATTGGAGTTAACCATCATCGAAGCACAGTTGTCTTTGGTTGTGGTATCTTGTCGGATGAGACTATTCCGTCTTACGTGTGGATGCTTGAGGCGTTATTGGAGGCGATGCATCAGAAGCATCCAAAATCCTTAATCACAGATGGGGACGCTGCAATGGCGAGAGCTATTGAGATTGTTATGCCTGGTGCAGATCACAGACTATGTAGCTGGCACATAGAGCAGAACATGTTGAAAAGATTTCGTGGGGCAAAACTCACTGATTTTAGAAGGTTCATATACAAAGCGATGGAGCTCGATGAATTTGACAGACTTTGGAAAGAGTTCAGAGTTAATCATAATATCAAAGAAGATAACCTGTGGGTAAATAGGATGTATGAACTTAGGAAGAAGTGGGCAAAGACTTTCACAAGAGGGAGACATTTTCTGGGCATGCAAAGCAATCAGAGGAGCGAAAGTCTGAACTCAAGGCTTCACAATCATTTAGACAGGAAGATGTCCCTGGGTGATTTAGTGGAGCACTATGAGTTCTGCCTATCACGCATTCGTAGGAATGAGATTGAGCTTGATGCAAAAGCGTTGGTTTCTATCCCATTCACTAAGATTTGTGCTGATGAGATTGAGAAATGTGCTGCGAAAATCTTCACACCAAATATTTTCCAGAAAGTAAGCTTGCAGATTAGAAAATCATGTAAATGGTCGGTAACAGAGGTGATATTCCTGAATGCAGCATGGAGGTATGAGGTTGCATTGCAAGGCAATAGGCAGCACTGTTTTCTTGTGAATTGTACCTTTGGTTCGTCTTTGGATGGCGCCGCATGCCATTGCCGGAAGATGGAGCGGGAAGGAATTCCATGTGCGCACATTTTCTGTGTCATGAAGTATGTTCGTATAGATAGCATCCCACCTTGGTGTGTTTCTGTGAGATGGACGATGAACGCAAAGAGTGCTTTCCCAACTGAGATGCGTACTAACACGCATGTCTGGACTGAACAAATGGATCGTTTCCATGCCCTTCGGAACAAAGGTAATTGTGCATTATTTAAAGTTTCTAGGAGCCAAGGCGAGACAGAGAGGGTAATGAAAATATTCGATGATATTTTAAAAGAAGACACGCAAGAGCATGGAACAGAAGAGCATATGTCATTTGGACCTTTGCCGGCACATTTCTCAGGGGCCAATCCACCTTTTGAGAACAAAGTTCTGAATCCACTAAAGATTGTTACGAAAGGTGCTCCGCGATCGAACAAGAGGTGGAAGTCAAGCCATGAATATTGGAAAACTACTTGAAAATATTCAGGTAATTATCTACATGTCTAGTTATACTTCTTAATCCTAAGTTTGTGATTGATTCTTTGCTTTCTTTTTGCAGTTCTGTAAAGGAGCACTTGAGTGAGGCAATTGCCTATCGCTGGTGGTGGCGTTGTGTTTTTGTTTTTGATTTATTTTTTGTTTGTATGTGTAATATAGCTACCATGTTGGTTGACACTGGTTGCGATAGGCCATGAGATTAAACTTGTGTTTTATTGCTCATATTGCATTACCTACATGCCCTGAGATTAAACACTTGATCGAAAGTATTCTGGCAAGCATATATGTGACTATTGACTATTGCTACGCAGGTGCTTAGTACATTATGTGGGCTCTTTTTTTTTTGCCAAAGAGCCGGATATATGTGACTTTTGCCCTACGCAGGTGTTTAGTAGATTGTGTGGGCCCTACTCAGGTGATTAGTTACATGTCGTATCTGTTACAGATATCTTTTGGCCGCAGGGCCTTTTGCATCTCACGACCATCCTTATCTCAAAGCCAAAGGATTACATATTACATGTCGTATCTGTTACAGATATCTTTTGGCCGCAGGGCCTTTTGCATCTCACGACCATCCTTATCTCAAAGCCAAAGGATTACATATTACATGTCGTATCTGTTACATATAGATTGATGTTAGTTGTAGAACACATTATATATTCATTCGGTTAGTGGATCTGCAACCACGTACGGCAAGGAAGGCGCGACCAGTAGCGTCGTGGGGCAAAGAGGCGCGACCACCAGCGGCGACATGAAATCAACAGAAGCAAAAGCCAAGGAGGGCGCACGACCAGATGACTTTGATCCTATAACACCGGTGCCCTTGAATAGTGTAAGTTCCATCTTGTGCTTTTTCATCAAATTTGTTCCTGCCACAATAGCGTAACATAATGTTAGAAGTAAGATCGAAAGTAAAATATTCTTTATAATTACTCAGAGAAATCAGGAACACGATGAAGGTCATGTTGATCGGACTGTTGAGGGATTCTATAATGGTTCTTTGGGCAGCGGCAGCGATGAGGATCCTGATGACCCTATGGTCAAGGTGCCTTTGGATCCATTGATATATCCACCGCAGATTGGAATTAAGCCGGTAAAATTTGTTGGTTAGTTTATTTTCCCATCAATAGATTATGGAACATTCGAATGCTTGTATCTAAAATAAAAGAATTTTGCAGGTTTCTGTGGCCTATGGACAGATAATGAGGAAATTGCATGAGATTGATTGCAGGGTACACAATAACTTCAATGACCTTAAAGGTACATATTGCTCTTTTTTATTTACAAGCACAACTAGAGGTGCTGCACTCCTAAATTGAAACATACGCAGGAACTTCATTTACTTGGCAATCGGTATGAGACCTTATCAACTATTATGGGTGAGGGGTTCACTGGACTTAACAAGCGGGTTGAAGTTCTAGAAGATTTATGTGTAAGTTCCCTACAACATGGTTTCTCATACCTTGAATAATTTCCTTGTGTGATGACCACTTCAATCCAATTATACCTTTGCAGAAAACAAGGGAAGTGGAAAACACTTCAGTCGAGGATAATAACATATGCCCACCTGCCAAAAACCAAAAAGATGAAATGTCACAACCAAAGCAGCAGGCAAGATCCAAACGACAAAAGAAACCCATAGAACAATCAAACAGCGACTTTGACTATGGAACCACCACAAAACGTAAGCGATCCAACAAGAACAAAGCTGAAGATGAAATGCCATATATTGAAATACCTGATGAGCCACTACCAACAGAGACCACTTCACAAGGTACATACTACGTCTATACGAGTTGCATTCATCTTTCCCTAAATAATATTTCATCTGATGTGACTAATTTTTGCAGAATATATGTGCAACGTAGATGACATGCCCACTGTCCAATACATCGATTCATCGCCAAAGGATAAAATTTTGGTGCTAATTGGTACTCACTGGGCAACAAGAACTGATCTAGAATGCCTGCTAAACTGTTCATTATACCTACACGGTTCGGTAAGTATAGCTGTTCATATACATAAGCTATCTCAACATAAACATGTACCAATGTCTACCTTTCAACTACAGGTTGTAGATGCATACATCCGCATCCTAAAAGCAAAACCCAGCATCCAGAAAAGGGAAGATGGAGAAGTGTATCTAGAGACAATATTCAATTCCAGGATGATATGTGACGACACCGTTGCTTCATTAAAGAATTATGATGAACACAGCTTCCGTTTAGTTCGAACATTAACTTATCTCCGTCATGATATGGTATTTCTTAATCCTACTCGTGCTTTCTTGAGGTTCAGTTCACATGCAAAATCTAACAAACCAATCTTACAGGTCTTCTTTCCCATCAATATTAAGCATACTCATTGGTATTTGGCTGTGGTCAATGCTCCTAAACGTGCCATACAGATTGTTGACTCAGCAGGCACTGCCACTCGTCGTCCTGAACTGGAAAAACTGGTGGGCAACTACTATACTACCAACTACTTAATTAAAAATCAGTATTATTTACCTGAACGAATG
>CM014271.1:76329662-76372047 GCA_004135705.1 Alloteropsis semialata | reverse complement strand
CGCGCGTGAGAGGAGCCGCGCCCGCCTTGCCGCTGCACGCGCGCCCGCCCTTCCTTCCGCCCACCTTGCCTGCCCGCTCGCCTGCTGCAGATCTAAGGTTTTCACGGGAGAGAGAGGAGGGCACGGGAGAGGAGAGGAAGAGTGGATTTAGATAAGGTGAGGGGTATTCCGTCTTTTCCTATTGCTCTGGATGTCTCTCCCATTTGTTTCAATTTTTTTAATGCGTGGATAACTAACAGAGTTAAAACCAGGGGTAAACGAGGGCTTCAGTTTCAAAAAGCAGGGGTAAAATCGCAGAGTTGAAAAAATGAGGACAAAATCACCATTGACCTCCATAACAGGGGCAAGAACGCAAAACCCCCAATACTTTTTTTAAGGAAATGAGCACAAATACTTTAATCAGGCGTAGATAGGTCGTCAGCACCTGAATTCCTAGGCCCAAACGATGAAACTAATGGACACAGATCATAGGCCCAAACGAAACCGGGCCTTTTGTCGGCCTTGCTAGAGTCCGGCCCGAACCACATATGCTATGGGCATGTTTGGATGGAAGCCTCCTAGGCAGCTCCATCCCCAGGCAGGCATCTCAGCCCCAGGCGTTCGAAATGGGAACACTGTCTGGGTCAGGCGAATTCTGCAGGCCACGAAGCAAATAGGGGCGGAGGCAGAGGGTATTCCTGGTATTCCCAGGAATACCCAACTTATTTTGCAAAAGAACAAATATATATAAAGTATATACTATATATAATTAATGTTGGGTCATATTCTACTGCTTTTAAGTCAAAGAGCATATTATCTAGCCCATGACATATATGTCTCAATATCTGTTCATCTCTAAAGTCTGGCAAAACGCATTTTAATTGTCATCCTCATCTATTTTACTTGTCAAATCCAAAACTTCGGCCAAGCTAATACACCCAAGCTAATATGTCAGCAAAAGAGCAAGCTAGGTGCAATGGATATTATAGGATGACCCAAACGTCAAGGCCAACTTATATAAGGAGCATAACATTCTATACTTAATTTTCCTCGCAAATTTCAAGTCCAAATTTGTAGCATAATTAAATATTTTTCTAAATTAGTGGTCGTATCTATAGCGTGAAGTATTTAACATTTACACTCAAATTTACATTGTCATATTTGTATTTACATCTTTTATGTTGGGAATACCCAACTTCAAAATCTTGGCTCCGCCACTGGAAGCAAACAAGCCCTATATGCCTACCTCTTACTCCCCTCCGTTCCAGAAAAGAAGGCATCCTATGAATTTTAGGGCAGATTAACAAGAATATAAAATGACCATGGTTACCTTTATTTATTAGCCATATTTAAGTACTAATTGATTGTTGCATGTCCGCATACACACATGCACATACTAAATGAAGTAGAATGCCTTATTTTTTGGACAAATTTTGAATCGTTGGATGCCTTCTTTTTCGGGATGGAGGGAGTAAGAACTATCATAGCTCAAGCTAGAGGTGGACTGTAGTGCTTGTATGAGGCACTTTGTTTCAACTTTAGATTAGGAAAAATACGCTTAAACACTTTATTTTAACGTATCTAGGGCCTGCAAGAATCGGAGCACTTTGTTTTATCCCATAATTTGTAGCAGACAGTTCACATAGTATGATGCTCGACTCCCGTATAATTTTTGAAAGAATCTCAAGGTCTAAACGGCCCCTACCATAGATTCGTCCTTGCATCCTCCTAACAAGAACACTAGAAAAAGCAGCAGCAGCTGAAGCAGCTTAGAGCTAGCTGATCGAAGCCACGCTTGTTGGTTCTGAACCCTTTCCCCTGCCACAACCACAAGCACAAAGACCTGCTGCTGAGCTTCAGACTTCAGAGCAGAGGACAGCGGCACAGCGCTGCCCATGCCATCACGCATGTAGCGTTTCCACATGGTACATCGCAGTCGTCGTCTGGCGATCGAGCAGCGCAGATCGGCAGATGACCCACCGTCATCAACAAAACCCTCCTGCATGTCCTGCAAGTCTCTTCAATTCCCAATGAACAACATGATCTTGAGCTATCATTAGTTAACTCAGGCCTTGTTTAGTTCGCAAACTTTCGCAAATTTTGCAAAAAGTTTCTGCTTTGAAAAACACCCCCCTTCTCTCACGACAAGCTTACCAATACAAAGTTTCTGAACTAAACAAGACCTCGTTCATCTTGTTGTTCTGCAACGGATCGATGCACAGGCGAAGCTAGGGGTCTACAAGCGGAAGTCAGGACTCAGGGTCTACAGATCTGAAGCCAGGAGTATACTCTATACTGTACTAGTGTTGATATGAATCATCTTGTTTCAACTTTCAGTTTGAGATTAGGGGGAAAACACCTTATTTTAGCCCTTATTTTGGATCAGGCATTTCACATAAAACAATTTAACTATCTTATGATTTTTGAAAGAATCTCACGATCTAAAATGCGCCAACTTGAACATGATTCGTCCTTGCATCCTCCGTGTTACAAATAATAATATACTGAAAGTAGAACTGAGACAAAAAAAAGTAGAGAAAGAACTATTGTTCTCATTATTATTGATTGTGGGTTTGATTACATACATATACAGGTTGAGGGGACACGATGAAAGGGTGTCTGTCCATTCAGGAGGCATCCCTTCTGAATGGGTGTCCTTTCACTGTGTCTGTTCATCAAGGGACATGCCCTTTGGATGTGTCTACAACTACACTAATCTATGTCTTGATTGGTTGGATGAGTCATCTTGAGAAGGTGTCTCTACGAAGAGACATCTATTCACAACACTCCCCCTTGATCGAATCCTGCTATGTAATCAATACATTGATACACTCCTCTAAAACCCTTTGGGAAAAATGAGAGGAATAATATAATGATATGCCTTTAAAACTCCTTTAAAACCCAGTGGAAAAAATAAGGAGAAAATGATATAGCATATAAAGATTACCGCTCGATTTAAACTTATATGAGAAAACCTTTAAAAGGAAAAACCCATAAGCAAGTTTAAAGAACAATACATATGATCGTTTGATCAATATGTCTTTGGATACCTCCTTTAAAAACCCCTGTGGGAAAATAGGAGATATGACATATAATATGTTTTGAATACCCCCTCAAACCCCAATGCGAAAAATAGGCGATATGACATATATTCTTGCGTTGATATTGCCTTTAAAAACCTTCATAAGAAACCCCTTGAGAGGAAAAACTCACAAAGGAAAAAGAGTACAATATGATGTTTGAGCACAGGTTGTTGTTCAAAAGAGACTCCCCATGAACATTACATCCCTAAGTCACCACTTACCTATTCCATGAACATATGTTAATATGTGGATGTGGTAAGGACTTTGTGAACAAATCTGTGAGACTGTCACATGGTCTGATTTATAAGATGTTTATTTCTCCAATTTTGATAAATGAGAATAAAATATTTTGGGCAATATACATGTTGGTATTGTTCCTTGCAACCTGATACATGTATGCAACACAAGCAACATTATCTATGTAGATAATTATTTATGATTCACTGGAATCAAGTTTAATCATTCAACAAAGTCACACACGTTTAGGTGGTGTTTTAGAATGATAGATGGAAGTAACCATTAGAGTCTATGCAATGACTCCCATGAGTACTTTACCACCATGACATCAGTATGTATTCTAGCATAATGGAGATTATATAGCTAGTATCTCAATATCCCACTATGGTCATATCTCAATAGAATAAACCAAGATCTTTGGTGCCAATCTTTCTCCTGCCAAGTGGCTTGATGGAGATGCGCATTTTGAGCTATAGCAAGTTATCTGCAAATGCAATATCAGGCCTGTTGCGATTTGCAAGATATGCGCGCTTTTATAGCACTAAAGTTGTCATACTATGGTCTAGATGAATATTGATCCACCTTTAGGAATGAACAACCATAAGTATTGATAGATATGATTTTTCAATATTATTCGTATATTGATAGACAATATAAATTGAGTATTGAAACACTGATGTATGTGCTTAAACTCTAGACTTAAGCATAATTTGGTTTTGCCCAAATTTGTCATCTCTAATTCCGTCCTAATATGATTGTATGTTTGTTATGTCCAATTGGAGATGATATAAGTTAGGATTTTACATTGGACACACTTATGTAATCATATTATTTGAGTAAACCTTTTGTGGAAGGAACTCATTTGGTTAGTTGTACCACAATCAACTAAACATTTCAAGTCATGGAGTGACTCGAGCTTACACAATGTATGTTGCGATTTATATTTCAATTCAGAATACGAAGTCCATTGAGAACTTATATGTCTGAATCTATCCAATTCATTTATTCTGCCAATAAAATTTGGGAACACAATTTTCATACATACCATGGGGATATGTTGCTATGCTTGGTCTCTGCATGAAACCATGTGCTACAAGCCCTCAGCTATCTCACCACCTTTGTTTCCATATGGAAACATTATGGGAAAAGTTCCCATAGTTGAGCGAGAGCAATCCTTCTTAATTGCCACCTTGGTTTGACCCTTGTTGAGTGTTAGGACACTCTTGTCTAGGACTTTTGGTCTGGATCTAGTTGAAGGTGTACGGCAATTTGAGAAGAAATAGATGTCGACAATTTGTAGTCTTTGTATGATTGATTCAATGGAATCAATGTAGCTTGTGAAAATATTAACCCTTTTGAACTCTATGTCATTTCCCACAACGATAGAACAAGGTCGTTCCATTGACCCAGCGCCTGAAGCTGTGTACACATGTGCTGGGCTTTTGAATGATTTTATCATCCTTAGGCATAAGGTGTCTATCAACATGAAGTTGATGTGCATTTACTGTCTTGGAGGATTTCTCCCCTTGTCTCCGAGAATGCTTGCAAAAAGCTATATCCCTCATGACCATACTTCTCCCCCTCTCAGTTTGATTCGAGGAGTTGAGTGATTTTTATTAAGCAACTCCACTCTTTCTGGAACATGTATGACGAGAATCGGATTAGATGACACCTTTGACGAGTAAAGGCAATTGGCAGGTTATTTGCAAAGGGTTGCAAATATATATTGGACTACTGACAATTAGAGTAGATATATATCGTAGATATATATGAGGACCGAATGTGCTAGACATTCTAATTCATGGCATTCTATAGTGTGGTATGAATCTCCCCCTAATGCCCGGAATTGTCCTCAAAGTGTGATCAGCATACGAGCTGTGAATAAATCCCCATAAGAGACCCAAAGTATTACGTGATTGACGGATAATAATATCTTGTGTGGATCCCCAATGCCCTTAGATGTATGCTGAGGTGGTGATCTCGGTACGTGTAGAACGCCAACCGATATGCAGATAGGAAATACTTGGCTAAGGCCAAATTTCCACGTACTAAATGCAATGGAGGGAGCCATATAATTGCAGCGCAATGAATTTGGATTACTTATCCGGTGTGTAAAGCCACATATTACCAATTAAATGTTGGAATTGTGCAAGTCCATAAAGGTCGTGCAATGAGCTTTGCTTTCTGTTGATGAAAGAATCCGATAACCATTTTGAGTATGAACATATGGGACTACGTGCTGGTTCTGAATTCCTTTATCCTTACAATTGTTATGTTAGACAAGAATTCAGTAGCGCATTCCATGCAAATGGATTGAATCCCAGTGATAGTATGCTCAAAATCAAAAAAAATTGAGCAATTATTTTATCAAAATCATGGTTTCATGTGGATAGGATGCACACATGAGACCATCATATAGATGTGTCTATTAGAACCATGAAGTACTTAACATAGCCATGTAATGGTTTGGATAGGACCACATAAACTGCCTTGAATGTGCTTAAGCAATTTGAGTGGCTTGTAGCTCAAATTTTAAGGTGAGAGAAACTTAAATTTTGTTTTCCTGTGGCACATGGGGTGCACACAAAATCCAAAGATTTGTGAAAATTTTGCACTACTGACCAATAAAATTGCTGATAATTTCCATTAGCATCCATATGTTGGGATGACCAAGGCATGCAACCAAGTCTTGNTATTCTGCCAATAAAATTTGGGAACATAATTTTCATACATACCATGGGGATATGTTGCTATGCTTGGTCTCTGCATGAAACCATGTGCTACAAGCCCTCAGCTATCTCACCACCTTTGTTTCCATATGGAAACATTATGGGAAAAGTTCCCATAGTTGAGCGAGAGCAATCCTTCTTAATTGCCACCTTGGTTTGACTCTTGTTGAGTGTTAGGACACTCTTGCCTAGGACTTTTGGTCTAGATCCAGTTGAAGGTGTAGTTGAAGGTGTACGGCAATTTGAGAAGAAATAGATGTCGACAATTTGTAGTCTTTGTATGATTGATTCAATGGAATCAATGTAGCTTGTGAAAATATTAACCCTTTTGAACTCTATGTCATTTCCCACAACGATAGAACAAGGTCGTTCCATTGACCCAGCGCCTGAAGCTGTGTACACATGTGCTGGGCTTTTGAATGATTTTATCATCCTTAGGCATAAGGTGTCTATCAACATGAAGTTGATGTGCATTTACTGTCTTGGAGGATTTCTCCCCTTGTCTCCGAGAATGCTTGCAAAAAGCTATATCCCTCATGACCATACTTCTCCCCCTCTCAGTTTGATTCGAGGAGTTGAGTGATTTTTATTAAGCAACTCCACTCTTTCTGGAACATGTATGACGAGAATCGGATTAGATGACACCTTTGACGAGTAAAGGCAATTGGCAGGTTATTTGCAAAGGGTTGCAAATATATATTGGACTACTGACAATTAGAACGTAGATATATATGAGGACCAAATGTGCTAGACATTCTGATTTCTGGCATTCTATAGTGTGGTACGAATCTCCCCCTAATGCCTGGAATTGTCCTCAAAGTGTGATCAACATACAGGCTATGAATAAATCCCCATAAGAGACCTAAAGTATTATGTGATTGACGGATAATAATACCTTGTGTGGATCCCCAATGCCCTTAGATGTATGCTGAGGTGGTGATCTCGGTACGTGTAGAACGCCAACCGAGATGCAGATAGGAAATACTTGGCTAAGGTCAAATTTCCACGTATTAAATGCAATGGAGGGAGCCATAAAATTGCAGTGCAATGAATTTGGATTACTTATGCGGTGTGTAAAGCCACATATTACCAATTAAATGTTGGAAGAGTGCAAGTCCATAAAGGTCGTGCAATGAGCTTTGCTTTCTGTTGATGAAAGAATCCGATAACCATTTTGAGTATGAACATATGGGACTACGTGCTGGTTCTGAATTCCTTTATCCTTACAATTGTTATGTTAGACAAGAATTCAGTAGCGCATTCCATGCAAATGGATTGAATCCCAGTGATAGTATGCTCAAAATCAAAAAAAATTGAGCAATTATTTTATCAAAATCATGGTTTCATGTGGATAGGATGCACACATGAGACCATCATATAGATGTGTCTATTAGAACCATGAAGTACTTAACATAGCCATGTAATGGTTTGGATAGGACCACATAAACTGCCTTGAATGTGCTTAAGCAATTTGAGTGGCTTGTAGCTCAAATTTTAAGGTGAGAGAAACTTAAATTTTGTTTTCCTGTGGCACATGGGGTGCACACAAAATCCAAAGATTTGTGAAAATTTTGCACTACTGACCAATAAAATTGCTGATAATTTCCATTAGCATCCATATGTTGGGATGACCAAGGCATGCAACCAAGTCTTGAGTTATTCAAGATGTGAAAAATTACCTTGTACGCAACATGTCGTATGAATTATGTATATGCAGTACAATCTTGATGACAAGAAAGATATTTTTCCAAGCAAATGTGCTTGTGATATCTATAATTAATAGTCATTTCTATAGCTTGGAAGGGTACTTAATGAGTGCCCTTAAGGAGTGTGATGATGGCGCGACCAATGCTAGCAAAATGCTATCACATTTAGCGAGTGTCATCACATATTCATATCTTAGTTTTTAGAGAATAGAATTTGTCTCCCCAAGCATAGAATTTTGTGGTGCACATGTCCACTTAGAATCTTTCTTTTCTCATCAAATTTACTTTGTACAAATCTATATAACAATTGAAGTTTCTATTATGAAACTTATTTCAGATATATAGAATACATAGACTTTACTATATAGTAAATGTTAGTGACATATTTTGTGTCATACAATATAGTCAAGTGATGATAACATAAGCATATTACAACAACATTTATCCCAGTTGATGTTAGATTGAAGATTGAAGTATGTTTCACATCTTAGCTCTAACACTAGCAACAAAACTCACCATAGTTTGGGTACAGATTAGTTGTGTGTCATAGGATGTGGCGTTCTTAGTTGTGTGTTCGTAGTGATCACACTGACAACAAAGTAAAAGTTGTCACATTTTGAATCTAAGATGCTTGAATCCTGAATTAGACGCACGAGGCTATTATCCTTTGTTGCATTTGCGTTTATTTGGATGACATAAAGTATCCATCGATCTTGTTATTCTGAACATTAAATGCATTTCAATGAGTGTAGCCATGTCTGGAGGACGTGACGATGTGTCCATATTAGGACTTCATCAAGCTTCTTAACATGGTGGATAAAAAAAAATTCTTCCATATGTGTAGGATTCTTTTTGCAAGATTGCAACTTAGGGTAACTCTATGAAGAGCATGATTATGCACTCCAAAAGACTGAAGGTCCTGAAGGTGTTCATGTGCTCATTCATTTTGTGCAGTGCCTCGTGTCAAATGACTCCTTTAAGCTATTTATAGCACTCATTGAGAGTTAGCTATAATATGCGTGGATCATCCATTGATACTCAATTGATTGAGATCATAATGGATGGGTTCCTTATGATAAGGTCCCATTTTGAATTGAATCTGTAGCCAATGGTTCTCCATTGCATGGAGAACTGAGGGTCGTGATGAGTCCTTGAGATGAAAAACGGATCGTCATGTCCATTGCCCATGTTAGATAATTGTGTCCATCAAGTTGAAATCATCAAAACTTGCTGACGGCCATTGATTCTTACATGGTGTGTACCAGAGATTGATTAATTTACACAATTGTTAAATTAAAAACCGTCATGGGAATGTTGTAATGTTTTGGTACAAAGCAATTCAATTCCTCAAAATGTTGACCTCATTGGATGAGGTATAAAAATGAACGTGAACACCATGGTGTGGTGTAGTCCTCTTTTGATTCATATTGATGTTGGGTACGCACATTGGAGATAGTCACTATGTTGAAGACATAGCGTAGATCTCACAGTAGTGAATAGCACTACCTTGTGTATGGCCAATATCATTGATGAATTCTGGTAGTCACAAAAAAATGGTGTAGACCTTTATCTTCCAAAAGTTTGATATTGGGTACGCACATTGGACGTGATTACTATATTGGAAAACATAATGTGAACGTGGCACCTTGTGTATGGCCAATATCGAAATCTTTGGAGTTCTATTTGTTGAATCGAATGAGGTATTCACCAAGAAATTTTGTATGTAAACTCATCTTAAATTAAGTGCATGGATCACAAATTGTGACATTTGTGGCTTAATCAAGAAAATTAATTATTGTGCATGTGAAAGGAAATGCATGGAGCAAACACATTGAACACGACAATTTGGTTGTAACTCAACCTAAATTAAGTACATCGATCACAAAATTTCTTTTGTAATGTTGTGGCTTAACTATGGGAATTAATATTGCTAATTGCAAGAATTAATCAATTGCAAAATTTAGCATGATTGATATTATACTGTTATACAATAGGGAATGCATAAAAGCAAACACTTTGACATAATAGAATTGCATAAAACTCATCTTGACTTAAGTGCATGGATCACTATTCGTGATGTTGTGTCTTAAGTAAGAGAATTTTTTTTATAACAAGTTAAGAAACTCAATTGCAAATGGGAAAGGTCGAAAATTGTGCAGGTTATAGGAAATGCATGTGGCAAACACAATGAACATGTAATTTTCATAAAATTCACCTTGAATTAAGTGCATGGGTCACAATTTTGTGATAGTTGTGGCTTAATTAAGGAAATCCATGTTGTTGAATTTGCAAGAATTAATTAACTACAAAATTTGAATACTAGAAAAAAAACACTTTGAAGAAAGTCATCACGGTGGTGTAGACTTCTCAATAGTAGAGCATAATCTGCATGTGTGCAGTAGATGCATAGAGCCCACGAACCTAGTGTTTATCATCCCAATATAATAAGCGGTAGTCACTATTCATGTGCATATTAATTCTGCTTGAATTAAGCATTGACATTTCTGGCACTTATTGCTTAATGAAGGTGAATTAATATTGTTAAAAAATGCAAGAATAAATCAATTGCAAAGTTTTAACATCGTCGTCATTGTACTGTTATGTGATAGGGAATGCTTGAAAAAGCAAACATATTGAACACAACAGAGTTTCCATGAAACAATTATGGATATATACAATGGTACACAATGTGAGTACAAATGTTGTCAAAGTCAAAAATTTGAAACATAATTGTACAATGCACAAAGAAAAGTGAGCTATGCGGCGCCAAATTACTAGAAAACTCAATGAGTTTGATGTGAATTTGCCGCTGAAAATAAAATTAAAAACAAATAGCCATATGGCTATTCGCGAAAGGACCCATTAATCGGAAGGGCTTTATGTCCATTCAAGTAAAAGCTGCAACAAAAGGGCCGCAACATGGCTCGTTGAGCGTCGCTGTTTGGTAGTGCCGTTGTCTGAGTAGCAGCAGGCCTAGAGGTAACCATTTTCGTTGTCCTGGTGGAAAGCATGCGCCTCCATAGGTGGGCAGATGGTTCCTTTCAGGTGCGGCACCGTGCCATGGGCGGTGTTGCCATGCCAACGCCGTGCGTGCGGGCATAGTGCAGCAAGTCGTGGACAGGGCCTGTTGCCTCCGTATGTGCCCTGCATACTATCATATGGGGCAAAGGCAGACGTCACAGCAGCAGCCACTGGACATGTACGGGTGTGCACTACTGCCGCTGTGGTAGCCGCATGGATAAGCGAGTGCTGCAGAGTGCCAACGCATGTTGTCCATAGTCACATGTGCATGGGCATGAGTGAGAGCTGCTTTTAAATTGACATAGAACGTTGCCTCACCACAAGCATGCATATGAAAAGACCACGTGCATCAAAAAGCAAGAACAACGTCAATTTATAAAATAAAATGCCATTACTTGTTACTGTTCATAAGAAAGTCAGGATGAAGGCATCCATCTATCCAATCTTCTCTTAAGGAAGGCCAAAAACAGCCTCCAGTTCTTCCACTATCTACAACGCTCAGTGTAGAGCGTGCTGATAACGTGTTACAAATAATAATATACTGAATAAAAGTAGAACTGAGACAAAGAAAGTAGAGAAAGAACTCTTGTTCTCATTATTATTGATTGATGGGTTTGATTACATATATATATATGCAGGTTGAGGGGACACGATGAAAGGGTGTCTGTCCATTCAGGAGACGTCCCTTCTGAATGGGTGTCCTTTCACTGTGTCTGTTCACCAAGGGACATGCCCTTTGGATGTGTCTATAACTACACTAATCTATGTCTTGATTGGTTGGATGAGATCATCTTGAGAAGGTGTCTAGACATCTATTCACAACTCCGAACAAGAAAACCAGAAAGCATCCGCTTTAACGGCCGGTCAAAGCCACGCATGCTCTGAACCTTTTCCCTCTGAACATTTTCCATGCCACAAGCACAAATAGCTGCTGCTGTTCTTCAGAGGACACTGCTGCCCATGCCATCACGCATCTAACGTTTCCACATGGTACGTCGCGGTCGTCTGACGATCGAGCAGCAGACCGGCAGAACACCCATCAACAAAACCCTCCTGCACTGCAACTCTGCTGCAAGACTGCAAAATGTGCATAGCAATGCCAATTGTCATGCCATTGCAATCAAGAAACTGAACACTGAATGCCAAGTTTTTGTTGGAATTAATCTGGGATTGTTCGTCCAACAACAACAAGGATGCAATTAAACAACGACTAATGCATGCTGGATCATGAAGCTAATGACATTAAACCACTGAAGTACTGAACTAGAAATGCAACTCCAGGCAGAGCATGGAGTGGATAGCTGCTAGAACATAGCAAAGATGCAGATAACACATTGCCCCATCAAATGGATAACCAGCTAATCTTGGTTGGCGAGCTGTGTAGAATGCTCTACTCGTCCTCCACGATCTCCTCGCCGTCCTGGATCACCATGGAACTGGCGGCGCCGGTCTTGGCCGTGGCCTTCTTCCCGGCTTTCTGCAGCGCCTCCACCAGGCCAGCGAGGCAGGAGCCCTCGTCGTCGCCGGCGCGCTTGGGCGTCAGGTGCTCGGCCACGTCGGCGGGGGTCATGTCGACCTCCAGCAGCAGCGCCTCGACGTCGCCGAACAGAGGGTGGGCGTCGACGGCGAGGTAGTTCTTGGCCAGGAACTTGAAGGCCTCGAAGCAGCAGTAGGACATCTCGATGTGCTTGTCCATGCGCCCGCTCCGGATCAGCGCCGGGTCCAGCTTGTCGACGTGGTTGGTGGTGAACACGATGATGCGCTCGCCGCCGCAGGCCGACCAGAGCCCGTCGATGAAGTTGAGCACGCCGGAGAGGGTCGCCTTCCTGCCGCTGCTGTCGTCCCCCTTCTCCTCCTCCGCTCCATCCTTCTTGTCGCCGCCGTCGTCCTTGCTCTCGCCGTCGCCCTCCCCCGCCGCCGCCGCCTTTTTCTTCTTGCGCTTGCCGGTGAGGTCGAGGGAGCAGTCGATGTCCTCGATGACCATGATGGACTTGCCCTTGGTCTCGTTGAACATGCGCCGGAGCTCCGTGTTGGAGGCCACGGACGTGAGCTCGATGTCGTAGATGTCGTAGTCGAGGTAGTTGGCCATGGCGGCGATCATGGACGACTTGCCGGTGCCCGGCGGGCCGTGCAAGAGGTAGCCGCGCTTCCACGCCTTGCCGATGCGCTTGTAGTACTCCTTCCCCTCCCGGAACGTGTCCAGGTCGTCCATGATCTCCCTTTTCGTCGCCGGGTCCATTGCCAGAGTGTCGAACGTCGACGGGTGCTTGAACACCACGTGCCTCCACAACGACTTGCCGTACCTGTCGCCAACAAGAACACGGCGGCGCACGCGTCAATCGAGGCAAAGCAGGAACCTTCTACGGCGTGCGGCAAAGGAGTACCCGAGGACCCACCGCTCGCCGCCGTTGGTGAAGAGCTTGCGGCGGCGCTTGGTGGCCATGATGGCGCCGCCCTCGCTGCAGACGTGTGGGAGATAGGAGTCGACGACGAGGTCGCGGTGGCGCTGGTGGAACACGAGCTGGTACTTGCGCCCGTCGTCCTCCTGGACGACACCGCCGCCGCCGCCGGACCACGGCGGACCCTGGTGGCTCTGGGGCGCGGGCACGGAGCGCCACCACACCTTGGCGCCGCGGAACTTGTCGGCCACCTCCTCCTCGTCGCCCATGCTGAGCACGAGGCGGTCCTTGCCGGGCGCCCTCTCGACCCGCAGCGCCCGCGCCTGGCGCGCGCACCGGTCGCCGAGGTACGCCTTGGCCTTCTCGTACACGTCCCCGCGCTTCGCCCCCTCGCCGTCGTTCTCGGCGACGGTGACGGTGAGGTAGGGATCCACGTTCCCCACGAGCCGCCCGTGGCAAGTCGTTGCTCGTTTCGTACATGCAAAGTTGCAATAGCTTGGCATCAATGTCGTGTCCTCCTCTCCTCTGTGTACTAGAATGTAATTGTTGCCCGTTATCTTTAGGCCCCGTTTGGAATTCAGGATTTTTTTTCTATTCCTGTGTTTTTCCTATGAAATTAAAATATTTTTTGTAAAATTCCTGCACGATTTCTGTGAAATTCCCGCGTTCCAAACAGGGCCTTAGACATGGGATTCGGCTTTCACCTTCTACAATTCACGCACTTATATGCAGGTTTTGAATGAACATGCCAGCTAGCTGGGCAAGAGAGGGAGGTGTTGGAAAGAAGTTTTAGAGCATCTTCAGCAAATTACAATTACTCATAGCCCTAGTAAAGCAGGAATGTAGTATTTTCCTCTATCCACTTGCAATGCCATTTATTATTTGTCGATGAGTGGTTTAATTTCTACTTTGTTTTTCTCTTCTTTCTCTTTCTCTTGTGCATTCTAGGAGCATGTATTCAAAACAAAAAAATGTCCAAATTACTATTTGGCATATATAGAGAGTTCTTAGATGTAGCATATTCTCTCACAAGTGAGAATTAGCCTTTGGGACCAGGAATAATAATATAGAAATGACTAAATTAAAAGAGTAATTTGGCTTTCAAGGAAATATAAGAGTGTGATTCTATCAAAATAAAAGCTAGAGACTTGGGAGAAACTTCTCGCGAGAAAAATGTATGCCCTAAGAACTAAGATATTAGGGGGGGGTCAAAATATTTAATTTGATGTGTATATGTAGGGGTGGGGGTGGTAGGGGGCATGCCCCCCTAACCCTAGCTTGTGCACCGTGCCAGCGGCATCCTGCATGTTGCCACGCGATGACTAGTGTTATCTTAGATGCTAAACACTAGACAATCGTTCACCCTCTATTTAGCGTTTAAACGGTTTAGACGATAAATTAAATGGTTTAAATAGTTTGTACTATAGCTGTAAATATATATAAAAAATCATAATTATATACTATATTTTTTGGATAATTACAATTTAAGGTATGCATATAATACATAATGACACGACATTATCATATTACATATAATACCCATGTACTCGCTATTCTAACTCCTTTTTTCTTAAGACGCACTTATGGAACCTATATTCAACCACCAACACCCAATTATCCCACCAAAACATGTTCCTTATTGCTTAAACGATCGTTTAAACATATGTTTATGTGTGTTAACGTGTTTAACTTCTATTAAATTTCACTGTTTACACTGTTTTTTGACCAAGTTGACCATTTACACACGTTTAGCGTTTAATTCAGTGAATAGGTCCTAAACTACACGTATACCCTCTATTTACAATTTAAACGCGTGTAAACGACGGTTTACACACGTTTAGGCGAACACTATGACTAGATGCAATGTGCAGTAGACGTGTAGGCAGCGGGACTGATTAATTTGAGGGCTGCCCCGCACAAGAGATTTGGTGCTGTCGATCGCCCAACGCAATCGGAGTTTCCTTTTCTGGCTGCATGTCCCGATAAATTCATTTTCTGTCTTTTCCTCTGGTGTCGCTGGTGAGAGGCAGTGAAGCACCAGAGTACACACGCACGGCGTACGATTCTTCACCAAAGTTTTTGGAAAAAAACTTTTTATAACAAAAAAGAAACCAAAATATTTAGAAAAAACTGAACAAAACATCATCATCCAGTAAAAACTTAGAATATTTTTTTGAAAAAAACATCATGAACCAAAAATGCTTGGAACAAAAAATCATTCACTAACAAGAAAAGGTTTTTTAACACAAAGAATTCAGAAGAAATAAAAAACTTTATAATAGAACATTTGTGATTTTTTTGAAACAATATTCAGGGGAAAAAACTGGGACGCAAAATCTTGTAAAAGGAAAAAGTTTGAACTATAAAAATATTTTAGAAAACGAAAAAAACATTGAACAAAAGTTATAGAAATAAATTAGTAAAAGGAGGTAAGCTCGAAACAACATTCTGGTTCAAAAAAGTGAATAAAAATTAAAAAAGAAAAATATTGGAGCAAAGCTTTGCAAAATAGTTCTCAAAAGCTTCAAAAAAAGTAGAAGAGAAATAACTTTGGAAAAAGAAAAAAGAAGAAATAAAAAGAAAAAAGAAGAAATAAAAAGAATAAAAAAGAAAAAGTAAAACAAATAATAAAGGGAAGAATTAAAAATAAAAAGGAAAGAAAAAACTCGTCGGCTGTCATGTTGGTGCCAAAGACGAATCTGGCCGCGACCGGCCCGCCATGCCGGGCGCGATGCGTAGGGCTGTCTCTGCTACTACTTAGGCCGCACTGCCACTCGGCCAGCACCCCGCCTCTAGGGCCGCTGACGAGGGCACATAGGGCAGGAGCGGCCTCTCGGCTGTGAGGGCGCGTGGGGCCACAGCCTCCTCCTAGCGGCGAGGCCGAGAAATGGAGCACAGAGGATCGACTTCTCTGCTTGTGCATTTGGGTGGAAGAGAGAAGAAGATGAAAGAGAAAGGGGAATTGATCCCGATGGGCCCCACTATGTGTAGGCGCGGGGCGGAGTCCCAGAGAAACAACAGGTTGGTGATGGACCGTTGGGTGCTGTCCAGTGGCGGAGCCAGGAACAACATGTAGGGGGGCCCAATTTGTCTAACATGGATCAATATGTACACGGACATGGCACAAGTGCTAGATAGGTCAAATAATCTATACTATAAAGAGTGAGAGATTTGATGTCAAAATCTACACAGCTATAAACCTACCCTCACCTCA
This sequence comes from Alloteropsis semialata, assembly GCA_004135705.1. Taxonomy (NCBI): domain Eukaryota; kingdom Viridiplantae; phylum Streptophyta; class Magnoliopsida; order Poales; family Poaceae; genus Alloteropsis; species Alloteropsis semialata. Next base: position 76,355,679 of record CM014271.1, on the reverse strand, counting down.
CTAATCATCTTTTTGGGCCCACCCGTCAGGTAGGACGAAGACCAAAGGGGGGGGGAGAACCATCTCAGCGTGGTTTCCCTGTGAAAATTCCCAAACGCGTCGCTTTTTTCTCACCAAGATCGATACCCACCGGGTCCACTGCAATTGCCGCCCTCCTCCCCGCCCAAAATCTCGCTAGCAATTGCCGCCCTCTTCCCCGCCTAAAATCTCGCTGGCAATTGCCGCCCTCTTCCCTGCCTAAAATCTCGCTAGCAATTGCCGCCCTCTTCCCCGCCTAAAATCTCGTCACCGATTCATGTCCTTCCTTCCGATGCAAGCAAAGGCACAACCGATCTTGTGGACTATAAGAAGATGCTTGTCCTTTCATTCACCTCCTCGGTGGCACAACGAGCGGTCGCGGCAAGCAGCGTACGACGAACGACGGCGAGGACGCATCGAGCAACATAGGCTCTCGTGACCAGAGCCGGCGGCCGATACCTCAACACGGCGGGCGGAGGTAGAGAAGAAGAGGCAGCTCTGGGAGATGGGCCGATACCTCAACACCGCAGCAGCCGACCAGGAGCCGACGCCGCCGTCCCCGGCCAGCGCCAAGATGGCCACCGCGGATGACGACTTCGAGGAGCGCATCATGCGGATCAAGTCCCGCGTCGGGCCCAAGAAGCGCGGCGCACGCAAGAAGAAGGCCGGGGCGGCCGCGTCCGCCGCCAACGCCATGACGCTCCCGCCCGTGCCTCTGTGGAAGCCCCGGTCGGCGCTCGGCGCGCCTGTGGAGTTGGGCTTCACCGCGTACAGCGAGCGGCTCAACGCCTCCGACGCCCCTGCTTGAGGGAGGCCGCCACGGCCTCCGCCGCGCCCTCTCGGTGGCCGCATGGGTGGGGATTTTGGTGGCATGGGAGATTTGGGGTGGAGGGGATTTTGGTGGCGTGGGAGATTGGGGGTGGAGGGGATTTTGGCGGCGTGGGATTTTCCACCGGCCCCCGCGATTGAGCTCCTTCGACGACCCACCTCCTCCGCCGGAGCACCTCGCGCCACCGTGTCCCCGCCTCCTGCGGATCCGACCGGCGCAAGGAGGAGCCACGCGGCCTCCTCGACGGCGCTGGGGGAGGGGGCAGGGGGCAGCGCGGGAGGTAGGAGGGGGCGGTGCGTCGCCGCGGGAGGGGGCAGGGAGCGGCGCGGCTCTACGGGAGGGAGGAGGTGGGCGGCGCCGGAGGGTTTAGACTTTAGACCTATATGATTTGTTGTATCTAACATATTTGTGAGCTATATATGTTGTTAGTTTAACTTGAAGTGAATAAAAATAATTAAATGATAAATAGTACGCTTCATTATCTTTAAATATATATATCCTTATTATGTGTATTATTCTTTACTAATTTTTATGAATATAAATTTTCATGTGCCAAGTTTTTTTAAAACACGTGCCTGGGCACGTGCATCTCCACTAGTACAATTTAATGGAGCACTATTTCAACCTTCAAAATTATTAATCGCCAGTAAAGATTATCTCAATAGGTAGTAAATTAACCTTCAAATTTTTAAACATATCACCTCTACACTATCTCAACAAGATTACCAATTCAGTTGCATCTCATGAGATTCCGAAGCAAGGAAAAAAAAGATGCAGCTCTTGACTAGCCTTCACGCGTGAGCCGTTGAAAGCCACGACTAAGAAGTCTTGTACATTCTAATCACTAGGGACTGGAAAATAGGAAGTAAAGTAGCTGTTGGACTGCTGTGGTGAATTATGGGCGACGTGCGCTGGCGAATTGTTATGTGTGCTATGGTTGAAATGCATCATATGGACTAAATCCTTGGAATTTTGTTTGGGGAAGGCCAGCATGTAGCTCTGCCTGTGGTGCTGTCGATCGTAGAATCAGCACTGCGAATTTACACCAAACACTATTGGTTTTTGTATCTTTTGTTTGGTTTCTAAGTATAGTGAAACTATAGCTATATCATTGTAGCAACCTTTACCGATGAAGATGTTACAATGGTGTACATTCCATTCTAAGTAGGCCTTAAACGCTTGGAATTTTACAAGAGACAAGGACGGGGCATGATATATTCTCCACCACATCTAATGCAAAACTCAACTTAATTAAATTAGATAGAACATTATGAATTGTAACTGTAAATCAACTTTTGAAACTCTATCTATGATGACTATATAAAATTAAACAACCATGTTTTTGAAAAGCCATACACATACTACGTACATATCAAATAATATTAACTAAAACACATGTAATGTACTGTACATTTTCTATTAGAAAACTGTGATAGCTATATACATCGTATACACTTTACATACAAACAAAATTAACTGCCACATATAGACGTTCACGCAACGTTGTAAAAAAAAATTCCCCGTGCGACAAGCACATCAAGCATGTTTCTTGTTTCCACATGAAGCATGTTTCTTGTTTCCACATGGTACGTCGCAACGATCTCTGCGTTCTTGGCACTTGGCAGAATGGCAGTCGCGTGATCACCAGAGTACCAGACCGGATAGCGATCACGTTAAATGATCGGATACAAAACACGCACAAATACAATGCATGCTGCCTAAAAAGGTATGGTGAAAAACTGGATCACTTCAATGCGAACTTCACACCAAAGCTTTGGAGAAAACTGTCAGGCCAGGCCCAACGCGGTGGCCTCGGTAGTGGCCTGAGCAGCCAGCTTGGCTCGGTCTCCACGGTGGAGCGCATGCAGCTGCCCCGCAGGGTGTCAGAGGCGCCTGCAGAAGTCGCACTGCCTGAGGAGAGAGAGGGACAGGAGTGCTGCTTGGAAAGGAGAAAAAGTGACGTAAAGTGTGGGAGCTTGGGTTGGGTGGTAAAATTTTTTGCTAGTATTCTCACTACTTTTTGCTGACATGGACAATGAAGCCACTACTTGTGGGTGCTTGGGTTGGGCTTGCCCTCAGAGACGAATTACTGTTATAGTTACGAAATAAATATAAATAAAATAAAAATATTATTTACCGAACAAAACAGAACATAAAAAGATGTGTGTGTGAACGTATGAATTATGTTCGAGAAAAAAATAAAAACAATAAAAGGGGAACTCTAGTTCATAAATATTTCTTGGACCTAAATCCGTGTAAACCAGAGTCTAGCCCAACCCAATAGACCAAAATCCCTCCACGTCACACCGCGAAGCGCAGCAGGCCAAAACAATAAATGGGCAGAAAATACTGTCTCAGCGGAGCACGCCCGAAACATAAAAAGGCCGAAATCACTCCTCCCGCTTGGTGGGCTGGTCTGGGCCGGTGCCGGTGGATTGTCCGGGCGGGAGAGGCGGTTTGTTTGGGCTTTGATTAATCGAGTCCAATCCGACCGTCTGGTCCACAAAGCAGCTAACCTCGCCCCATCGCGGCGGATCCCCACGCCGGACGACCCCTCCGTCTCCGCTCGGGTCTGAACCCCTCGCCGCCGCCGCCGCCGCTGCCGCCGCCGCCCGTCGCCGGAGCGCGTGGGTGACAAGGAGGAGGGGGCCAAGATGAAGACGACCAAGGGGGGCAAGGTGATGAACCCCACCGACGCCTTCCGCAAGGAGCAGCGGAAGAAGGAGCTCAAGCGGGTGAGTGCCCGCCCAACCCTAGGGTTTCCCCCGCGGCGCCCGCTGGTTCGACGCGGGCGCTCTATTCGGTTCGTAATCGCGAGGACGACGCTGGTGGTTTGACTCGCTAGGGTTGTTTCTGGTGGATTAGGGTTATCAGGGGTGGCAGTGGTGACGGTAGCCTCGTGCATTGGTTCCTCTGATCGGGAAGCCCCAATCTGGGTTCCTGAGCGCGAAATTTCTCTGCATTAGTGCTTGTTAGGGCTGTTTGAAACATTATCACCTAGTAATTCGATATGGAAAGCTCATATCCCATTGAAAAGGTCTTGAACGCCATGGAAGAACCAAATAAATAACCATAGCTGTTGACTGGTACTAGTAATTTTGGCGGTTTGACTATGAATTGTGTACTGTCCTGATGTGTTATTTTGTTTAGTTTTTTTTTTTTGATTCGTTTTAGGAGGATTTGGGCTAGCTAGAGTGGAATGTAGGAGTTCCTTGATTTGTTTGATAGGCTATGTTGCGAGCATATGTACTCAACAGGATGTTGTTGTGCTCCAAAGGGCATCCGAATTTGCTCCAAGGATGTTGTTGTGTTTAGAAGATGGAATTGTGGTTGAAGCTTGGTAGAACATGTGGCTACATGTACAAGTACCAAAGCCTTGTTGGTTGGATTGATCAATCTTGTGCCATATTGAACAAGTTAATTGCTTGCAATTGTTGTGAACTCGCAACAAATGTGAACAATTCAGGACATCTAAACGTTTTCTTTTCTCACTTTATCTTCTATCCTCCAGAACAAAAAAGAAAGGAAGAAGGTGCGGGAGGTTGGTATCTTGAAAAAGGATCCAGAGGCTATACGGGAGCAGATTGAGAAATTGGAGAAGATGAGTAAGTAATCAAAGTTTATGTACCTGCATTTAGAACAGTGAATCAGAGTGTGATCTTTTGTAAAAACAAATAGTCACTTCAATGAACTTTTTGTTATATGCATATCTCATGTTACTTGTCATTCTGTTTTAGTTGTGATAACATGGTTCACTTGGTCTGTGGTGATAGCACTATTTGCGTATTCTCCGTCAATATTTGGTATACAGTCATGCCCTATTTTCTTTTCTCCTAACGTAGTTGGAATTCAAATTTCCAGTGATTTTGACTCTTGCAGTTGGCTAATTATCTCTCTGTTCTGGTGTTTCTAGTATGGCCCTATTGTTGAAACAGTTGTATACCTCAGGCATCTTAAAGCATCATAGGGTATTAGCACGGAGTTACCTAATATGTATGTACTGTGACCTTATGAAGCATTATATTTTGCAACATTTGCATCTTTAAATTGCTCTCTGCTCTGCCTCTGTTTTTCACATGGCATTTTTTCATCTTTTTAGTTCCCCCATGAGCTTTGTTTTAGGGGCACTGCTAGTCCTGATCATTATGGGTCCTATGACAGATACTCATTGTAGCATAAAAAAGTTAACGGTTCGTTCTTGAGCATTCTAATCAGTACGATTTCAATGCCCAGCTACAGGAGTTTGTATTTCTATTAATGATTAGGCCAGTTTTTTTTTGTTTTTCAGTTCTTTATTTTGAAATTATAACTGTGCCTCTTTTAGTTGCATTGTTCGATTAAATCTGCAGTTCACAGATTTTCTTTCATATTTTCGTACATTTGCTAGATTGTGGTGACTGTGGAAGTGCAGCACTGATGAGTGATGAATACTTTTATCTATTCTAGGGGTTGTCAATCCTGAAATTATTTTTTTCTTTTGGTTGTGCAGAGGCTGATGGTGCTCTCGACAAGGCTAGGAAACATAAGAAAAGACAGCTTGAGGATACGTACAATCTTATTGTTAAGAAAAGAAAGGTATTTTGATTTCAGAAGTCCAGACTCTGCACTTTTGTAGTATCATGTTTCTAGTCTGTCCTACTCATAACATTAAAAAATGTTCCCTTTTCATAATTTTTTTTATCCTCTTGGACACTGTTAGTGCCAGTGCAAATTAGCTGTGATATGTATTGTTGGCATTTATTTTTTGAAATAGTTTTTGACAAGCTTTTACTAATGATGTTCTATGTAAGTTTATCAGGATATAGGAAAGTGGTGTTTTGAATGATTTTTGTAAAATACACTATGTTATTAACAAACGTATTGTTCCACTTTATGGTTTCAGCGACTGGCATTTATCTTAACTGGACATTTTGATTTCTTGATATTGGAAGATTTAGACATGAAGGATTTTGATGATAGTATCAATTAGCTACACACTGTTGTAGTAAAAGTGAATTTTTATTAGTTGTTAAATTTGACATAAAAGTTCTGCACTAAAGTCTATTTTTGGGTTTTGGATTAAACTTCTAATTTCTAAGTTTACTTCTGAAAGGGCAACATAGCAGTGAATTTATTGCTAATTCTTATTCAGTCATAGAAGCTCATTACTTTCTCATGATCTTTGCCAGGAATATGAACAGAAAATGAAAGAGAAGGGTGAGCAGCCGGTTATGTTCGGGTGAGGTTACTGATATTTATACATTCATTTTATTAGATAGCAATATTACTTTTCCTTCTCATTTAATTTGCTTTCTTTCCCCCTAGCCATCTTGGACCACCAAAGAGGCGGCCTGCAGCAGAGGAAGATGATGGAGCAAATCCTAAGCCTGAGGTATGTTATGTCATTTATACGATGTGGAATTATTTTCAAGGTTTTTGAATATTTGAATAGATAATTACCATGTTTGTATGACAGGATTCTGCTTACTATCATCCAACCTTAAATCCATCTGGAGCACCACCTCCTGGAAAACCTCCCATGTACAAATCATCAATAGGTTAGTATCTTTATGTCTCTTAGCTTGTACATCTTTCATTTTTTATCTCCTTACAGTTTAGTAACCATCATTGGCTTCTCAGTTTCATTTCTTGGTTGACATGCAGGGCCAAGGATCCCGCTGCCTTCCTCATCCAGTGCCGTGGCCTCATCTTCCATGTCAGAGTCCGAAGCAGGTCCCTCCACCCTACCACCCCCTCCACCACCACCACCATTGCCAGCCACCTCGGAATCCATTGATCCATCTAATCCTTCTTTCCCTTTACCCCCACTTCCTCCACCGCCCCCACCACCACCTAAGCCTGTCAGTGACTCAGCACTACCAGGCTTACCTCCGCCACCTCCACCTCCACCTGGTCCACCTCCAAGAGAACCTGTATCAGGTCATACAGTACTTCCACCACCTCCGCCTCCACCGCAGAGGTCATTGAATCCACTACCAGGGTCTGGTGCAAATGAGAGCATAACAGATTCTGCGCAGGTGCCTAGATCTCTTTTGTATCTTTAGTAGAGTTTTAATAGGACATCCTATTTGTTAATATATCAAACTGATAGTCCTCATGTTTAAATGTTTGGATGCTGGCCTTTGTGACCTGATCTGATAATATACATTGTTTGCAGCCCTCAGTTGTCCTGCCTCCACCGCCCCCGCCGCCTGGGTTGCCACCAAAATCAAATGACATGGAGGCTGCTAGCACTTCAAAGGACACTCCTGAATTTAAACAAGATACTGCTGCAAGGGTCTTACCACCACCGCCTCCACAACCATCAAATTTGCCACCTTTACCTCCAAGGCCCCCAATGCAACCTGATATGCTAGCTCCTGGAGTCATTAGATTTCCACCACCGCCGCCACCGCCAGATTCAAGGCCACAGTTTATGGCTCCTGGAGTTGCCAGGCCCCCTCCACCTCCTCCAGGATTACCTCCAGCTCAGATGCCGATGCCACCGTATGGCGTACTTCCTGGACCGCCACCAATGCCTAGGCCTCCATTTTTGCCAGGCCCCCCTATGTATCCAGATGAGTTTGCTGCGTTTGGACCAAGGCCTCAGTTACCTCAGCAGCCATCCTATGTGAAGTCAGCTGCCCCAACAGTTGTCAAGAGACCATTAGCACAGCACACTCCTGAGCTGACGGCTATGGTATAATAACCACCTTCTCATTATTACTTGAGTTTTTTTTATCTTCTAGCGTTTTGTGATATGATCAACTTTAAATTATTTGCAGGTTCCTGCATCAGTTCGGGTCAAGAGAGAATCTGCTCTCCCAAAACCAAAACCAAAGGTGCAGCAGCAGCAGTCATCAACGACATCCATTTCAAAGCCTTCAGTGACCCTCATAAGAAGTGATGCCCAGCCTTCCTCATCGGCACCCAAGCCGCCAAGCATGGATGATTCATATATGGCATTCTTGGAAGATATGAAGGAATTAGGTGCTCTTGATGGGTAACTCAAATAGAGTGATATCTGATTGCATTCTAGTATCTGCTGTCTGGAGCCCCATCTTTGATCTGTGGCTAATGAATCGTGCTCAGATACTTGAGATCATTTCATATGTCCAAAAAGAAAACCTTAGTATTAGTTTAATTGAAAAATTGGGGAAAAATTGTAATCAACCTTTTGATAACCAGGTTGTTATGCTTCCCAACTGTGCAATGATAAGGTATCTGAAACTTGAACGGTTGTCTCCCAGCTGGGATTATCTCCTAGCTGTAGGTTCAACGATTCCCCTGGCAGATTTGGAGATAAGTGCCAGTCGTGGTGAACACTACTGTGTGCTTTATGTTGTGGACTATTTGCATTGAAAACCATGGCAAACCAGCTGAGCTAAGCACTGATTTGCAATTGTAGTTTCTTTCTTTTCTTATTGAGGCCAGCAATTGGAGTTATTCAGATATGCCTGTGGAAAACGAGTAGCGGCTGTTATGAAATTGTATTCACGAATGCTGGTGCCGCCAAGCTTTTACGAATCCTGCAACATTTGCAGATGGCAAGTCATGGCTTTTACGAATTTTGCGTATAATATATGTTCAAAGTTTAATGCATCACCTTTTTATTGACCAGCTGGGATTCTCTGCTCATATACATTTTCTTGTATGCCTGGCACTCTCAGTATCTATGTTCATGCGTCGCACTATGAACCCTTCCCAGATTTCATTGAGATATGCACAGCTACACATGTTTGAGGCATTCACGTCTTTGTGAGGAATCATTGACGATGCTGTGTCGAGCTAAGTAAAGTTCCTCGCCTAGTAATCCTTTGGAAAGATTTCACATTTCACAATGAGGATTGTTATCGCCTTAACATGTATATGTACAGCCCATGATACTGATGTGAAAATTTTGTTGAGATTCAATCTGGGTCTGGGTAATAAAATAAAAAACCTTTAGTAATTTGTTGAGCTTTGACCTCCGTCTCAGTTTTTGTCCTGCCATTAGGCTTTTGGTAACTTCAGCTCTAGTAATTCATCCCAATTTGATTTTGGCTCTTCATCAATAAACAGGTTTGGCTTCTGAAGCACACAAGTACTGTTATTGCCATGACAAAGGTCACAATGTCGAAAATTTCCCGATTTCGAAATGTTCCAGTTCCATGCTGGTACAAATGTTAAAGTCCACAGTTGAGTTGACATTGTTGAAATAAAAAAAAAAGAAAAGGCAAAGCATCCGATCGGTTGACTTGTCGGGCCAGAAGGACATAATTTGAACTGGACATAATCCAGACTGATCTTGTACTCACGTATTGTACAACAGTTTGACTTTATTTAGTCCACGAGCAAACAGAAATATTCCTTGGTTCCCTAACTCTATACAAGGGAGCCAGGAGACACAGCTCCTGCATGATTTTCTTCTTCCAGGTACCTTCATATGAATTGAACCTAGCCAAGTCAATACATAACATCTTGTGTCGCAAAGCTGCTATTTTACACCCAGTGGCAAAAGGCACATGGGACAACAACGGGATGACGAGACTGCTATAAGCAGTTGGCACTTTGGCAGCTGCATTTACAAGAATTATTGTATGTCCACAATTACGAAATATATAAACCGCTTCATTGTAGGAATCTAAGTTCTATGAAAAACCTTACAAAACAACGTGTGCTGCAAACATGCAATTGGTAATTTTAGAAATTTGCATTCTTCGATGACATGGATAGATTATTGCTACGATAATGAAAAATAAAGGATTTCGCCCGAACAAAGACAAATGANGAGTCATGTTTTCTTTTTAAGATTTAGTTTGGCAAAATCTGTTGTGTACTCGAATTATGTTATTGAAACAGATTTCGGTATCTAATTTGAACTGTGCATATAATGACTTCCAAAATAATAGTTTGCAATTTTAGTGTTGTGTTCCCAACAATTTTATGGAAGCTTTTTTAATTAATGGTGAAAGTTTTGCAAAGGTCCTGCAAAGAACAATAAAGATTGGATTGGAAATATAACATGTGAAATGAGAGAAATGTATAGCAACCATTTGTGGACTGAGATCACTATCAGACATGAGAGTGGAACTTTAGCTCCAAAATTGCAATATATGCCGTCAACAAGTGACATCTCCAACCACTGCTGCATGATCAGAACTGGTTTCTGAAACAGTTTCCCAATTATCTGTTCCGTTGACTCGGGAATTCTGAATTCTGAAAACTTGATTTCTGTTCAGAACCACCATCAATCAGTTCTTCCCACACCATCTTCAGTGCATTGTCAACTCCCTATCTGGTCCATGGACTTGCTCTAATTGAGTGCATGCTCTTGCTGCCTCCTCATTGACTTTCAGCATTTCCCATGTAAAATATTTGAAGAACTCCCCTTGGCCTTGGGGCCCTAAAAGAAGCACAGGATGCAGTATCCAAAGTAACCACCTTTTTGTTCCTTTAATTAATCCAAGCTACAACGACTTAAGCTATATTTTTTCTCCCATGGTCAACTATTGCTGCTGGATCAACCTCTTATGAGTTTTGGACGCTCATAAACCACTTGTTGTCTGATCGTAAATCGGCGGTCCAAATCAGGGAGTGTGGTGACCTGAAGAAATTGATGGGTAGATAACATTCGCCAAGAACATAATATTACTCTTTGCGCCTCACTTCAACAGATCCAAATCCTTCATTTTCACTGTTTCAGACATAAAAAATTCTTAACAGATTGGTAAATCTTCAGACAGGCGATCCCCCGTTGACAATTTTGCCATCAGTTTTTTCATCTTGTCACTTTCACAATCTATACAGGTACATTTGTCCCCTCTGACGCTTGTGACTACTGAGTTTGTTTAATCACATGATCAAGTATATACCGATCCCCATCTCGGATGATATTATATATACAAGTAGTTGTCACCATCCGGCATGTGGACTTCAAAATTTTATCTTACTCAAACAACCACTTTGGTTGTCTCTTTGATCCCAGTTCTTGGTCAATGCCTGCTTGCCCCCATAAAGACCAAGTTGTAGCCTACCATTTTTGCCTCTGCAATTCACACATCCTCCTCTCCAAGGCGCCATGAGGCCGTCGTCGATGACCGGGCCGGTGCTCGTCGCGGCCGTGCTACTCCTCGTCGCCGTCCAAGATGGCCATTGCGCGCAATTGTGCATTGACTCAAGTATGCAGTTCTTGGAGTTTCTGTGTGTCCTCTCTCCTAATTGGTGTCTTGATCTTTTGCTGGAAGTTGCACCTGATGCTTCTGATCATGGCGAGCAGCGTTCCCAAGGACGATCAACGGCTCCCTCTCCTTCTGCGGCTACAACGGCACCTCCTGCTGCAACGCCATGGACGACGCCGCCGTCCAGAAGCAGTTCGCCGCCATGAACATCACCGGCACGCCGTGCGGCGACATCGTCAAGAACATCCTCTGCGCGGTACGTTTGTTTCGATCCGATTGATCTCCATGGATTTCTTTGGGGGCGCCATTCAGGGAGCTCATGAAGCATCTGTCCTCGCCGTCCGTCCGCAGAGATGCAATCCGTACGCCGGCGACCTGTTCACCGTCACGACGACCCCACGGACGGTGCCGCTGCTGTGCAGCACCACCGGCGTGTCGAGCCGCCTGAGCACCAAGCCCGCGGCGGCGACGACGGACTACTGCTCGCAGGTGTGGGACACCTGCAAAGACGTGCCCATCCCGGTGTCGCCGTTCCAGGCGCCCAAGGGCGGCGCGGCGGCGCCGAAGCTCACCGACGTGTGGCAGTCCGTGAGCGAGTTCTGCGGCGCGCTGGGCGGCGGCGCCGGCGAGTCGCCCTGCCTCGACGGCGAGGGCGCGGCGTTCAACGCCACCCGCCCGGCGCTGCCGCTGAATGGCATGTGCCTGGAGCGCGTCGGCAACGGGTCGTACCTCAACATGGCGGCGCACCCGGACGGGTCCAACCGCGTGTTCCTGAGCAACCAGGCCGGCAAGGTGTTCCTGGCCACCGTGCCGGCGCAGGGCTCCGGCAAGACGCTGCAGCTGGACGTGGCGAACCCGTTCCTGGACATCACCGACGAGGTCCACTTCGACAACGAGTTCGGCCTCATGGGGCTCGCCTTCCACCCGGACTTCGCCACTAACGGCCGGTTCTTCGTCTCCTACAACTGCGACAAGACGCAGTCGGCGTCGTGCGCCGGCCGGTGCGCGTGCAACTCCGACGTCGGCTGCGACCCGGCCAAGCTCGGCGCCGACAACGGCGCGCAGCCGTGCCAGTACCAGAGCGTCATCGCCGAGTACACGGCCAACGCCACCTCCGGCACGCCGGCGACGGTACCCGATCGATTCTTCCTCATCCACACAGCCGCCGCCGCTGCCACCGGCACGCGCGTTCATGACTGACCGATGCGCCGTTTGCTCGTCGTGTTCCTCAGGCAACCTCGGCGAACCCGACGGAGGTGAAGAGGATCATGACCCTCGGGCTGCCGTTCACGACGCACCACGGCGGGCAGATCCTCTTCGGCCCTTCCGACGGCTACATGTATTTCGCCATGGGCGACGGCGGCAGCGTCGGCGACCCCTGGAACTTCGCGCAGAACAAGAAGTCGCTCCTCGGCAAGATCGTCCGGATCGACGTCAACTCCATGCCAAGTAATTAAATTCCCTCGATTCACAATCAAATTTACAACCAAATTTGTCCAAATCTTTGATTTAAAAAAAAATAAAACTATGGTATCAAATTGAGATTCAGGACTAGATTGTGCATACATATACATGTTAGAACTACTAGGATCTTTAGCTCAAAATCAGAACCACCATATCAACATGAAACTTACATACCTTAATCATTAGGGCCTTCAATCTTCTCTTTTTTTCTTGAATCTTATTCTTGGGCTCATATTGATGGATGAGTGTCCTTCCTGTGGTTTCTGTGCTTTCTGATGTTGGGCAGCTAAAGTGTATGGGAGAGGCTGTTCTCATCTCTTAGGTTAGAGGCCTCTTCTCCCTTATATATATATGCACAGCACCACAGGGGAACAGCACCTGTAGAGGTTTCTTGAGCCCTCCAACAAAGGGCAAAAGTCCAATCTGGACTTGCTCACTAATGGATAATATTTAGTTGTCAATTATCCTTATGCCGACATCATCGCCGATATGATCAACCTAACATTCTCCCCCTTGATCATAAGGCTAAACTTATAAGTCCACTTCTCAATGAAATGGCATACCGAGACAAAAGGATTGCAACAGATAATTACGTTCCGCAGAACCCAGTTACTACAGTATGTCACCTCATTTCAAAATGAACTTCTTTAACTTAGGAGCTCCATAAATCTTAATGCTTAGTGGAAAATTATGAGCCCAGTTCTTGTTGGAACTTGTATAGAGATAATAAATTACAACAGTCAATTAAGTACCGTTGAACTAATTATCTACAATACATCATTCCACCGCAAAATGAACTCTTCTTAGGCTTATGGGGAGATGGTGCTATAATAGTCCCAGAGTGCAGTTTGTTTTCATATACTTTCATATATCTTTATGAACCTTATGTGCGCACTTCAATAATCGAATATGTTTCCAGAATCACACATTTTGTCCCCTAAAATGTAGGCTGCCTTTTAACCTTTATGCCGGCAACATCAGAAGGCAGGCCTCTTAAACTTAATATGATGTTCAACACTTATGTCTTTAATACTTATTTGTTGAGCACTAAAAAACTCAAAATCTTAATATATCATTAAGGCCTTGAAACATATAATGTTTGATTCTGGAATTATTCTTTCACAATGTCTTGGGTCTGGCAATGCCCTTTGATATGTTACTCGAATAGAACTGCACTCTTTACATAATAAGTTCCAGGATAAATTTCTTAAGAAATTCCTTATTTTCTCAAAATGATATGGATTAGGGACATATATCCATATTTAAAACTTTGGGATTAAACATGCCACAATTAATCTGCATCTTTAATGATGCCTTGAGTTGGGTAAAGCCATTCCACAATATGGCTCCCCCTCAAGGGTGCATCCTTTTGTGGACATTAATGCACCTTTGCTAAAAGAACATTATTGTCTGAACACCCATAACTTGGTGGTTATCAGACTTTCTCAAATGTGAGCATGTAGTCCTTTAGTGCTATATTTATAGCACAAAATTACTTTAGTATTTATGCCAACAAGGCAATGCATTCTGAACAATTTTCCAGAGGTCCAGTCCTGGACTTATGTTTGCCAGATATCCCGGTCTTTAAAACTTTAAGGGCATATCAAGATTTAAGCATATATCACTTATGTTTGCCACACATAAGTGAACTAATTGCCCTTAATGGGAGTAAACATAACTTTGGGGATAATTCTTAATACTCCCATTTTCTGGACCAATCTTGGTGAATCTTAATTCTCAAAAGACATAAGGGACATCACCAAGAATAAACTTAATTCCTGAGAATAAATCTCATTCATCATAATATACAATATCCCTATTGCTTATTGTCAACAAAATGATGACTAGTCCAAATTTCTTATTTAAAGTTTATTTCATTATTCAAAAAGGCTTATAACCTCAAAACAATGAGCAAAATACCATTCCTTTATCATAAGTATCATAATTAATTTTTATTTTTCATGAACCTTTTCCAATGAGCACAAGATTGTGCCTTTCATTATTTTATTTTACAGTCACATTCAGACATTGTCTCAATTAAGGAAAACTTAGCATAAGTACTAACAAACTTTTATTCCATTAGATAGAAAGAATTCTTAAAACTAATATCTTACTTAGGAGACAATCACGTTAGACTCATCATTAAAAGATAAATCTAATTATTCTTTAATCACCTTGGTCTTAAAGCAACCATTCATTCTTAATGACCTTTAATAGCATTAACTAATGACCCTTAATAGCATTAACTAAAATTTTGATTTAATGAGACATTTTAAACAATGTCAATAACAATACTCCTTTTAAAAGGGATAGAAGCAAAGCATCTTAATAAAGTCAGGTACTAAAAAGAGACAATTACACATATGCATAAATATCTTAATAATTCTCAACTTACGTAAAAAAGGTTATGTAAAAATATAGACATACCTGATGAAATATTTTATTCTTTTATTCTTTAATGGGAAGTTCAACTCTCTTTCATTCTTTTATTCTTTAATGGGAAGTTTAACTCTCCCCCTTGAAATGTGGACTAAGTGATAGTGTCACATTTCGATGGAACTTCATAACAAATATTTCATTATTGGAATGGAGGATAAAAGCTTTAATTTGTGCTGATGGAAGACAATATTCAATAGCCTAACATTAATCTCCATACCACATTTCATTTTCTTTATAAGAACTTTCACCTTAAAACTTTCTCATTTATGAGGCCATAATCATCATATCCATAATTTCTTATCTTACTTTGCCAATTTTTCTTATGGGCATAAATTTGTTTGAGCTTCAATCATAATGCTTTATGATTGGCAAAATGAACTCATAGATTCCCATAATTCTTTATGTCTAAGCTTTATTCTTATTATCTTTTGAGAATTGCTTCTCCATTAATGCCAGACAAAACTTAACATAATTAAACCAAGAGATTTGCTCTCCCAGATCTTTACTGGCATTGATCTTTCATAGTCATTAAGATTTCTCTAATAGGAGCTTATTGCGTTTGTTCATGCAACAAATATTTATGACCTCACAAAAAGATAATAATTTGTCAATAATCTTAGCTCATTCCTTATTGAGGGTACTTTAAAAGGAAATGGCCAAGAAAATTATGGCTAAACTCTAAACATCGTCAATAGGGATACTTTAATTGATTACTCTTAACAAGACTTAAATCATTCTACTTTGCATCACCTTTGGGCAGAAACAAAGCAGAGCTTAACATGAAAATAAACATTAATGCTCAGGAAATGTTACATTAATATAATCAATTTTTGGTTATGCTTGAGGCTTGAAAACTTAATTGATCTGGGAATTATATGATGACACATGGCTATAAACAACTTTGGTCAGAATACAGCCATAAATCACATGTATAATCATAAAACTTATCAAGTCTCAAGAATGCTTTAAGCAGAGGCACTTAGTTGCGGAAGCGTAAACATTAGTTACTAATATTCAATTATGGTTGCTTGAACCTTTTACCTTTAGCATAATTCCCCGATAATACATCAAAACCTTGTGGTCTTATATAAGAAAAATCCATAAGCTTATTCATGCATTAGTATTTTCTCAGACTTTTAACTTCTTTTGTTGATCCAATCCACATCAGCTTTGGCCAGAAGTAGATAGGAACAACAAAATTCTGTGATCAAGTATTCATTAATCAGCTTTGGCCAGAATAATAAATACAAGTCACACTTTATTTGACTTTCAACTTCTTTTACTGATCTAGTCCATATCAACTTTGGCCAGAAGTGGACAAGAGCAGCAAAATTCTGTGGTCAGATATTCATCAATCAGCTTTGGCCAGAATGACGAATATAAGCCACACTTGATTGAAATTACATGTCTCTATGTTCTTCTTTTATTGAACTAGTCCACATCAGCTTTGGCCAGAAATGGACAAGAACAATAAAATTTTGTGAATAAGTATTTATCAATCAGCTTTGGCCAGAATGATAAATACAAACCACACCTGATTGAAATTTGGGACATGCTTAATAAAAATAACTTCTTAATATGCATGGCTTATGGACAATAAATCTTCATCAATGGGCAATTAATAATGACAATTCATAATTAAAAGGTCAACGTTAGGTGTAATGCCCAAGATTTTAATTGTAGTCCAAGTGACTTGATTTGGCTTAAATCATAAAAAAAACCACCTTATTCTTATAGGAATCAATTACTAATTTTATTTGGGAAACATCTTAAATTTATAAAGACATTATTCAAGAGACATTATTTTGGACCGTAAACATTAACTATTTCATTATTAGCAATGCTTATTACTAAGCATAAAGAAAGTACATGATTAAACATCTTATCATAAGAGCAAAACTCAAAACTTATTTTCACAACAAAGAAACATTATAGCTTCAAAATTAAATAATTCCTTAAGAAAAGCACTTAATGAATTAGTCATAAGCTAAGGGCACAAGGATAAACATAATGATAGTCCAAATCATAATTTGAAACTAACTTAATCATACGAGCCCACTTATTTTTTCTTAAAAAAATAATTCATTAATTAAATATGGGAGGCCTATTAATAATAATATCATTATTCAATAATACATCATTCTGGGCCACATAACATTAATTATCTTATTAGAAAAGAAAAAACATAAATAGCCCAACAACATTATAAAATCATTAATTAAATATAGAAAGCTCATTATTCATAATAGCATTATTTAATAATACATCATTTTGGGCGACATAACATTAATTATTTTATTTTTGGGCTATATATATTGCCATTTACAAAAAAAAGGAACATAATATCACTTTATTAGAAAGAAAAACTTAAAACAAGAACTTTGCTCATAATCATGCAATTTCTTAGTCATTAAAACCTTAAAGAAAAACTTATTCTTATCTTCATCTTATTTCTGGCCCATCAGTGGAAAACAACCCATTACTATGCGGCCCGTTACTATGCAGCCTTGATGGAATAATTAAAGGAAAAACTTTCTGAGCTGGGCCGATTTTGGCCCGGCCCATTTTGGCTGCCAGCCTTACCCCGCCGGCCCGTTGCGGCAGCGAGGCGCGCACGTCGTTGGATTTTCATCCGACGGCTGGTGTCGCGCCCGCGCGGCACAAAGGCCGGCGTCGGCCGCGATCCCCGGAACCCTAGCCCCATTTCTTCCTCCCCTTCCTTCTCCACTCGAGCAGCGGCGGGCGACCGAGGGGGCGATGTCGACGGCGGAGCCCGCACGCTGGAGAGGTGGACGACGCCGCCGAGCTTTGCTCGCCGGAGGTGCGCGCGGCATGGCCAGCGCACAGCTCCGTCGAGCATCGCTCGTCGGTGCCCTAAGGCGCCGCCTCCCGCGCGCGCGATCCTTAGATCCACGGCGGCTACGGCGAGGGGCGCTTGATCTGGCCGTTGGCCGGACTTTCGGCTGCGCGCGGCTCGCGAAGGGGCCGGCGACACGCCGTGGCGGCTGGGGATGGCGGCGTCGCTCGGGACTTGGTCCCGAGCGAGCACCCACTTCTGGGGCTTCGGCCGTGGCGGCGCCGGAGTCAGCCGCGGCCACCACGACCTTAAGGTACGTCCCTGACCCCTCTTTTCTTTTAGGGTTAGGTTAGGGTTCGATGATTTGGGGATTTCACTGTATCTAGGGTTTCGATTTTGGGGAAAAGCTTAGTTTGAGCTTTATATTTCATCAATTCCCCTTCTTTCTCATGCTTAAACCGAGAACCCTAGGTTCATTAGCTTTCGGGTGCAGCACATAGGCATGCATAGGGCCGGAAAACATAGGCATTTAGTGCTAACATTGACATAATCATAGCATAAATAGGCTTGCATAGGGAGTTATTCATAACATGAACACATAATTCATCATGAGCAAGTCTAGAATTTGATCATCTTTCCATGAAATTGAGCACTTTTACTTGAACATAACATGAATCTTTGGGCAAGAACATGAACTTAAGCTTTAACAGGGGCTTCTTGACATGAAATTGATAGCTAACATGGTCCAAAATTAGGTCTAGATGGCTCTGATGCCATTGTTAGGCCTTTAGGATCAACTAGACTAAGAGTGGACCACTGATATACATAAGGATGAGTACATACCTTGGTCCTTTAGCCCATTCACGTTGTTCCTGTTCTGTTCTTGCTTCTAGAGCTTGTAGTTGATGGAGGAAAGTCCTTCCTGTGTGTTTCAGTGCAGTGGCTGAGATTGGGCAGCTAAGGAGCCTTGCCATTTTCTTTTTTATATTGAGCCAACATGTCCCTTATATTTATAGAGCACGGCACACAGGGGGACTGCACCTTGTAGGGTGTTCTAGGGCCCTCCAATCAAGGGCAAAAGTCCAATTTGGACTTTGCTTATTGAACCTTATCACTTGGATGTCATTATCCTTATGCTGACATCATTGTCGACATCATTGCCGACGTGATCAACCCAACAATACCAAGATTGCATGGCAATACCAAGAGATCTAAATAATGGTCCACTATGGAAGATATAGTATCGAGTGGTTACCAAATTGTAACCCGAAGCAATTCGGCAATTTCATCTAGGGATTGTGCATTATATTACAGATTCTATATATGCCTGGAATGCTGGTTGTAATCAAGCATATATCAAACCAATAAAAAAAAGATCCACGATATATGTACAGGATAAGAATGTCCAACAAACTAAAACGAGAAAATCATATACCACTTTAATAAGAGGATATCTCGGGAGAAATATATATTTTGTCCAGCATGCATTTTCCTGTACGTACATGGAGCATGAGCTGGCCGGCCTTCTAAGTTAATGGATGCTCTCTATCTGCTTATTAAATTAAATTTCGGTGAGGTTGTTGGTTGCAGATTTTACTATTATCAGCTTTCTGTTTAGAAAAGACGGTGCATAGGACATGCATTTTGGCAGCTATACTGCCCGCTTTTGTGTTGTAGCTTAACTCACTGTATTGCCTAACAAAACAAGAACAGAATGACCTGGTGCCTTCTAGCACCGTTGGTGATCACTGATTTCTGAAGAAAATTACAAAAGAGGTTAAACGTCGTGTAAAAAGTCACTTTAGTTGCATTGTACTTGCATGCTTTTTTTCTGTTGAAACAAACATTGTATCTACGTGCATCGCTGTTTGTCCAATATATGTTCCAGCTATAAATCATTTGTGCTTCATCATGTACAGCTATTTGCTCCATCCGTTTCCAAAGCTTTCGGCTGTATATATAATGTTTGTTTTTGCAACTTTTATTTTTAGTTTTAAATTTTTTAAAGTGCCGTCTGTTTATCATCTGTTTCGTACTCTAGTGTCTGCTTTTACCATACACAGTAACAACCGTAGTAACAAGTAGGAGGAGGCACGAACATGGCCTACGAGGCCCATAAATTGCCCAAGAAACTCAGGCTGAGAGAGAGAGCTTCTTCAGTGACGGGCCATAAAACCTCATCCAATGCATTGAAGCCCAAGAAAAATCTGGAGCGAAAACTACTAGGCCCGTAGTGCTCGTGGGCCGGTCTAGCTAGTCAACCAGTATATATACACATCAGTGACCAGTGTCACTGTATCATTGCGAAGGGAGAGATTGCAACACACGTCATTCCTGACATCCTGAGCGACTGAAATTGCATCTCCATCGTGTTAACCAATCAGTAAAGGGCAAGTGTCCACAAGTGTCAACTCTGGAGTCTCCCTGATGCCCTCACCGCGCACGGGCTCGCCACGCGCCTGCTCGGGGACCGCGCGCTCTTGGCAGGTCAACTCGCAGGGGGTCCCAAACAAATAGCCTTTCATTCTGCTCCCGAAATATATCCGTCTCGCGTCGCCATCCATGAACACATTGCACCCAATTAGGGGCTGAGTAACCTATATTAGTTAGCATATCTGGGTAATAATTATTCATTCTTCCACTGCCGTTTTTGCGTTCATGGTGGCCCAACGCCATGCGTGATTGGGACGACCTCACGCTCTTTTTTTTTTTAGCGACCGTGCCTTAGCACGTATTTCATTAAGAGGAGAAGAAGATTACAACATAGCAACCGGTCATCACAGACGATGACGGCCCACACGACCAAGAAGGAAAAACAGATCAGGACAGAACTAAGGAACATACTACATGGTGAACGCTGTGCGACCTAGTAGCGGGCGAAACGCCATAGAGATCGGAGCCAGATCTCCTAAAACCCGCCTGAACCCAGAAACCAGCCTCCGAGGCGATGTTCTGAACAATGCGGCCGGGAAGCTGTCTCCGATTATGGAAGGTCTGTCGGCGCTGTCGATCCTCCTGCGCATTCTCTCCCACCAATCTGAAAGTGATGGTTCAGATGGTGCCGGCATGAGTTGCTCCCACCCGCATTTCTGTAATAGCGGAAACCAGATTTCTCTGCTAAAGGAACACCCAAGGAGGAGGTGATCAATGTGTTCCGGCAGCTGTCCACACAGAATGCATGTGTCGTCATTTTGTAGGCTGTGTCTCTTCCTACGTTCGGCCGTCCAGCAGCGTCCATGCAGGGCCAACCAGACAAAAAACTTGCACTTGCCTGGTGCCCTAGTTCTGTGAAGGAGATATGTACCAGGGACGGCGTGTTGTCCCATGAAGAAGGCCCGATATGCAGAGGCAGTAGAGAACTGACCATCTGCCGACCATCTCCAAATGAGATGGTCGCTGATGGTTGGATCGGGCTGGATAGTCCGGACCATCTCCCATAAATCCAGATAATCCAGGATGACCTGGACCGTGAGAGCTCCCGTGATATCTTTAACCCAGCGGCGGTCCAGAAGACCTTCAGCCACCGTCCTCGACTTCCGAGCACGTGGCCCGACAGCCTGTAAGAGGCAGGGAGCAAATTCTCCCACCGAACGACCGTTGATCCATTTGTCCGACCAAAAGAGAGTCTTCTTGCCATCTCCAATCTGAGATGTCGTGGAAGCCAGAAAGAGTGCTGCAACCTGTGGTTCCACCTGGTCCGGAAGCAATGCCCAGGGCCTAGCGTCATCTGTCTTTCTAATCCAAAGCCAGCGCATGCGCAGAGCATAGCCCACACTTCGAAATGTTTGCCAAAAAAGTGTCTCTTCTTTGTCGCTGGCTAATTCGAAATAGAGCCGACTTCTCGCAGCTATATATCTACTAACTAGCAAACTTTTCGAAGTGTTTGAGTAAGGAATACTAGTACATATTCCGGCATTTAAATCAAGTGTAACATATCCCGCCTTTGTTACAAAGAAGAGACTACCCACATAGTCAACATGAAACAAAGATATACAGCTCAACAGTACAGTCTATTACTAAACCATCACCCATCTCTCGCGAAATCTCCATAGATGTGGCCTGCAAAGCATCACAAGCTATTTTTAAAGTGTGTCCTCCTCCTTTTGAAACAAAGTCCACAACTTGATCCAATGCGTAGCCCTGAAAAAGATCTGCAAAATAATAAAAGATTGTGTTTTTGCTTTGCCAAAAATGATATCATTTCTGCTAAATCAAAGAGCCCAGACCAAAACATATGAGCCATGTAATTAGGTTTGCATAGAGCGAAGGCAGTATGAATTATTATCCAAACCAATCTAGCAATATGACATCCAAAGGAGAGATTCCATGCCATTTTTTTTAGCTAAGGCTTGTTTGGATCCCCAACTGCTAATTTTAGCTGCTAACAGTTAGTTCTAGTGGATCCAAACGGATCTGAGTTATTTTTTTGCTGGAATAACCACACGGTGAAGGAGCTAAACGAATACTTAAACCTAGCAGTGTTTGAGTATATCTGAGCTGCCCATAAACTTTGAATCTCTCGACGCTCTTTTAACTAGCTAATTCGAACATCAGCTCAGGTTGATGGCTATAGGAAGTTTCCCAAGTTGTCCATCTTACTCAAGAATGGGTTTAATTTCAAGTTTCATTAAAGGATAAGTGAGTGCAACAAAAACGACACACCCTTTAATTTTATGACTGAAGGGGTAGATATGATTAGTACGCTACTATAGTCAAAGACTCAAAGGGCCTTCAAGCAGGTTCATTCCTTATCCGTGCCACGAAGTTTAATTTGTATAAGTTGCTTCACGATTAAAGATTAGAGAATTTTGTTTTACTTACAACGACACATGTAAAGGCTATTCATGCACTCCAGGTGAAAAGCCTGCAGAGTTACATTTTTTTAGTCAATACCACTCCAAGCTCAAACCGCACAACGTCACTGTGCATTCTAGAGGTATGGGATAAATTTGTGTTTTCGCTAGCTGTGTTAAAACACGTTGACTCTTAATAATTAAGAATCAATTCCAGACTCAATATACTTGGGGAAAGGAATAGTAGGATTTTTTTCAGGGAAAAGCATCGTCAGCAGCCAGACAGCAGATAGGTGCTGGATCGCGGTGGGAATGATTGTCACACTTTATAGTTAGATGGGTAGTTATCTTTATGCTTAGTTTTAGATTGTTTTTTTTCTGATTTTTGCAATATAATTTATAACTTCCTTGGTTTGAGCTCGCTGTGTAAAACTCTATCTTCTTTTTAATGAATGCTTGGCCAGGCAAATTCTCGAAAATTTTTTTACCATTTCAATATACACTTAATTTGGTCCATTTTCTCTGCCAGTCAAGATTTTTCATTCTTTCCACATAAAAGGAACAAAACTTTCAATTCGAAATTTTTAACCATTAAGAAATGAAGAATTAGTTAGCAAGATTGGTATAAAACTAATGTTGATATATTCATCATTCATGATACATAATCCTTTTTATTTAGAGTAGAAGTGCCACTTTATAAAGCATGCCAATATTCTACACGTCTTATAACTGTGGTCTAAGAGAACACCAATAAAAATGAAATGTGCAAAAACGATGATGCAACCAAAGAGAAGCACTATTCTTGCCGTTAAGCCTGTGGACGTATGCTTTGCATATATGACAAACCAACTCATCAATTATGAACGTTGAGATTACAAAGTCAACTTCAAAAACGGCCATAAAAATCTCCCATTATGCAACCACACCACCAAATTAATAAAATAAAAAAACATCCAGAATCCCACATCCATCATTATCCATTACATTTGCCACCTCACATTGTCGCACATCAACACATGGCCACCCCAGCTCCGCTATATAAGCCCACACTCTCGTCCCCCTCTCCTCGCCCTCCCCAGTTTCCGAGAACCAAATATCTAGAAGTACAGAGAGTCTTCGATCGATCACGAGCTCCTCCACACCGTGCGAGATGGCCTTCATGATGTTGCATCGTGGCGCCACCCTCCTCATCCTAGCCTCGTCTACGGTAGCAATGCTCGCCGCAGCGGACGGCAGCTGCGCGGACGACAAGCTGCCGACGAACAGGACCTACGCGCACTGTGCCGCCCTGGCACAACTGGGCGCCACGCTGCACTGGACCTACCACCTACGACGCCAAGACGGCGTTGTTGTCGCTGGCGTTTGTGGCCAAGACGCCGGGCGCTACCTCCGGGTGGGTGTCGTGGGCGCTCAACCCCACGGGCGACGGCATGAAAGGCGCACAGGCGCTCGTCGCCTTCAAGCGCGGCAACCCGCCAACGTACGTCGTCAACACCTACAACCTCACCGGCTACCGCGCGCTCGGCGGGGACTCCACGCCTATCGCGTACAAGGCCACCGACCTCGCCGCCGATGAGAGCGGCGGGAAGGTGCGCCTCTACGGCAAGCTGCAGCTGCACCAGGGGATGGAGGTGGTGAACCACATCTGGAATGTGGGGTCCACCGTGGCCGACGGCGCGCCGGTCGAGCATGCGTTTGCCCAGGAGAACCTGGACGCCAAGGGCAGGCTCGTGCTCTCCGGTAGCGTGCTCGGGCCGGCGCCGGAGCCAGCACCAGTGCCCAGCCGTTCGCCAGCCAAGGACAGCAGCGGGGATGCCCCACAGTCTGGTGCGAAGTCGACGGGTGCGGCGGCGGCCACGTATGTGTCTACTCCTGTGCTCATGCTTCCGGCATTTACGGGCTTCTTGGCAATTGCATGATCCCTCCAACGCGTTCTGATTTCTGAACGAGAGAACGTACACCGCGAGCAGTTCTTGTGGACAATCCTGATGAGTGGCAATGGCGACATCTATCGTGCAAGTGTGCGTGTGCATTGTTGATGTCTTGGTCATGGTGTTGTTCGAGCCCGATGTCAGTGTTATTTGTTTGAGTCGTCGTCCTTGAGTTGGCAGGGGTCGTCGGAGTGTTCTTTGTTTGATTGTCTTTGTTGCCTTGCTGATAGGTGATCTCTGTACGGTTTGTGTTTTCGGTCAACTATCTATCTGAATCTCTAGGTGTATTTATATTTCTATCCGTATCTATGTCTCTATATCTATATAGATTTCATATATAGTGGTATGTTATTTTTATTATTTTTTGTTAAGATGCTGCATGATTTGTGTTACCGGCTAATTCGAACATCAGCTCAGGTTGATCGGTATAGGAAGCTTCTCAAGTTGTCCATCTTACTGAAAAATGGGTTTCATTTCAAGTTTCATTAAGGCTGCGTTTGGATGTCGATATTGGAGGCCTTGGCATTGAATTTTGCCCAATACCAAATCAGCCATGACATTTAATTAGGTCCATATCAATTCTGTTGTTTGGGTAACTATTGCATTGCATTTTGGAATCTTGGAAAGCAGCCCAATTCAATGCACTTTTGGATGCGAAAAGGATGAAATTGAGATTCCGGCCGGGGAAGAGGAGGGGCCACTGGCCGTGGGAAAGAGAGGAGGGGTTGCAGGCAGCACGCCCGAGCGGAGTCGAGGAGGTGGGTGCGCGGGCCACCGGCCACACGCAACGCTTGCGAGCAGAGTCGAGTAAGCGGGCATGCTAGCCGCCACTCCTCCGTCGTAGCCCCATCGAGGAGGCAGCGCACCAGGCGCCGCTTCTCTGTCCTAGCCCTGTCGAGGAGTCCAGCGCATGCGCCGCCGCTCCTTCACCCATCATCTTCGAGGAAGCGCGCCCGCCACTGCAACGGGGAAGGCAGGCCTTCGTGCCGCCGCTGCAACAGGAGAGACGGGCCTTCGCCCACCGCCGCCGCTACGGGAGGGGCGGACCTCCACCGCCACGACGGGAGGAGCGGGCCTCCGCCGGTCGCCTATGCTGCAACTTCGACTGCTTGCCGCCGCTTGGATCGGAGAGAGAGAGAGAGAGAAAGAGCGAGCGAGAGAGAGAGAGAGAGAGTAGGAGTGGCGGTGCATCTGCAGCAACTTCCTAGGCTGGAGAGAGAGGGAGAGAATAGGAGGTGCGTGAGCTCTGTCGTCGCCGCTTGGACCAAGAGAGAGAGGGAAAAGGCCGAGGAACGGAGTCAGGTGGGAGATATGAAGTCGATTCCAGAGAATACCGAGGGGGTGAGCTCGGTATCGTGGGAGGGGCTGCGGTTATATTCTCAATACCGCTTGGTATTGGAGGTGAATTCCAATTCCAATTCCAACAGCGTCCAAACAGCCGATATTCAAATGAGTCAATGCCAATTCTGAATTCCAAGCTTCAATACGTACATCCAAACGGGGTGTAAAGGATAATTGAGTGCAACTAAAACGACACGGCCTTTTATGACTGAAGGGGTAGATTAGAGCAAGGGTGGAGGCAAAGGGGGCTCCAGCCCCCCCCCCCC
>CM014271.1:76313896-76328662 GCA_004135705.1 Alloteropsis semialata | reverse complement strand
TGCACGTCCCGAGCGCGTTCCCGCGCCGGAGCCGCGTCTGCGTCCTGCAGGAGCTCGCGCTCGATGCGCTCCCGCTCTTGCTCGATCCGCACCCGCTCCTGCTCCAACCGGCGGCGAGCCTGTTGGAGCTCCTCCCGGCGCTGCCGGACGTCGTCGGCTTGGGAGCGTCGTGGCGGTGTAGCCGCTCGTGGCGGGGCTGGCTGTCCTGCCGCTGCCGCGGCTTGGGCTGCAACCGGAGCGGGAGCAACGGGCGCGTCGGCCACGGGGTGATCGTCGTCAGGGCCCGCTGGCCCCGAGCCGCTTTCACTCGCTTCTCCCCCT
The DNA here is from genome assembly GCA_004135705.1 of Alloteropsis semialata. Taxonomy (NCBI): domain Eukaryota; kingdom Viridiplantae; phylum Streptophyta; class Magnoliopsida; order Poales; family Poaceae; genus Alloteropsis; species Alloteropsis semialata. The sequence goes on along the minus strand of CM014271.1, from coordinate 76,328,341 downwards.
TCCCCGTCGGGAGGGTCCGCCATGAAGCATTCCCGGGAGGGGTGGTGGCTTTCTCCGACGAGCTGCGTATCGGATGTCTCCGAAACGGGATCGTCCAGCAGGTCGAAAACCGATTCGGAGACATGATCGATCACCCCGACGAACTCGCTGTCCGCCGGGGTGGGGCTCAGGAGGCGTGTCGCCAGGCGGGACACGACTTCAGCCGCGTTGCTCAGACCGTATGGGACCGCATACGGCGGGATGTAGTTCAGCATCTCCGGGGGGAGAGGGGCTCCTCCCAGAAGCTGAGTAGCGACGTTCGCCAGGGCGAACCTGGTACAGCGCACGTCTTCCTGCGTGGGTCGTGGCCCCCGGAAGATCTCGTGCTGCTCCCACGGTGGGGCCTCGTTGACCCTCGAGCGGGGGTTGCCGGCTTCGTCGCCAGGGGCGTTGATGCCGATGTCCGCGAGGGCCTCGGTGGCGGTCGCGACGTCAGCATCAAAAGTGTTGACCGGGGGGGTTAGAGCGACTCTCTCCAAGTCCCCAGTGTCGGTGATGACGAAATCCAAACTCCCAAGACGCAGCTGCGTCCCAGGAGTCCAGCTCGATCCGCGGGTGGCCATCCAAAGCCTGGTGATCGCCGAAACACGCAAAGGCCCCTACCTGGCGCGCCAACTGTCGGTGTGCGAAATAACCAACAAGTAAATTAGTGTATTGCGCGTTTGGGCTCCGGATGGTTCGCGAGAGGACACAAGGGATTATACTGGTTCGGGCACGAACGCCCTACGTCCAGTTCGAGGCTGCTCGTGTTACTCGCGTTGCTCGTAGTAGGGGTTACAAGCGGTCGAGAGAGGGAGGGGCTCCCAAGTCTCTGAGTGCGTCTAAGCGTGGGTGTTCGGGTGCGTGTGTGTCGTGTGTTCTTCTTCGTCGTCCTAGTCCGTAGTGGGGGTGTACAAACTAGTCGGGAGAGGGAGAAGATCCCAAGTCCCTGAGCGGTGTGAGTGAGTGTGTTCTACTAGTGTCCGAAGGAGAGCCTTTTCACTGATGTCCCCTCGTCCCCTTTTATAGCCTCAAGGGGAGGAGGGTGCGGGGGGTAAGAAAGAGGAAAATTACAAGGGGAGTTACTGCCCCCGAGAGTTTCATCCAGCGCCGTCTGCCGAGCCGTACCGGGAGCAGGTGTTGACGAAGTGGACGCCCCGCCGGAGTCGGAGTCGATGTCTTCCCGGGTAAGCTCCCGGGTGGTTCCTGGGTCGTGGTTGACTTGCTCGAGGTCTTCGGACGCACCAGGTGTCCCGCCTGGGCTCCAGGTGTCGTCGGTGGACGCCTGGAGTCGTACTTGGACGCCGGGTGTAGCGCATGCATTCCTCTCCGGACTGTATCGCTCCTGTTGGGACGAGACGGGCGCCACTGTGGCTGTCGTGGCGTAGGGCAGACGCCCATGATGTTCTGACGCGGCAGGTACCAAGTGGGTACGGCGCCGGACGGGACGGGGCGTGGCCGGGTAGTTTTACCCGAGGAGCTGGAGACCACTCGGGAGCGGAGAACCCCTCGGGCGAACCGGAGACTCGTCGGGCGGCCTCCGATGGGAAATGGCTTGGGCGTATGGTGACACATCCTACGCCGGGTCTTCCGGACGCTCCACTTCGTCTCGGGCCCACGCCGACTCGGGCGAGACGAAAAGAGGTCGGGCGAGATAGTGACAGGGGTGGGTCGGCCGAGGCGGACGAGGGTCGGCCGAGGCGGACGAGGGTCGGCCGAGGCGGACGGGAGTCGGCCGAGGCGGACGGGAGTCGGCCGAGGCGGACGAGGGTCGGCCGAGGCGGACGAGGGTCGGCCGAGGCGGACGAGGGCTGAGTCAGGGGAAACCCGATCCTCCCTTAATCCGATGCTCTTCGGGTTTTCTTATGCCCATCTTCTTCCTAAAATTGCGTGGTCCCACCCGTCGGTGAGAGGGTCGGATATTGATATCCGACAGTCCCATTGGCTGGAGGCCTCTCGGACTCACGTGTCATCCAATGACTGCTGCTTAATCTTCTGCCCTGCCCATATATGTGCCCACATGTCGCTCTTTTGTAGGCTGAAACACTGTGGAGGCCCTTCGAATTCCCTTATAGCCAAATATTTGCCCTTCCGCTCATCTGTAGGCTGGAACACTCTCGAGATCCTTCGAATTCCCTGGCAACACAATATCTACCCTTCCTACCCCGATAGATAGATAGATGTGCTCCTCGTCCTTCTCCTGCCCATCTACGTTTTTGAGTTTGTTCCATCCCTCGATTTGGTGTGTTCAAATCGATTTGGTTCACCTACATATCAATTTGTTGCATGCTCTTCTCATGGGTACTGCGTCGTGGTCATCCCTGCTCTCTCCTGCGGCTCGATGATGACACCCGAGGCTCGTCACCGCTGGAAAATATTATGTGTTGTATATAAATATGTACTTATCTAATATTACTAATACTACCCATTTCTAATATTTCATCTAAAACAAGTGTTAAAACATGCAGCACACTGTGTGCTCTACACCCGCGCATGGGCGCGCGCCAATCACTAGTTGGACACAAATAGGAGCCCGACTGAGGGAATGCGACGTCAGTTGATAGCCCCTGGCATCTGAGCAGAAAGAAAAAAAAAGTCAGGTTGTAAGATTTACAATTATGTTCTTATAATAAAAGGTAGCACATGGTACATACGCCTATGGCTAGGATAATGCACCACCGCATCTCATATATAGAACAATGAGCAGGAGAGAGCCCACAATAAAAATTGTTCATACAATTGTGATTTGTGTGTAAGTTATAAAGTTGGCCAACTGCTCGCACAAGAAATTTCATTCTTTGAAAATAATAAAGGACCCAACAAAAATCAATCCAGTTCACCATACATTGTGGTTTCTTTTTTTTATCTCAAGCATATAATTTCTATGCGTGGCCTTTGGTTCACCCTTTGAGCTTATGATCTAGTTCTAGCTACTGTTTAGTACCGACAAGGGGCATTCTGTGCTACGGCGGAGTAGACTTTAGGTCGTGCAAGGTTGAACACCTTTCCATGTCCCTATATTTCTCTTTGGCAACCATGTCATCCAATGTTCAAAGTTAGCTTCGCCAACCAATAGTCTCCACTTATCCATTGGTAAACAAAATTTGGGGAGTTCATTTATCAGAAAATACTTCTTAAGAAGAGGAATTTTTTGATACAATTAATGTTTGGGTAGGATCATGATGACGCATATAGAGATTACAAGGTCTGAGAAGAGCTGCAGGATTTAGGGAGAGAAGGAATAAGAACAGAGGCGAGGCCAGGGGGGCTGGGAGGGGCAATGTCCCCCAAGGACATGCATTTTCCATTGAAAACAATTCAAAACCTATAAATATAGGAGGGCAATATATGAGTACATCCAGTTTTGTTTCTAATGCTTTCTTGATGCCCTCCATTCTCAAACTGCTATCATTTGGACAGGACAACATATATATTGACCAAAAATAAAATATAAAATTGTACTTTGGGCTGGGTTGCTGTGAGTCTTTTTCTGTTTTGGCATTCACTTTCAGTTGGCATGGCAAGCTGCAACTTGACGAACATATATCAGAATGAAATATGAAGAAGGAAGGGATCAATAAATCTCACTTGATTTGAACGGACAAAAGGGTTATGAAGAGTTCAAGGGAGATATGAGAGTTGATAGATGCAGTAAGTCAGCTCTCCAGGGCTACAGAATTAAAAGCTTGCAGATTAAAGCATGTCATAGTACCCATTACTAATATGCTCAATAGGAAATCCTAAAAATCAAGAACAAAGTTTCACCCAAGCCCAACAATCCATCCTGTTTCTCGAATCACACATTATGAGAATTCATAACAAATTTTTCATATATCAACAAAAGAAAGTTTGACTGATGTTTTATGCACCACCAGAGGTACACACAAGGGCAGAGCCAGGGCCCGGGTTGGGCGTGCTGAAGCCCGGGTCTAGCTGAATTTATGTTAAAAAAAATGTATAGGGTTTAGATCTAAAACATCAGGATTTGCAGTAAACTTAGCTAGGTATAACATTATCCACTAGTCTAGCCCTGGGCGGGAGCTATCTCTAGCTCCGCCCCTGGGTAAATGTTAGAATCTGATACCCCTCGTAATGCGCAGCAGCCCCCAGATCTAGAAATGATATTGTGAGTATGACACGAGCTTGCACCGTATCAAGAACAAAGTAGATGAATCTCGTAGAAAACCCTAAATGATGGCGTTGAAGCAACCACGACAAGAGAATAGGATTTTGGCGAAGCCGACCGCAAATTCTTTAAGCACAACTCCAAAAGAGTACAAGTGATTGTCGCTCCCTCACAACTCTACTTGATCCTCTAGGACCCTCTGATTCTCGCCCTATACAAGAATCTAGTGCTATAGAACTATCTAGCCTATCCCTCTTGAGCGCTCCTAATTGCTTCTCACAAGCCTTGGATGAGCCTTGTGTTTTCTCTTTGGCTTGATTGACTCCTTGAGCCTCCACCCCTTTGTTTATATAGTCCCCTCCAAGGCCCTCATACATGCAAGTAGGAGTCCTACACCTAGTAGGATTACACGCTCAAGTCCTAGTAGAACTAGAAGTCCTAATAGCACACACCTATTGAATCCTAATCCAAGTAGGATTTGAGTTACTATACAACAATCTCCACCTTGACTCTAATCCTTTGAAGTCACCGTGCTCCTCCAAGAATTTGCTACAAATCGGCTTCTTTTTTATTTTTTTATTTTTTATACTCCTATTTTTTTATTTTTTATACTCCTACCATAGGAGTGCCCCCACCACAAGGGCTCATGCACATCACCGTGACGAGCATGTTAGTGTCCGGGCTGGAGCGCCTGGACCCTCCACCTGAGAGCTCCTTTGTTGTGTAGTTTGGTTAACCACACCGCCTTCTCCTACGACCCTCCATGCCATAGGTTTGTACCGTCTCCGAGCTCCACCTGCTCGTTGGTACTGCGTGGTCGGTCGCACCACGTCTTCCTCCTTCCAACAACTCGCAGCTTCGCCTCTACGACTGTTAGATTTTCCAACCGCCTTTGTAGCCTTGCACCTGATCACAACTGAGATTTGAGTACCTCTCATTGACGAGACGACTTCCTTCTCCTGATCAGGATTTTTACCAAATCTCCCATTGGTTGGACCACTTTTAAGATTTCCTATCACTCGGTATCCTCCATTAATCCAAATGCTTTTCATGATTACTTGCCCTTTGCAAGCAACTCGCATGACTCCACCTTGAAGCGATAAGCCACAATCTTGGAGTTCTAGCGACCTTGCAGATATTAGATTCTTTTTCAACCCCGGGATATACCGAACTCCCGTTAGTGTGCAATGTGTTCCATTATGCATCTCCAATGTAACTGTTCCCACCTCTGCAACTGCATACTCCATGCAATCTGCCAAGTGAACAGTTCCATTCGCCGGATGTAGAGATCCTTCGTCAAACATCTCCCTCGCCGAACATATATGGAAACAAATCCATTCATGAATAGCACTTGGTTGGCTGACGATAAGTACATCACTTTCATCCTCACTTGCCACTAAGTATACTCCTCTCATAGTCTTCAAGTTTGGACAGTCCTTTATCATGTGACCCTCTTTGTCACAAAGATAGCATGTGCGGCTGCCCTTGCTCTTGCCCTTCTTCTTCCCGTGATTCCTGACTTTGCCTACTCCACTTGAAACAGTTAATGCTTAATCACCCGAGAATGAAGATTCCTGTGGCTTCTTCAAGGACTCCGCCTCCAATAGATATGCAACTATCGCATTGAAGTTGAGAGTGGTTTTTCTGACGAGAATATTCATCACCAACTGCTCCCACGATGAACGGTAAGGATGAAGCCAGTATGACGACCTTATCATTCTCTTCGATGTTCTCATCCACACTAATCAGCTGCGTGACAATCTTGTTGAAGTGTTGACACCAGATTTTGACTCGGCTAGGGTTGTGCATGATAGAGCTGAGGCTAAGGCCGAGTCCGATTCTGAGTGGTCTCCGATTTCGATCAGGAGTTCGTCCGATAGAGTCTGATTATGATCAAAGTTCGTCCGATAGAGTCCCAATCGGACACGGAGCAGAGAAGGCCGGAGCATGTACGACTTCTGAAGGGGAGATGCATCTGGAAGCTTCTTCAAGGCTTGATTGCGCGGCAATTGTAATAGTTTTGGTAGTTATAAACTAGTTCTCTTTAAATAAATTAGAGATATTGTCGTAGCCGGCAAGGATTAGTTATATTTTCAGGGTATAAATATAAACCCTGCGCCATTGTAAAAGACGTTCACACAACCGGTCAATACAACACAACTTTCGGCCCTCGTGCCAACAACCCTTTTCGTCGAGTTCTTCAGCAAGCAGGGCTGCATCATCTTGACCTCCGGTTTGTCTGTAAGTACGACATTTATTGAATTAATCTAGGCTTTAGATTGAGGCGCATCGCCCTTCTTCATTTAGTTAATTCACCAATTTATCAAGTTGTTCTAGGCTTTAGATTGAGGCGTATCGCCCTTATTCATTTAGATCGCTCATCCCTTTACCGTACCTTGTTAATTTTATCTTATCGGCTTACATCTGCTTGATAGATCTATTCTGTTTTGTTGTAATTTAAGTTTTCACAATAGATCTTCTCTTATTGTCTATACAGCTGATTTAGATTCAATAAGAAAGTTACAAATAAATCCGATTTAAATAAGTACTTTGATATATTTTGATCTATCGGAGTAAACAAGCTAATCAGTGCCCTGCTAGCAACGCTGTCTCGAAATCGATCCGATTGTTAGTGACATGTGATTCAGTTTGTTTATCGCCTTTGGAAAGATGCATATTAAAGAATGAGTTTAAATTAGGTTTATCTCCGATTCGGCTTTCATACTCGATGGTTTATTTTAAATACATGTTACATCATCACGAATCGGACTTAAGGCCGATGGTTCATGCTTGCGAATCGGACTTCTCTTTATGCTGATCGGATTTGTTGGAACGAATCGGGGCTTTGGCCAATGAGTTCCTTGTGGTTTACTGATTAAACTCTGCCTTGTCAATTTCAAGTCAAATTGACTGGCACGCCACGAACCTCAAGATTTTGGACCTGCACTGAAGTTCAAGCAAATCTTCCAGGCCACAGTGTTGATACTCAGAAGATCATCACCCGATTTTTTGGCGTCAACATATTTTGGCACGCCCAGTGGGACAAGAAAGCTTCTACGATGGCACCTCATGAAAACCAAGGCAGTGAAATTCCTGCTGTCGCAATGGAAGATCTCAGTGATGAGCAGAAAAGACTCGTGGAAGCACAACTTGAAGAATTCAAGAACATGTGCCTCGATTCATTCAGCAAAACTCGTAATGCTGTGATCAAGAAAAACCAGTTTCCTGTTCCCCAGGAAGCATTTGATCGGATTACAGCCGAGAAGAGGAAATTCTTTCAGGATTATGTAGATGCTGGTTTGAGTCATGCTTTAATTAACCAATCTGGAATATTGGTTAACACGGTGGTGAGATTGGTCGCCAAGTTGCTGGATGGAGCTGTACTGAAGGATGTCCAGAAAGGACCTGCTTATTTTGACACCAGTACTTCTTCGACAATTAAAGACCTCAAGAAAAAGATGGTGTAGATCAATTCATCTACATCACCAGAGACACATCCTGAGTGTTATGAAACTCCCAAAGCAAAAAAGGCAAAAGCTAAAGGGGCGGATGGGACTGAAGAAGAAGAAGGAGAAGAAGAGACAGGAGACAAGAATTCTGGCGCAACTCAACATATTGATCGGTTTGGCAGCCGTATTCCTGTAGTTGATGGCAAGATGGTGTATCCTCCTTACTTCAACACCGAGAATCCACCAAGGAACAGGGGAGCTGATAATCGGGAGCCTTCGATTGGGCCTGCTGAGACACCAGTCATAATGACGTCGACTCGTGCTCCGATCAGTCAGGGAAACTACACTCAGGAGGATTGGACAGATAAGATTGCTGATGTCATGAAAAATCAGTTTAGTTTGAAGCCTAAGGGACAATCTTATCTGTATCGGAAGCCGTATCCGGACTGGTTTGATACATTGCCTATGCCAGCCTGATTCAGGATTCCAGATTTCTACAAGTTTTCTGGAAAAGGAGATGTTACCACCATTGAGCATATCAGTCGCTACACAATTCAATGTGGTGAAGTAGCATCGATTGATCCATTGAAAGTCAAGCTGTTTCCCATGTCGCTTTCTGGTTTGGCCTTTTCGTGGTTTTCTTCATTACCACCAAATTCCATCAGCAATTGGGCTGATCTAGAAAAGCAATTTCATGCCTATTTCTTCATGGGAGTACAAGAGACCAGACTGTCCGATTTAACTGCGCTCCGACAGAGAAACAGGGAATTAGCGAATTTGTCCAAAGATTCAGGGATGCCCGTAGCCGATGCTATTCATTAAATCTATCGGAGGGACAACTAGTCGATTTGGCTTTCCAAGGGTTATTGCCTCAGGTCAGAGACCGATACACAAGCCAAGATTTTGAAGGCTTGGGGCATATGATTCAAAAGCACTCTCAATATGAAGGACATGGTAATGATTATCGAAGAGAGAAGTTTCAGAGAAAAATTGCTAACATTGAGTATGACTCCGATAGTAATGAAGCTGAGGTCGATTTGGCTGAATGGACCAAGAACAAGGATTCTGTTGCCTGCCCATGTGTGAAGGTCAAGCTAGAGAGGTACAGTTTTGATATTAGTAATGCCGATAAAATATTCGATTTATTGTTAGCAGAGAAACAAATCAGGCTTTCCCTGAATCATACAATTCTTTCTGCCGAAGAATTGAAGAAAAATAAATATTGTAAGTGGCACAATTCAGTTTCTCATCATACTATTGACTGCAAAGTTTTTCACAATGAGATTCAATCGGCAATTGAGAAGGGGATTATTAAAGTTGAAACTGGTAAGAAACCGATGAAGCTTGATGGACACCCGTTCCCTCAAAATATGGTTGAAATCGGAGCACCCGATAGGAAGTTGAAAGCTAAAGTCCTTACATCGGAGCATGCGAAGAAATCGGGAGCTGTCGATCCATATTGTTTTAATATCAGCCGATGATGTGCAAAATCGGAATTATCAGCATTATCGGGAGGATCGCCGACACAGGGAGAAACCTAGAATTACATCGGGACAGCTCATTGACAAGTACGTGTGCCAGCAAGAAAGAGATCGGAGTCCTCCGATGAGAAGATTTGACAACGAGGATCATTGGGGATGCCCGTCCTTCAGGTTTTGTTGGAATGAAAAGTTAAGGCTCCCATCAATTTATGATTATCCAGAATGCAGTGAACAGTATAAAAGTTACAGAGATTCAAAAAGGCAACATCATTCTATACATGACCGATTGGATTTTGGACACCGATGTAGCTGGCATGATGAAGTAGCTTATCAACAAGAGCGTGAAGATTGGCGTGAATACTACGATCGGCATGGGTATGAAAATCATTGTTATGACCGATGGGACGATGATCGCCGAAGGTATAATGATCGCCAAAAATATAAAGGAGACCATCTTTCTGTGTATGATCGTTTGGTGTATAGAAAAAAGGAAAATGTTCAGGAGCCAAATGATGCACAGGAATCGGAGGAGAAGTTGGAGGTCAAATCAGGTCCGCATCTGTTGGTTAACCCGCAATGGTGTCCTGAAGGTTTGACCAAGACTCAGAAGAGAAGGGTTCAGCATCCCTGATTTAAAGAATTACTCAAGGAGATACGCCGAGGAAATGATAATTCCAAGGTTTGGAAAGCTAAGCCTAGCATGATGATGATGGACCATCGGCATCGGTGAACATGGTATTTATGCTGCCAGCTGAGTATAATGTAAGTTCAACCGACATTAAGGCCAATGACATTGAAGAAGCTATGGCACAATTAGTTCTACAACCCCAACAAGCTATATTTGAAAAGCCAGTTGATGAAAAGTATCGGCATTTGAGGCCTTTATATGTTAAGGGGTATGTTGTTGGTAAGCCGATGACTAAAATGCCTGTTGATGGGGGAGCTGCTATAAATTTGATGCCATACACTACATATCGGAAGCTTGGTAAGGGCCCTGATGATTTGATCAAGACCGATATGATGCTTAAAGACTTTGACGGGAATCCATCACCGGCCCGGTGGGGCATTGAATGTTGAATTGACGATTGGGAACAAGACATTGCCTACTACGTTCTTCGTCATCGACAGTAAAGGATCTTACAGTTTGCTCTTGGGGCGTGATTGGATTCATGCTAATTGTTGTGTACCATCTACCATGCATCAATGCCTCATTCAAAGGCATGGAGATCACATTGAGACTGTCCAAGCCGATGAACAGTTAGCGTTGCTACCGCCGATTTAACAGTTTGGGAATTTGAAAGAATATAGTGCTTATCGGGTAGGCTCTGGGAAGGCAATTTTATCCAGGTGTCCGATGATGGTTTGAAGCCGATCCAAGCAGTCGGCTCTGAAAGTTTGTATTAATGGAAGAGTTTATTGAAGATGAGGGTAAACATGGTCAAGGGTTTATGTCGGCCGATGAGTTAGAAGAGATAGATATAGGTTTAGGAGATAGACCTCGGCCGACATATGTAAGTGCAAAGTTGGATCCTAAGTTTAAATAAGAATTAATAAAGTTATTAAAAGAGTATCGTGATTATTTTGCTTGGGAATATTATAAAATGCCAGGTTTAAGCCGATCTATTGTTGAACATCGGCTCCCGATCATACCAGGATATCGGCCTTTTAAACAAGCGCCGAGATGATTTAAACCTGAATTGGACAAAGAAATAAAAGCTGAAATAACTCGGTTATATGAAGCTAAGTTTATTCAACCTTGCCCATATGCTGAATGGATATCTAATATCGTTCCTGTTTTGCGAGTTTGTGTCGATTTCAGGAATCTTAACAAGGCGACTCCGATGGATGGGTATCCGATGCCGATTGCTGATATGCTGGTCGATGCAGCTTCAGGACATAAGGTGATTAGTTTTATGGATGGTAATGCTGGATATAATCAAATTTTTATGGCAGAAGAAGATATTCCTAAAACTGCATTCTGATGTCCTGGTGCACTTGGATTATATGAGTGGATCATGATGACTTTTGGTTTGAAAAATACCGGCGCCACATATCAAAGGGCTATGAATTATATATTTCATAAGTTGATCGGCAGGATTGTTGAAATCTACATCGATGATGTGGTAGTAGAGGCCCACTTGCAGGTGTCGTATTTACGTATGTCCCTGTATTGCCCCTGTCTCTCAGATAAGGCTCGGCACAGGCCCGACCCTGACTCGGTTGTCCTCTCTTCTTCCTCTGTCGCACGCTACCCTTTGCCACCCGCAGATCTCGCCGCTGACGCCCACCCGCCTTTGCCGCTTGCCATTGCCGACGTTTGGAGACGACGGCGCTAGTGAGAGACGACGAGAGGAACCCTAAGCAACAGTGCGCGTCCATTGGAGGGCATGGAGGTGCCCTGATGGCGACGTCGACATCTTAGGCGCGTCGTTGTCGCACTGGTGCGGCGGCGATGGAGGACGACGCTATCAGGTATACCATTTGTCTCCGTGTGTTCATCTTAGTAGGTGATTATGGTTGATTTGCTTGCATGTGTATAACCCCTTTGATTTGAGGTTCGACTAACTGCATGGTAGGGATGGGATGTTTACATTAGAGGTTAAAGTCCAAGCTCTTCGTTCCAAAGACTCTGCTGGTAGGAAATCATACACAAAAGGCCGTGTGTTTAAGTGGGATGTGGAGCATGGGTCATTGACATTGGATTTGCAGTTGAAATCTCTGGCAACATAACTGAATCTCTGCAGTAACCAGACAACCACTATTTGGTTCTATGACAAAAGATTGAAAGAGGATGCCAGATTATTTGATGAGATTCAGACGGTTGATTTCTTTGAAATGTATAAGGAGGAGATGAGCTGCCAGGTTGTAGTTGGTGTATTTGAAAAACATACATGTGTGGACACCGACTTTGATGAACTGGAGCCTTTGTGTGTGGACACTGACTTTGATGAACAAGCGCCTCTGTGTGTCATTCCTCCTAATCCTGCAGATGAGCCACATATAGCCACAGATAGAGAGGCAGAGGAAGCTACTAGAAATGCTAATAAACCCAGTAGTGCTACTCCTGAGAAACCAGAGACAGCTGCTAGAAATGCTAATGAACCCAGTAGTGCTGCACCTAAGAAACCAGAGGCAGCCGTTGAGTTAGATCCTGATAGGGAGCCTGACATGTTTGATAATCCATAAGAATATGTGGGAGTGGATGATGAGGGTATGTATGGTACAATGCCACCTGCTCCTCAGTTTGCACAGCCAACTGACTATGCTAACACTAATGCAAATCCTGAACCAACTGCTGAATTTGTCAATGTTGAGGCAGAGGTGGATGATGCTGACCCTCTAGAGGTGCATGTGCTGCATGATCCTGAGAACCCAAAAATAGTGAAGGGGGAGTTATTTCCTGATATCAAGGCATTTAGGAAAGCCATAAGACATTATGCAATGAAGACTGAGTTTGAGTTTGCTAAGACCAGCAAGGTGTGCTGCTGAGGGATGCCCTTGGAGAATACATGCTTCCACCATTTTTGATAAGAAAATAGTACATTTGCATCCTTTATTTGTTGTGTTAATATTTCAGACTTGACATATGTGGGTTTGACATGTGGGTGGTCTTTCTGCAGATCAAAAAGCTTCCTGCATAGCATAATTGTCCAACTACCAAGCTTGTAGAAGGCAAAATGGCTAGTCAAACCTGGTGTGCAAATAGGCTTGGAGGATGGGTTAAGAAAAATCCAACCAAAGGAGCAAAGGATGCAAAAGAGAAACTGGAGGGTGACTTTGGTATAAAGCTGAAGTACTCAAAAGCATGGTCTGGTTTGAAGGTAGCCTTGGATCAAATTCATGGTAAGTATGAGGAAAGCTTCCAACTTCTTTTCAATTGGGCTGCACAAATAGAACAAAGTTCACCTGAAAGTGCATCTATGACCCCTTTTGGTTTTGGTTGATTAATGACAACACACTTGAGTATCTAATATTTGCAGTGAGACATGTACACAGGTGACAGGTGAAACAATGAACAACATATGGAGAAATGTGGTACTCAAAAAGGAAATGAAATCATGGATGAAGCCTACACGAAGATTATTTTTTATTCTCTTGAACATTGAGTATAGGAAAACCGTACTATCAAGAGGGATGCTGAAAAGCTAGTTTGGTGATGACAAGGTGCTCAAATATGAACTAACTAAACTATGAGAGACTCCTTGCACTTGCACTTGCACTTGCACTTCACTTGGGAAATATTTGAGAGTGCTTTACCTGAAAAGTTTCGGAGTTTTCGAAGAATTGTTTGTATTGGAGAGTGAAAAACTCAAATGAAAGAGTGGAAGGATTGATTCTCATTGATGGGGTTGTTTACATATTTATACAAGCCCAAGGGGCATGGAGGTGCCTCTTCCCAAGGGACATACCCCTTGGGGAAAGTGGCCCTTTCACACACTAGTAACTACCTAGTGATGTCATTAATCATTAATTAATTAATGAAAGAATTGATCACTAAATAAGTGTTTCACAACACTCCCCCTTGATCAATTTCTTCTTGTGATTTTGTAAACAATATATGAATAACTCCTTTAAAACCCCTTAGGGAAAATTTAGGAGAAAATGTTATATGACATATGTGATTGCATGTAATGCAATATTGATATATTCCTCTAAAAACCTCATGGGAAAAATAAGAGAAATATATTGATGATATGCTGTTAAAACTCCTTTGAAACCCAGTGGGAAAATAAGGAGAAAATGATACAGCATATAAAAATGATATTGTTCCATTAAACTTATATGGGAAAACCTTTATAAAGGAAAAACCCATAAGTTAAGTTTAGAGAAATATGTGTATGATCATTTGATCATTATGTCTTGAATATCTCCTTTAAAAACCCTTGTGGGGAAAATAGAAGATATGATATATAATATGTTTTGAATATCCCCTTAAAAGCCCCGATGGGGAAAATGGGTGATATCACATGTATTCTTGTGTTGGTATTGCCTCGTTAAAAACCTTTCATGAGAAACCCCTTGTGAGGAAAAACTCATAAAGGAAAAGAGTGCAATATAATATTTTAACACAGGTTGTTGCTCAGAAGAGACTCCCCCTGAACCTTACATCTCAAAGTCAATGTATACCAATTTCATGAACATATATTTATATGTGGATATGGTAAGAACTTTGTGAACAAATATGTGAGGCTCTCACAAATTTGATTTGTAAGGTGTTTATTCTCCAATGTGTGATAGATGAGAATAAACATGGCAATATGCTTGCTGATATTGCTCTATGTAACCTGTTATATTTATGCAACACAAGCAACATTATCTTTATAGATAATTGTTCATGATTCAATAGAATCAAGTTTAATCATTCAACAGT
>CM014271.1:76302073-76312896 GCA_004135705.1 Alloteropsis semialata | reverse complement strand
AAACAATTATCTAAATACTCAGTTTGAATTCAGCCTAATAGACCATCTGGCCCAATACTGTGCAGCCCTTATTTTCCCAAAAATTAGAGAAAAAACTTAAATTTTGAAGGCCCTTCTTAGTTGGGCCGGTTTTTGGCCTGGCCCACATTGGCCATGCCACTTCTGCCCGGCCTGCACCGGCCCATTTCGGCCGCGTGGCACGCGCCCGTCGGATGAAAATCCGACGGCCGCCGCAGCGCCCGCGTGCCTCAAAAGGCCGGGCGGCCGGGGCTCCATTGAACCCTAGGTTCATTTTCCCTTCTCCCCTCTCTCTCCTTTCATCCGAGCGGCGACGGCCGAGCGCCGGGGCGGCGCGAGGAGGGAGATGTGGCGCTGCCGTGCCTTGCTCGCCGGGGCTGCGCGCGACCGTGGCCGGCGCGCAGCTCCGTCAAGCATGGCTCGGTGGTGCCCTAAGGCGCCTCCTCCCGTGCGCCCGCGGGCATCAGCTCCGCGGCGCGCGACGATCGAGGGGCGCCGGATCTGGCCGTGGGCCAGACTTCCGGCGGCGCACGGCTTGAGAAGGGGCNTAGGGGCCAAGCCCCGAGCGTGCGCTCGCCATGAGGGGGCGCCGACGGCGGCGGCCATGGCCACCGTGGCCTTTAGGTAAGATCCACCGCCTCTTCCTTTAACTTTAGGGTTAGGGTTTGAAGAAATTTTTTGGGAATTTTGAGATTTGGCCGGTGCTAGGGTTTCGGGAATTGGGGATTTCATTAGGGTTAGGTCAAAAACATTATCCCCTTTGTGCTATCAAGCTTCAGCCGAAACCCTAGGCCCCTTAATGCTCACTGAGCATCAAGGTTACATGAATTTGGTCACTTTCGATCTTAACAGTGACCCTTGAACATTAATTGATCAAGAATTTTAGCAAGAGCACTTGAAATTAACATAAAATTCATGCTCAGGGCACTTGTAGGGTTCCATTTTGATGCTAACAAGCTCTTGATACCATTGTTAGAACTACTAGGATCTTTAGCTCAAAATCAGAACCACCATATCAACATGAAACTTACATACCTTAATCATTAGGGCCTTCAATCTTCTCTTTTTTTTTCTTGAATCTTATTCTTGGGCTCATATTGATGGATGAGTGTCCTTCCTGTGGTTTCTGTGCTTTCTGATGTTGGGCAGCTAAAGTGTATGGGAGAGGCTGTTCTCATCTCTTAGGTTAGAGGCCTCTTCTCCCTTATATATATATGCACAGCACCACAGGGGAACAGCACCCTGTAGAGGTTTCTTGAGCCCTCCAACAAAGGGCAAAAGTCCAATTTGGACTTGCTCACTAATGGATAATATTTAGTTGTCAATTATCCTTATGCCGACATCATTGCCGACATGATCAACCTAACAATACACTCCAAGAATCTGCAGAGTAAATTATCCATCTTGATCAGAAGTTCAGAACGAAGCCATGCTCTGAATCTGGCTCTGACAAGACAGCTCTGCTATGTGCAATCCGCAGGTGGCAACACCACTGCTGGCTGGGGAAACTACGGCATCCCCAAGGACAACCCCTCCGCCGCCGATCCTGGCTTCGCGCCGGAGGTCTACGCCCTCGGCTTCAAGAACCCATGGCGGTGCAGCTTCGACTCCGGCAAGCCGTCCTACATGTACTGCGCCGACGTTGGCCAGGTAACAATCACAATAGAGCATTGGCACGTCTGGTAGATCGAACAGATCGAGCTCGCCGTCTGATCGCCGGCGATCGGCGTGGATTCCGCAGGCGGTGTACGAGGAGGTGGACCTGGTGATGAAGGGCGGCAACTACGGGTGGCGCGTGTTCGAGGGCACCCAGCCGTACACGCCGCTGTCGAGCCCCGGCGGCAACACCTCCGCCGCCTCCATCGACGCCATCGGCCCCGTCATGGGCTACGCCCACAGCTCCGTCAACAGCAACGTCGGCTCCGCCTCCATCACCGGCGGCTACATCTACCGCTCCGCCGTCGACCCCTGCCTCAGCGGCAGGTACCTCTACGCCGACCTCTACGCCAAGTCCATGTGGGCCGGGACCGAGTCGCCGGAGGGCAGCGGCGTCTACAACGTCACGGCGCTGACGTTCAGCTGCTCCAAGAGCTCGCCCATCCCCTGCGACGTCGCGGCCGGGAGCGCGCTGCCGTCGCTCGGCTACATCTTCTCCTTCGGCGAGGACAACGCCAGGGACGTGTACCTGCTCACCAGCAAGGGCGTGTACCGGGTGGTGGACCCCGCCGAGTGCAACTACGCCTGCCCCGTCAAGAGCTCCGCCCCGGGCTCGTCGCCGGCGCCCGGCGCATCGCCGAGCTCGGCGGTCACGGCGCGCGCTCCGGCGTTGTCGACGCTGCTGGTGGGCGCGCTGCTCGCCTTGCTTTGGGCTTGGTGACCGTTTGAGAAGTGTGTGCTTGTTGCTTTTTTTGAGTTGAGAATGTTTTTGTTATGGTTGTGATGGTATGTATGATAATTGTATGTGCAGCAATTAATATTTGATTCTGTCTTAGGAGTAAGTTACAATGTCAATTACGGTGAAACATATCAAATTCCTGAGTATCTCTTCTGTCACAAAATCATTTCTTTGTGACACATTTGGAGCAAATTCTTGATAATTACTAGCAAACCCTAAAGGCTAATTTGGAAGCCCGAAACCCCGGGGATCCCCTGATTTCCCGGGGCCCTAAGCCGCGCGGAATTCAACCACAGGCCAAATCGTCCCGCAGTTTGGAAGCCCACGAGACGGGGAAACCTGACCCGATCCACGCGTTTTCCACGGGGTGAGCCTTGCCCATCTCGACCCATCGGGCCGCTCTTCCCCGGGCGACGCGCTCGCGATATTTCTTCCCGAGCGACGCAGCGACGGCCGTCGCGGTCTCCTGATTAGCCTCCGCCGCTGATTCGCCTCCGCCTCTGATTCGCCTCTCCGTCGCAGCGCCCCCTCTTCCCGAGCGACGCAGCCGGCGGCGGCGGCGGCTTCCCCGGGTTCGCGAGCAACGCGCAAGGGAGAGGGAGAGGTGAGGCCGCCACTGCTCCGCCGTCACCGCTCCTCCGTGGCTGTTGTCCCCTCCGGCGCATCTCCTCATCGACTCCGTGCAAGTGTTTTTTATGATGTTATGTAGTTCTCTTCTGATTTTTTTGAACTATGGCCCACATTGAAAATAAGAACAACGGATGAGTGATTTTAGAGAATTGCACATTTTCTGAGAGCCTATATTTATTCAGATTCTTTAGATGCATAATGATGACAATCCTTTTAGAACAATGATGGTGCGAATTTATACAGTATTATAGATAAATCAGGGGAATATGCTTGTATATATTAGACTGATATAATGTTAATTTGCCAGCAGGAGTCGTTTCTTTACTGTTGTCGTGCACCTGGACAAATTTTCCCTTACTTGGGTTAAAACTATGTGGAGTATTGTTTTCATTTCCTAACATGCTATATGACATTCACTGTTGCTTCAATGTCCCCAAGTGCCTTTCATGTCCTTTCCTACTTTTTCCATGCCTTGGTTATGTCTGACCCTGTAGAGACATTTACTAATTTCAGGAAGCATGGCATCTCTTTGATGGCCTGTTCATCTGCATTTTAGGCGTCTGAACCAAAATGACTTATCCCCGTGTCATTTATTTCGTTCCACAAGCCCGGACTTGGTATGTTGCTTATGTGGAAATGAAATGCTTTATCAGATTGTCTTTGTCAGTCAATTTACTTGGCAGTGTCAGGCCATTCATGCTTGCATTCAGTTTTTGCACAGGTTCTGGCATGGTGGTGTTGCTATTTACTTTACATTCCTCCAGGGGTAGAGGCCTTGATTAGTTGATTATTCATGTGCTCTGTAACTTGTCAGCATTTTCACTGAACATGAATAACTTCAATATATGTGTTTTATTTATCGGTAGGGTTCTTTTAGCTTGACATTGCCACAACAATCAATGTAGAACTAATAGTAAACCACTGTTTGATGGTTAAGTGCAAGTGATCTTTAATTGGTATCCGTGAATTGCGGCTTTTTTTAACCAGGCTTCACATCTCCATCTACCTAGTCAACTGTATACTACTCAACAAGGCAATCAATAGGTGTTTACTTTCATCAGTCATCTATATTATGATTGACTTTGTTCATTTGGCAGGAAATTCAATCTCAGAAGTTAATAGATAGGATATGAAGTGGTGCATCACATGCAGCTCCTACTTTGATCAGCATGCACAAGTCAAATATAGGGCAGAGCCAAATTCTTGTTGGGTGTTAGATGGTATTTAATTCAAATTTTGTAAGAATTGAACTTCAGCTGTAATATCGTCCCAATTCTGATCGCAGATCAGCTGTCACAAGAGAAATCAAACATCTCGACGAAAGGAAAATGGTAAGAAAAAAAGAAAGGGACAAGTGGCACTCACGTCGCGGCCCCGGACATGGTCCCCAAAATTTGGCCAGCCCCGGCGGCGCACCTGGAGCCAAGAACTCTTCATCATCATTTGAAGTCTTTTGAACTTCCTTTTCTTTGCCTTTGTTGCTTGCCTTGAGAGCAACTTCACTTCCCTTCTCAAGTTGCTCATGAAGCTTGGAGAGTTCATGAGAGAGCTTTGCTTCTTTGACGGTCATGAGATGCTCTTCTATTCTTTCAATCATATTTACGAAGAGAACTTCTTGAATCCTCTCTTCTCTCTGATCAAGATGGGTAAGTTCACATCTCTAGCCATGTATGCTGTAAGAATCTTGCCAACAACCTCTCTATCATCCCATTTGGTGCTTCCAAGAGATCTTATCTTGTTAATGATCTTGTTCAACCTATCATACATCTCTTGTAGACCTTCATTGTCCTTGATAGAGAACCGGTTAAGTTCTCCTTCCAATACTCTTATTCTACTTTCCCTTACTTTCCTTGTCCCTTGATGGTTGACTTGGAGAGTGTCCCAAATATCTTTGGCAGAGCGCAAGCACTCAATCTTGTTGTACTTTTCGGAATTCAAGGCACTAAGAAGCAAGGTCATGGCTTGGGCATTGTGTTGAATTTCAAACTCTTGATCTTGACTTAATGGTCCTCTTCCTTTGGGCATTGTAACACCTACACACACAATCTTCCAAAGGGCCGGATTGACCCCAATCAAATACGTCTCCATCGAGTGACGCCAATGGTTATAATCAGTCCTGTCAAAGCGAGGTGGTTTACCAAGGTTCACCGATTGAGACAGAATAGAGTTGCTCAAACGAGAATAATTGAAAGGAACTTGATTAACATGATCATTTCTTACGGACTTGAAGGACTTGTCATGATCGTTGGAGTTCTCTTCTTCGGATGACTCTTCATGATCATCTCCTGTTCTTCATTGGGAATGGATGTCCTTGGTGGAGGGTCTGCTATCTTCCTTCTTACCTTGAGGATCATCTTCACCTCCGGTGGGAAGCGTTGGTGGATTTCTTGAAGTTGACATCTTTTATCTCCGAGCGGTTAAGCTCAAATATGGAGAGCCAAGCTCTCATACCAATTGAAAGGACCTAGGATGTCAACTAGAAGGGGGTGAATAGTTAAAACTGAAAATTTTCGCTCAAAACAGCTGTCAGTCACAGAAAATGCGGAGACTCCGAAGAAATGTCCGGAGACTCCGAAGATTTCTCCGGAGAGTCCGAAGATAAAGCTGAATTGAACTATGACAGATCAAACCTCAACAGAAATCAAATCGCCGAATTACCAATACAACCTTGGGGTGAATACAACTCAATTCAGGTGTCACTTGTAGCAGAAACCTTCTCAGACGATAGATCGGGACCAAACCCTAGAATATAACACGAGTAGCAACAAGTAGCACAAGAACAAGAAATAATCACAAGGAGACACAGGGATTTGTTTACCGAAGTTCGGTTCCACACCTGGAACCTACTCTCCATTGAGGAGCCCACGAAGGGCGGGATTATCCATCAAACCACTTTCCTCTTTTCCACTCAACCCGGAGGTCGAATAGAGAACTTACTCAATCTGCAGGGGTAATACAAACTTCCCAAGGCAACCACAGCGGATTCGTTGCTCTTGAGCGATGCCTAGCCGTCTAGGAGCTTGAAGCTCCAAGAGTAACAAATGCTTGAATCACCGGCTTGACGATAAACAAGGTGCTCAATGGATGGAAATCAGCTCACAAGCACAATCTCCTGACCTTAGCTCAATCCCTTATACTCAATCCCTCACCAAATCTCACTTGGAAGCAAGGAGAGAGTAGAGAGGGGGCTTAGAATGCTCAATGGAAGACTTCAGTTCGAAAATGAGGTCAGAGAGAGGTAAAAGGAGGGGCAGGAGGGGTATAAATACCCCTTCAGCCCAAATTAGTCGTTAGACCTGTTAAGTTCCGGAGTCTCCGCAAAAATCTTCAGAGTCTCCAAACTTTCTGGAGAACACCAATCTCCATTCACCAATCTTCGGAGACTCCGAACAATTCTTCGAATACTCCGAAACTTTTCAGGTAAAGCACTCTCAAATATTTCCCAAGTGAAGTGCAAGTGCAAGTGCAAGGAGTCTCTCATAGTTTAGTTAGTTCATATTTGAGCACCTTGTCATCACCAAACTAGCTTTTCAGCATCCCTCTTGATAGTACGGTTTTTCTATACTCAATGTTCAAGAGAATAAAAAATAATCTTCGTGTAGGCTTCATCCATGATTTCATTTCCTTTTTGA
Organism: Alloteropsis semialata; assembly: GCA_004135705.1. Classification (NCBI taxonomy): domain Eukaryota; kingdom Viridiplantae; phylum Streptophyta; class Magnoliopsida; order Poales; family Poaceae; genus Alloteropsis; species Alloteropsis semialata. The sequence goes on along the minus strand of CM014271.1, from coordinate 76,306,221 downwards.
GTACCACATTTCTCCATATGTTGTTCATTGTTTCACCTGTCACCTGTGTACATGCCTCATTGCAAATATTAGATACTCAAGTGTGTTGTCATTAATCAACCAAAACCAAAAGGGGTCATAGATGCACTTTCAGGTGAACTTTGTTCTATTTGTGCAGCCCAATTGAAAAGAAGTTGGAAGCTTTCCTCATACTTACCATGAATTTGATCCAAGGCTACCTTCAAACCAGACCATGCTTTTGAGTACTTCAGCTTTATACCAAAGTCACCCTCCAGTTTCTCTTTTGCATCCTTTGCTCCTTTGGTTGGATTTTTCTTAACCCATCCTCCAAGCCTATTTGCACACCAGGTTTGACTAGCCATTTTGCCTTCTACAAGCTTGGTGGTTGGACAATTATGCTCTGCAGGAAGCTTTTTGATCTACAGAAAGACCACCCACATGTCAAACCCACATATGTCAAGTCTGAAATATTAACACAACAAATAAAGGATGCAAATGTACTATTTTCTTATCAAAAATGGTGGAAGCATGTATTCTCCAAGGGCATCCCTCAGCAGCACACCTTGCTGGTCTTAGCAAACTCAAACTCAGTCTTCATTGCATAATGTCTTATGGCTTTCCTAAATGTCTTGATATCAGGAAATAACTCCCCCTTCACTATTTTTGGGTTCTCAGGATCATGCAGCACATGCACCTCTAGAGGGTCAGCATCATCCACCTCTGCCTCAACATTGACAAATTCAGCAGTTGGTTCAGGATTTGCATTAGTGTTAGCATAGTCAGTTGGCTGTGCAAACTGAGGAGCAGGTGGCATTGTACCATACATACCCTCATCATCCACTCCCACATATTCTTATGGATTATCAAACATGTCAGGCTCCCTATCAGGATCTAACTCAACGGCTGCCTCTGGTTTCTTAGGTGCAGCACTACTGGGTTCATTAGCATTTCTAGCAGCTGTCTCTGGTTTCTTAGGAGTAGCACTACTGGGTTTATTAGCATTTCTAGTAGCTGCCTCTGCCTCTCTATCTGTGGCTATATGTGGCTCATCTGCAGGATTAGGAGGAATGACACACAGAGGCGCTTGTTCATCAAAGTCAGTGTCCACACACAAAGGCTCCAGTTCATCAAAGTCGGTGTCCACACATGTATGTTTTTCAAATACACCAACTACAACCTGGCAGCTCATCTCCTCCTTATACATTTCAAAGAAATCAACCGTCTGAATCTCATCAAATAATCTGGCATCCTCTTTCAATCTTTTGTCATAGAACCAAATAGTGGTTGTCTGGTTACTGCAGAGATTCAATTATGTTGCCAGAGATTTCAACAGCAAATCCAATGTCAATGACCCATGCTCCACATCCCATTTAAACACACGGCCTTTTGTGTATGATTTCCTACCAGCAGAGTCTTTGGAACGAAGAGCTTGGACTTTAACCTCTAATGCAAACATCCCATCCCTACCATGCAGTTAGTCGAACCCCAAATCAAAGGGGTTATACACATGCAAGCAAATCAACCATAATCACCTACTAAGATGAACACACGGAGACAAATGGTATACCTGATAGCGTCGTCCTCCATCGCCGCCGCACCAGTGCGACAACGACGCGCCTAAGATGTCGACGTCGCCATCAGGGCACCTCCATGCCCTCCAATGGACGCGCACTGTTGCTTAGGGTTCCTCTCCGTCGTCTCTCACTAGCGCCGTCGTCTCCAAACGTCGGCAATGGCAAGCGGCAAAGGCGGGTGGGCGTCAGTGGCGAGATCTGCGGGTGGCAAAGGGTAGCGTGCGACAGAGGGAGAAGAGAGGACAACCGAGTCAGGGTCGGGCTTGTGCCGAGCCTTATCTGAGAGACAGGGGCAATACAGGGACATACGTAAATACGACACCTGCAAGTGGGCCTCTACTACCACATCATCGATGTAGATTTCAACAATCCTGCCGATCAACTTATGAAATATATAATTCATAGCCCTTTGATATGTGGCGCCGGTATTTTTCAAACCAAAAGTCATCACGACCCACTCATATAATCCAAGTGCACCAGGACATCGGAATGCAGTTTTAGGAATATCTTCTTTTGCCATAAAAATTTGATTATATCCAGCATTACCATCCATAAAACTAATCACCTTATGTCCTGAAGCTGCATCGACCAGCATATCAGCAATCGGCATCGGATACCCATCCATCGGAGTCGCCTTGTTAAGATTCCTGAAATCGACACAAACTCGCAATTTTCCATTTTTCTTGAAAACAGGAACGATATTAGATATCCATTCAGCATATGGGCAAGGTTGAATAAACTTAGCTTCATATAACCGAGTTATTTCAGCTTTTATTTCTTTGTCCAATTCAGGTTTAAATCATCTCGGCGCTTGTTTAAAAGGCCGATACCCTGGTATGATCGGGAGCCGACAATAGATCGGCTTAAACTTGGCATTTCATAATATTTTCAAGCAAAATAATCACGATACTCTTTTAATAACTTTATTAATTCTTATTTAAACTTAGGATCCAACTTTGCACTTACATATGTCGGCCGAGGTCTATCTCCTAAACCTATATCTATCTCTTCTAACTCATCGGCCGACATAAACCCTTGACCATGTTTACCCTCATCTTCAATAAACTCTTCCATTAATACAAACTTTCAGAGCCGACTGCTTGGATCGGCTTCAAACCATCATCGGACACCTGGATAAAATTGCCTTCCCAGAGCCTACTCGATAAGCACTATATTCCTTCAAATTCCCAAACTGTTAAATCAGCGGTAGCAACGCTAACTGTTCATCGGCTTGGACAGTCTCAATGTGATCTCCATGCCTTTGAATGAGGCATTGATGCATGGTAGATGGTACACAACAATTAGCATGAATCCAATCACGCCCCAAGAGCAAACTGTAAGATCCTTTACTGTCGATGACGAAGAACGTAGTAGGCAATGTCTTGTTCCCAATCGTCAATTCAACATTCAATGCCCCACCGGGCCGGTGATGGATTCCCGCCAAAGTCTTTAAGCATCATATCGGTCTTGATCAAATCATCAGGGCCCTTACCAAGCTTCCGATATGTAGTGTATGGCATCAAATTTATAGCAGCTCCCCCATCAACAGGCATTTTAGTCATCGGCTTACCAACAACATACCCCTTAACATATAAAGGCCTCAAATGCCGATACTTTTCATCAACTGGCTTTTCAAATATAGCTTGTTGGGGTTGTAGAACTAATTGTGCCATAGCTTCTTCAATGTCATTGGCCTTAATGTCGGTTGAACTTACATTATACTCAGCTGGCAGCACAAATACCATGTTCACCGATGCCGATGGTCCATCATCATCATGCTAGGCTTAGCTTTCCAAACCTTGGAATTATCATTTCCTCGGCGTATCTCCTTGAGTAATTCTTTAAATCAGAGACGCTGAACCCTTCTCTTCTGAGTCTTGGTCAAACCTTCAGGACACCATTGCGGGTTAACCAACGGATGCGGACCTGATTTGACCTCCAACTTCTCCTCCGATTCCTGTGCATCATTTGGCTCCTGAACATTTTTCTTTTTCTATACACCAAACGATCATACACAGAAAGATGGTCTCCTTTATATTTTTGGCGATCATTATACCTTCGGCGATCATCGTCCCATCGGTCATAACAATGATTTTCATACCCATGCCGATCGTAGTATTCACGCCAATCTTCACGCTCTTGTTGATAAGCTACTTCATCATGCCAGCTACATCGGTGTCCAAAATCCAATCGGTCATGTACAGAATGATGTTGCCTTTTTGAATCTCTGTAACTTTTATACTGTTCACTGCATTCTGGATAATCATAAATTGATGGGAGCCTTAACTTTTCATTCCAACAAAACCTGAAGGACGGGCATCCCCAATGATCCTCGTTGTCAAATCTTCTCATCGGAGGACTCCGATCTCTTTCTTGCTGGCACACGTACTTGTCAATGAGCTGTCCCGATGTAATTCTAGGTTTCTCCCTATGTCGGCGATCCTCCCGATAATGCTGATAGTTCCGATTTTGCACATCATCGGCTGATATTAAAACAATATGGATCGACAGCTCCCGATTTCTTCGCATGCTCCGATGTAAGGACTTTAGCTTTCAACTTCCTATCGGGCGCTC
>CM014271.1:76288869-76300641 GCA_004135705.1 Alloteropsis semialata | reverse complement strand
AAATATGTTGACGCCAAAAAATCGGGTGATGATCTTCTGAGTATCAACACTGTGGCCTGGAAGATTTGCTTGAACTTCAGTGCAGGTCCAAAATCTTGAGGTTCGTGGCGTGCCAGTCAATTTGACTTGAAATTGACAAGGCAGAGTTTAATCAGTAAACCACAAGGAACTCATTGGCCAAAGCCCCGATTCGTTCCAACAAATCTGATCAGCATAAAGAGAAGTCCGATTCGCAAGCATGAACCATCGGCCTTAAGTCCGATTCGTGATGATGTAACATGTATTTAAAATAAACCATCGAGTATGAAAGCCGAATCGGAGATAAACCTAATTTAAACTCATTCTTTAATATGCATCTTTCCAAAGGCGATAAACAAACTGAATCACATGTCACTAACAATCGGATCGATTTCGAGACAGCGTTGCTAGCAGGGCACTGATTAGCTTGTTTACTCCGATAGATCAAAATATATCAAAGTACTTATTTAAATCGGATTTATTTGTAACTTTCTTATTGAATCTAAATCAGCTGTATAGACAATAAGAGAAGATCTATTGTGAAAACTTAAATTACAACAAAACAGAATAGATCTATCAAGCAGATGTAAGCCGATAAGATAAAATTAACAAGGTACGGTAAAGGGATGAGCGATCTAAATGAATAAGGGCGATACGCCTCAATCTAAAGCCTAGAACAACTTGATAAATTGGTGAATTAACTAAATGAAGAAGGGCGATGCGCCTCAATCTAAAGCCTAGATTAATTCAATAAATGCCGTGTGCCAAAAAAACACACGACAAAGTATAGCTTTGCCATGTGCCAAAAAAAAGAACACGACAAAGTATGGCTTTGCCGTGTGCTTGGCTTTGCCGTGTGCCAAAAAAAGCACATGGCAACACATGGCAAAGTCATACTTTTCCGTGTGCATATTTTGGCACACGGCAAAGAGGCACTTTGCCGTGTGCCCGATAGATTGCACACGGCAAAGTTTCGGGCACACGGCAAACTTCGAGTTTCCGATAGTGCATATACTAGTTTCAGCCTCTTAGTCTAATAAAAATGTACTTTTGTTTGTGTTAACACATGTTTATGTTTGTGTTAACACATGTTTATGTTATGTGTCAAAGCAGATGAGTGTGTCGGAGGTTTATCAGCATGTGCTTTTTTCAGAAAAAAAGAGAAGTAGCAGGAGATCGTTCATTTAAGTAGAGGAGAAGAGGTTCAAAGTACAATAGGCGGACATTAAATTAAGTAGCTCACTTATCATGAACATTAAAAAAACTAAAGATACTCTATTCCCATGAAGGGAAGCCACATGCTCTTCGGCATAAGTTTAATTCTTCCTGGATCGACCAGAAAACCTGGTCTGGCCTCATAATCTTGGCCTCAAACACCCGTCTGTTTGTTCCTTTCCAAATGTTCCGTGCCGTATACATGAGGATTGCCGCCATTGATCTTTTTTGATTCTTCCAAAACCGTGTGTTCTGTTCCACCAATCCTGCACGGTTACCTCCTGTGATCTTCTCGTTGTCGCAGCCCCCTAGCTTCTGATAGAGAACATCTTTTGCACGGCCAATGTTTTCCTGATGCCTTCTATTCATATACTTAGGTTCTGCATATCCGGCATGCATTAAGCGAATGGATGGGTGATATATGAAGAGTTTGGTATATAAGAGTTTGTAGATGGAATGTGTTCGCGACCAAAATTGGTAGGTAGAGCAGGGTTTAGGAAAATCCGGGCACAGACCGGTCTGACCGGTTTGGGGAACCGGTCAGACCGGTTCTCCCCTGTAATCTGACTAGGACTCTTAATTTGGGTTAATTACGAGTTGTAAAGCTTATTCCTTGCGGGAAAAGTCCGACCCTCCCTATAAATATAAAGGGATTTGGCCGATTAAGATAGATCCAATCGAATTTATCAAATCCACTATTTTTGCCTTTACTTTTTTGTACCTCTCAAACCCTAGCTTTTCCAAACCCTAATTGCTGTTCTTCCTTCGTCTCCGCGACGTCTGAAGGCGCCCTAGCCGGCCCGCCGAGTCTAGGGCAACCCAAGGTGCGCACGTCCTGACGGGGTCCCTCCCGGACGAGCGTTCGTTGGTTTCTCGTCGGCTTCCCGACGAGAACCGGTCTGACCGGTCACCTGAACCGGTCTGACCGGTCTGCTCAGAGGCGCTGCAAAGAGCACCTCTGCGTGTGTGAGTATTTGGCGCGAGGCACGTTTTTGCGTCAACATACTTTTTGGCGACTCCGCTGGGGAACAAGAAAAAAGGATCTACTGTCATGGCTAATCTACCAAAGCCAAGCGAGGTTGAGCCCGACAATATTGCAAGGCCGAATGCTAATGAGCTATTGGCTGAGGATCGTCAACGCTATGAAGAGCTTCTTCAGCAAGAGAAGGAGGAGATGGAGCGAGCCAAGAAGAAATTCGAAGACAAGACTCAGTGGTACCTGTCGCACTTCTCCAAGGATCGAAAAGGTGCTATCTCCAAGGACAAGGAGGTGGTTGTTCTTTCAGAGGAAGAGGAAGAAAAAGATGACAAGGTAATACCCAATGTGACTGATCCATCAGCCCCCGTTACCCATGATCAGATGCAAAATTTACTGCTTATTGGTCAAAGACAAATGATTACAATATGCCAATGCTTGATTGAGAAATCATTAGGAAAGCAACCTGCGACCGAAAGTAGTAAAGTTAGTGTTTCTGATCCTATTGGTATGTCTAATTCATCGGCAGCAATACCACCCAAAGAACCACAATATGGGATGCCGTTGAATTATTCAGCGGGACAAAATTCTCCAGGATAGTTTGGCCAGGCAAATCCGGTCAGACCGGTTTCAATAACCGGTCAAACCGTGTTGATTGCTACAACACAGTACGGCCAAATTCCGGTCGGACCGGTTCTAGGAACCGGTCCGACCGGTTCGAGCGTAGGGATCCCGAATCAACATGTGCCCGAACCTCTAGTTACTGTTTCACCTGTTCAGGCTAATTCTAGCCGAACCAGTGGTGGTTTTGGTCATGTACCTACGCATAATGCTTTGACAGACAACACACATCCTATGCCTTCCCAGAGTTCAGGCTATTCGCAGCAAACACATGTACAGCCGAACCATATAAAAAGTATGTTGACGCAGAATTAGGTCAATACACAAGAGCGTTAGATCGTGCAGCACGTAACACGGTAAACTCGCAGCTTCCCTGCGCCGACCGGTCAGACCGGTCAGGGGCACCGATCAGACCGGTGACCTTCGGGGAAGATGGGAGCAGACCCTAAACACGCCTCCCAGAAGGATCCGTCAGGGAGAACGTGATCAGGGGTGCCCTAGGGTCGGCAGGCCACCTAGGACGCCTTCAAACGTCGCGAAGACGCAGGAAGAACAGCAAGTAGAGGTTGGAAAAGCTAGGGTTTGAGAGATTCAAAAAAGTAAAGGTAAAAGTAGTAAATTTGATAGATTCGATTGGATGTGTCCTCAATCAGCCGAATCCCCTTATATTTATAGGGAGGGTAGGTCTTGTCCCGCAAGGAAACCAAGTTACAACTCGTTACAACCTCGAAATCCTAATCCTTGTCGAATTACAAAAGGGTAACTGGTCTGACTGGTCCCCCACACCGGTCAAACCGGTCTGGGTCGGACTCCTCCTTTTGCGCCAATCCTTCATGTTGCTCCTCGCACCGACTGTTGCGGTCGTCCAGAATTCCAAGCACCGCAACATCCGATCATTCCAGAGACTATTTCGTCCTTTTGCATCTTGCACCAATTCTTGCGGTCCCTCTTGAGCTCCTAGCACCACAACAGTCGGTCATTCCAGAGACCATGTCACTTCAATCGAACTAGGACCAATTGTTGCGGTCTTCAATGCGCCAGCACCGCAACTTCCTGACCTGGACCGGTCTAACCGGTCAGGCTAACCGGTCTGACCGGTTCGCCATGGCCTGTGCCAATTTTGGTTGTCAACATATGCCCTCCTGTTTTTTGGTAAAGCTTGCGTACCATAAAACACATTAGTACCAAAATTGTCTCCTGAGGGCAATGTTTTAACAGAATTCATCGGCCATTATAATTTTCTAAGGGCGATATCCAAATATCGACCATATGCCACTTTATGCTTCTTGCCAAACACTTGGATAGTACCTTTTCAAGTACCTCCCATTCAATGCCTTAGGCAAACGTCCTCCTTGCAGCGTCTCCACCATATAGGAATTCCCATCATTGATCTTGAATACTCGATATAGACCTTCCCAACTTGGAGACCACTTGCCGAACTTATTATCTCTAGTACCAAGTGGCAATATTGTCTTCCATACTAGATCACCAACTTGAAAAGTCTTCTCTTTAACCTTCTTGTTGTATGCTCTAAAAACTCTAATCTTGTCTTTCTCAATTTCCTTGAGAGCTTGTAAACGCTTATCGGTCACCTCATCAATGTTGTCCATCATCAAGTCATAATATTCACCAACCGAAAGCTTATTTTGCTTAGCAAGTCTATAAGCGTCCAGATTTACCTCAACGGGCAAAACGGCCTCTTGACCATAAACAAGCTCAAAAGGAGTGACTTTGGTAGCACCATGTCTAGATATGCGATGAGCCCATAAAGCTTCAGACAAAACTTCATGCCACCTTCGGGGATGTTCCTCTATCTTCTTCTTGATTAACTTTATCAAAGTTTTGTTACTAGACTCGGTCTGACCATTGGCCTGAGCATAATATGGAGATGAATTGAGCAATTTAACTTTATACATAACGGCAAAAGCTCGCACTTCTTTAGACATAAAAGATGTGCCTTGATCCGTAGTTAAAGTTTGTGGAATGCCAAATCTATGAATAATATGCTCAGTAATAAACTCAATTACCTCCTTATGGGTCATATTCTTAAGAGGAACAGCTTCGATCCATTTAGTGAAGTAATCTGTAGCAACCAACACGAAGCGATGACCCTTTGAAGAAGAAGGGTGTATCTCTCCAATAAAATCCAATCCCCATCCGCGGAAAGAAAATGGTTTAATAATAGGATGAAGTAATGCAGCAGGTACCATCTGAATATTACCAAATTTCTGACATTCTTCACATCCTTTATAGTAACGAAAACAATCGGCCATCATAGTAGGCAAATAGAATGCAGCTCTCCTAAGCAACCACTTCATCTTAGGAGCCGATTGATGCGTTCCACAAATTCCTTCATGAACTTCACCCATGGCCACTCTAGCTTGATCAGCACCCAAACATTTCAGCAATAAATCATCAGCGGTATGACGATTCAACTCATCGTCAACCAAAGTATATCTGAAAGCCAAACGCCGAATTTTCCTGCCTGTTCCAGAACTAGGATTTCTCAGATAGCTAATAATGGGCGCTCTCCAATCATCCAATTCGGCCTCTTTGCTTTGAGGATTTTTAGGAACCGACTTTGGACCAGAAGACGACACACCGGTCTGACCGGTCTCTGTACTGGATGCTGGACCGGTCTGACCAGTCTGGGAATCGGTCTGACCGGTTTGGTCCTGACCTGCTACAAATGCTAGAACTTCATCATTGGCAGTAGCAAACAACGGCCTTTTTCTATGAAAATGTCTTTTCTGAACATTATAGCCTGATGCTTGCTGTGCCAAAGCGTTAGCTCTAGGATTTTCACATCTTGGTACATAATATATAGTGAACTCATCAAAATATGATATAATATCAAGGCACTTGTCAAGATAAATATTCAATGAACCTTCCAAGCATTGACACACCTTAGATACTTGTTGTACAACCAGTAATAAGTCACCAAAAGCTTCAACATGCTTTACTCCCATGTCATGCAAAATCTCTAGTCCGAATAATAAAGCTTCATATTCGGCTTGATTATTTGTGCACTCCTCTTCCAATCGGCTAAGAGCTTCAAAAACAGTCCCATTAGGAGAAACAAGAACAATTCCAATACCACATCCGTTCTTGCAAACCGATCCATCAAAATGCAATTTCTAGGGAGTAAAAGTCATGTAATCAACCTCTAAATTATGCTTATCATTAATCCGATGTTCAGCAATAAAATTAGCTACAATTTGGCCTTTTATAGATTTCAAAGATTCACAAGCCAAATCATATTCAATAAGAACATATGCCCACTTACCGATCCTACCACTCAAAATCGGTCTATGCAACATATACTTAATAACATCGGCTTGACATGCTACAATGCAAGTACTAGATAACAAATAATGCCTCAATTTTATACAAGCATAATACAAAGACAAGCATAATTTCTCAATAGGTTTGTACCTTGTTTCCGCATCCAAAAGCCGTCGACTCAAGTAGGTAATAATATGTTCCTTGCCATTTGTCTCTTAAGTCAAAATAGCCCCAATAACATTATCTTCGGCCGTAATATAAAGCCTAAATGGCACCCCATTCTTAGGCACTTTGAGTACAGGCGGCGAAGACAAGTATCTCTTGATTTCTTCAAAGGCCTCTTGCTGCTTTGCCCCCCAAGTGAAATCGGCTTCATTCTTTAACCGAAGTATATCTATACTATAAAGAGGGAGAGATTTGATGTCAAAATCTACACAACCTTGATCCTACCCTCACCTCACTAAACACCTTTTTGGGCCCACCCGTCAGGTAGGACGAAGACGAAAGGGGGGGGAGGGGGGGAACGATCTTGGGGTGGTTTCCCCGTTAAAAAGAGCGGATGCAGCCAAATTTTTTTCACCAGGCTTCTCTCTCGTACCCGCCGGGCCCACAACACCTTCCACCGTCCTCCTTCCACACCGCGCATGTCGCCCCCGCCGCCAATATCGTCCCTGATTTACGTCCTTTAATCACGTCCCTGATTCACGTCCCTGATTCAAGCCTTTGATTCACGCCCCTGATTCACGTCCTCTGATCACGTCCCTGATTCACGTCCTCTGATCTCGTCCCTGATTCACGTCCTCTGATCTCGTCCCTGATTCACGTCCTCCTGCTCTCCTTCCTCGCCACGGCAAGATCACCGCCTCAGGCCTCACATCTCGTCCGCAATCTGTATCCGTCATTCACGCCTTCCTTTCAAGGCGAGTGAAGGCACCGCCATCTTCTGGGCTATAAGGCTGTCTGCACCATGGCGTGCCGGCGCGTGACGAGGCTGTCGTCCAAGCGACGGAGCAACCCTGACCCCACCTCCGCACTGCCTGTCACACGGGGCCACGTGCAGAGGCGGAGCCACTGCTTGGCCGCCGGATAGAGAAGATGAGGAAGGGAGCAGTGGCCGAGCCCATGGAGCGCCCTGGCACCGGCGCCGGCGTCGAGCAGGAGCAGCGCGGGGTGGAGAGGAGCGAGGGGCGGCGTGGGGAAGAGCGAGGAGCGGCCTGTGTGGGGAGGGAACAGGGGGCGACGCTCCTCCGTGGCCGCCCACCGGGCTGCAAGTCAGCCGCACGCCGAGGCCGCATGCCCGATCCGCTCAAGGAAGGAGTGGATCCATACCAGCGAGGGCCCGCCTCCGCCGGAGCTGAGCTACTTCGCCGCCACCTTCTCCTCCTCTTGTGGATGAGGAAGCCAGCATGGCACGCGCAACGCTGGATGCCAGAGAGGAGGGCCCCCTGCTCCTCCGCCGGCGCCGAACGCGGGGAGGAGGGCGATGAGGCAGAGGCGTGCCGCGCCATGGCCGCCGCGCAGAGCTTGGGGAGCCCAACCACCGGAGAGGGAGCGGTGGCCGCGGCTCACCGGCGGGAGAGCAGGGCGCGCACGCAGCCGGCACGAGGGGAGATGGAGGGCGCGCACGGATGGAAGGCAGACGGTGGCGGACGAGTCGAGGTGGCGGCCATCGGTGAAGGTGGTGGCGAAGCTGACCGAAGGGGGCGCGGGCAGGGGTAGCAAGGGAGGGAAAGGGACCGGCGGAGAGAGGGAGAGCGGGAGGGGAGCGTGGGGGTGTGGGGTTCGAGTGGATAAAGGGTGAAAAAGGAGAAAAAAGAAAAAGAAATTCTGGCATGTGGATTTCACGTGTTGGTTAGTTGGTAGTTGATATAGAGGACCTCTTTGGTATAGATTCGCCCAGCTCCATGTGTTTTGAGGATGTTGACGATGGATTGTCATATGTGTTGCTTGTCACAAGGAATAATTTGCAAAAAAAATTTGTCACAAGGAATAATTAATTTAAGAAAGTTTATATCATTAGCACGAGACAAAAAAATCAACTGTGACCTGTGTAGTCAGTTCTCAGACATGAACGGGAGGGAGAGAGGAATTATGGTATGGAGTAAGCTATTATGTTATTGAATAGTTCTAATACATGTAATTATAAATTATTCGCTTTATTGGTTTTTTAAATATAGACCTTGTTTAGTTCAGTCTAATCGATCGAATTTTCTGTAAAAAAAGTACAATGAGAAGTGTGTCCTGTGAGAGGAAGGCACGTTTTTTAATACGTTACTTTTGGTCGAATTCACTGAAGCTAAGCAAGGCCACACTCTTGTCATAGGTACTATTATTTATTTTATTTTTATAAATTTAAATTTTGATTTCTAAGTTTTTTTAAAACACGTGCCTGGGCACGTGCATCTCCACTAGTAGGAGTAAAAGCACTAACTTTCCCGGACAAGTTAGAAATAAATCGCCTCAAGTAATTAACTTTGCCCAAGAATTTTTGCAAATCATGCTTGCAAGTAGGCGCTTTAATCTTTTCAATAACACCTGTTTTCTTAGGATCTATCTCTATGCCTCTTTCATGCACCATGAAGCCTAAAAACCTTCCAGCCGATACACCAAAAGCGCAATTCAATGGGTTCATCTTTAAACCATACCGACGCATTCTTTCAAAAGCAAGACGCAAATCAGCCAAGTGAGAATTTAATCCAGCCGATTTGACAACAATATCATCAATATAGACTTCTAGGATAACACCAAGTAAGTCATAGAAAATCAAATTCATCGCTCTTTGATAAGTTGCGCCGGCATTCTTTAAACCAAAAGTCATCACAACCCATTCAAATAAACCAACAAAGCCGGGACATTTAAAGGCCGTTTTGTATACGTCTTCCTCGGCCATAAAGATTTGATTGTATCCCGCATTGCCATCAAGAAAGCTAATAACCTTATGTCCACAAGCATCATTAATAAGCATATCGTCTATAGGCGTAGGATATTCATCTTTGGGAGTTGCTATATTAAGATCTCTAAAATCAATGCAAACTCTAATCTTATTGGAACCCTTTTTCTCAACAGGCACAATATTAGAGATCCATTCAGCCTAGCGACACGGCCGAATAAACTTAACTTTAAGCAAACAATTAACCTCTTGTTTTATTCGATCATAAAATAGAGGATTAAATCGTCTATTGCCTTGTTTATATGGCCTAAAACCGGGTTTAATTGGCAACCAATGTTCAACTAACTCGCGGCTTAAACCAGGCATCTCATGATACTCCCAAGCAAAGCAATCAGGATACTCTTTCAACAACTTGATTAATTCAGCTTTATAATCGGCTTTCAATTTTTGATTTACAAAAGTCGGCCTTGGTACAGAACCATCACCTATGTCTACCTTTTCTAAAGGATCAGCCGACGTAAATCCTTGTCCTAATTTCTCTACTTCCTCAAAATCATTAATGGCTTCACATGCATCGTTCATGTTTGACCGATAATGCTCCACCCTTTCCTTCAACCACTTCTCGCTTGCATCCATCTACTCTTCATTGTCTGAGTCAACCGATCTTTGAACCGGCCTTAGAGCAGCAGATACAAAGCCATCTTTAGTACAAGCAAGGAACTCAAAGTCCGAAATATCAATTCCGATCAAGCACTTGACATTATCATGAGTCCCCAATATGGATGCATCGGCCATAGCAACACATGCCGAAGAATCCGCATGAACCACCTCGACTTCGTCACCAACCCATTGAATCAAGCATTGATGCAAGGTAGAAGGCACACATTGATTTGCATGAATCCAATCGCGCCCCAAGATCACGCTAAAGTTACCTTGCACCTCCGTGACAAAGAAAGCGGTCGCCAATGTCTTGCTCCCAATAGTAAGCTCCAATGATGCAACTCCCTTGGTGCACATCGGCTCTCCTCCTCCAACGCCGCTGATCGTCATGCTAGTCTTGATGAGCTCGCTGTCTAAACCTCTCAATTTCTTGTACAAGGTGTATGGCATGAGGTTCACAATAGCACCACCATCAACGAGCATCCTAGAAATTGGCCTCCCTTTAATGTAACCCTTCACATAAAGAGCTTTCAGATGGTTGTCCAATTCTAAGGTCCTCTGAAACACAGCATTCTTGGGAGCAAAATCAACTTGAGCCACCCTCTCATCATCTAAGACAAAGCAATAGTCGGCGTTCATATAAAGAACATTGACCTCCATGTCCGTTCGTGAAGGCTCAAAGTCAACAGCTTCATCATCGTTGCCCATCTGAACATCTGAAATAACAGTGGGCGGAATCGAAACCTTAGCCGAAGAAGAAAACGCATCGGCTACCGATTCTCCAGGCGAGACCGGTCTGACTGGTTCCAGTTCTTGGACCTGGAACAGGAAGGCACCGGTCTGACCGGTCAGGGACACCGGTCTGACCGATCTCGGCCACAATAGCCGAGTCCACCGCGGACGGCTCAACCTTTTCAGGTGCTTTAGCCTGACCGTCTTGAATTCCAGAATCGTCCTTGGGACCTTGACTAGATGGCGGAATCATCGGCTTAGCCTCATTGAACCACTTCTCCCTCTTCTTCGCCGATTCTTCCTCCCTTTGCTTTTGAGTACGTAACCGCTGCAATCTCCTCTTCTGAGAATGAGTCAAACCAGGAGGACACCACTTTGGCTGCGTGTACTGAGCTAGCGGAACCTTTTTAACGGCCGATGCGCCAATAACATTGGGTCCATCAGCCATTGATGTATCAAATGCCATAGAGCCAATTTGAATTACATTCTTCACAACTGGTTTTGGAATAACAGGTTCAGGCTCTTCCTTCTTCTGAACGGGATGGTATTCCTGCCTAGCCGGCTCCTTGCCCGGCCTCCGTTGGACACCGGTCTGACCGGTCATAGTAACCGGTCTGACCGGTCTGTGCTGCTGGGGCACAAACGCCAGCCTCTGTTGGACACCGGTCTGACCGGTCGGGGGAACCGGTCTGACCGGTCTATGCTGCTGAGGCACAGACATCTGTCTCGGTTGAAAGTTTGCAGGCCTAGGCTGTGACGGATTCATTCTGGCTTGTACAGGAGCCTCAGGCCGCGGTTGATTTGGTGCAGGACAGTAAGGCACTTACATTATACCATCTCTCCAAATAGGCTGTGGAGAGGGAGATTGAAACGCCCTCCATGGCCTAGAAGGACCAGCACCATTAGATGAGCTTGGACCTTGACCCCACGGTCTTTTTAGCGCTTCCTTCATACCAGAATCCCTTTGTGGCGATCTTGGTCTCTTTTTTAGTGGCCGCTATTCTTGTCAAACAGCCGCGTTTTGCATGTGCTTAGCCATAACTTGATCAAAGGTCGCCTTCGGCTTGAAAGTCTTCCCCTGATCTTTATCCTTGTTGGCCTTCCAAGTGCCAACTTCGGGACGTTTCGGCACAAACGTTCGGACCAGCCTCTGGGCCGGACCGGTCTGACCGGTCAGGCGAACCGGTCTGACTGGTGTGTCCTGAGCAGCAGGAACCACCGGCCTTTGATCCCACGCTTGAGAGCTTGATTGCCCCCCAACTTCAGAAGCCTTCACTGTAATAGTCAAGATCTTCTTTCCATCAGGAGCTTGCTTAAGCACCACCTCTCTCCCAAGCACTTTGTCATGTTCCATCACCTTCCTTGGTTCTCCAAT
>CM014271.1:76268684-76287925 GCA_004135705.1 Alloteropsis semialata | reverse complement strand
CCGCATCTGACCCTCCAGGGCCGGTCTGACCAGTCCCGTAGACCGGTCTGACCGGTTGGTGCAGGCCAGATTGGTTGGCCGACACCTGTCCCTGCATCTGTTGGCCGAACCTTCCGAAGAGTTCGTAAGGTACTAGGCCTTGTGAAAATAAATTTTGTACTGGTGGGGTACAGAATATCCATAGTTTGGATTTTGTGGGGTAAAATTCGCAACTTCATTATTAATTCGGCCATGATTAACTGAATTAGGTAAAGTTGCAAACGGCTGAGGCGCGGCAGGCTGAGTAAGCATTGAGTTGGATGGTGTAACAGATTGGCCTTCAAAATAATTCAACAGCATGCCATATGTAGGTTGTTCTATGGGCTTCGCTGCCGGTGTTTTAAAATCAAGCACAATTGGAATTTTAGGAATCAATAAACTAGGATCGGCGGCAGGTTGTTCAGCCATGGGCTGTTTGCCTTCCGATTCTAATTTTTTGTTCATCATCCAGTTAACTAATTTGACATTATTCTCAGCCATCTTATCCTCCATGTACTTAAGAAAAACTTCGTGAGAGTTTTCATCAGGTTGTACCTTGGAAGGTGCCGCTGAAGATGTAGCGGTTGGATCTACCTCCTTGATCTTGATGACCACGCCCTTGCGGTCCCTCTTGAAGTGCGAAAGGTAGTAGAGGCGTTCTTCTTCTGCCCTCTTCTTCAGGTACTCCTCGAGCCCTTGGTGATCTTCAGCAGAAAGTTCATCGTCCTTGTTGGTATTTCTTACGTCGCAGATAAATCCGCAAGCGCACGGATACTGTTGTAGCTTTCACCCGGAAGTATTCAGGGTATCGAATCCACAGGGAAGGCAGTGGTTGACTAGAGTAGTTATCCATTGTATTCAATCATAACATTATTAATATACCAAACTCTAGCAAGGGGTAAACATTGATAGATGGGTAGTGTGACACACAGAAGGTTTCATTGCTCATTATATAAGTCTAGTTAATATGAAGGTCCTAAAAGAGAACCAGGGGTTCTATGTATTTCTTGCATATGGGTTACATTCCTACAAGCGTATCCTATACAAGCTTAGCAAGGGACACATGTTAGAGGGCAAATCGAGGAGTCGTGGGATCCCCTCATCCAAGGGTACTGTCACGATGTTTATCACTAAGGCCTGCAAACGCCCAGACCCGAACGCCGAGGATTACAAGGGACGGACAAGGCTGTCACCACCGGCCGCCTACCTCTTACTACGTAGGGAAGGGTATCCCCAACTGTATTCCATATTCCAAACACCATGCTTGCAATACGAAATACTACTCTATTTATTGTCCAGATAAACAGAGCAACCTTGCGGTACATTGGGCCATTGCCATAACATGCATCAGCTATACTAAGGTGTAAGACATACATCTTATATGATGAACACACAAGACTATAAGTCAAATAACATAAGCAAGAGAGTAATTCCATTAATAGCTCTAAGTCTTATAAGTAAACAAAAGATACAAGATAACTGAGCTCTAGGCTTACCAAGACTCCTTCGGAAACCCGTAGAAGCTCAACTCCTAAGACTACTTCACTACTAACTAAGACTAGAATGTGTGGCAAAGAGAGCTCTTTCTTCTTGGTGTGTGATGTTCAATGCCCGGTATGCAGCTATTTATAGCTTGTAGAGGCGGTTAGGAGTGGACACGTGGAAGATGAGGACGAACGGACTCAGTCACAGATCGGGCGATTCGGGGAGATCGGCCGACGTAGGATCCACCGCCTTGAGTGATGCACGGCGTAGATGGACTCCTGGAGGCGGTGGAACGCGCACCAGAAAGATGAGGCGGTTTGGCCTCCGGACCAGGTCGGACGACCAGCTCGGTCGGCCAACCGTCCACCGACACCGATCGGGCCCATCTTCGGCTGAGTGACTGAGGAGTGGGTCCTAATGACGGTTCCAGGTGGGTTTGCTCACTTTGAGTACATTTAGTTTGGAAGGTGGCCCTTCTATCCATGTGACCTCCCCTTGGACCATTCCCATCTCTTGGATCCAACCGACATGGACTCAGTGGCTAGGATGGTCCTGGAGTGTGCTTCTTTGCTGTGGACAAAGATGGGCTTTATTGGGCTTGGGCCCAGGTCGGCCGACCTAGGTGGGTCGGGCGACCTGGCCCTGAGCCCAATTGTCCTCCTCTTTTGCCAATTATTTCCTGCAATCACATATTCACCAAAACTCGTGGAATTGATTAGATATAAACCTTATCACTATGTTTGGTGATTATATTTGATATATTTTCTGCAGGAATTGACGGCCAAAAGTGGTACCTAAGGACCGTCAACAGTCCTTGACGACGATGATGTTCTCGAGATCAAACTCGGTGTTGGAACCCATCTGACTGGAATTAGATAAATCGGCTGCACGAACAAGATCTCCAATTCCCCAGCGGAGTCGCCAAAAGTATGTTGACGCAGAATTAGGTCAACACACGAGAGCGCTAGATCGCGCAGCACGTAACACGGTAAACTCACAGCTTCCCTGCGCCGACCGGTCGACCGGTCAGGGGCACCGGTCAGATCGGTGACCTTCGGGGAAGACGGGAGCAAACCCTAAACACGCCTCCCGGAAGGATCCGTCAGGGAGAACGTGATCAGGGGTGCCCTAGGGTCGGCAGGCCACCTAGGACGCCTTCAAACGTCGCGGAGACACAGGAAGAACAGCAAGTAGAGGTTGGAAAAGCTAGGGTTTGAGAGATACAAAAAAGTAAAGGTAAAAGTAGTAAATTTGATAGATTCGATTGGATGTGTCCTCAATCGGCCGAATCCCCTTATATTTATAGGGAGGGTAGGTCTTGTCCCGCAAGGAAACCAAGTTACAACTCGTTACAACCTCGGAATCCTAATCCTTGTCGAATTACAAAAGGGTAACCGGTCTGACCGGTCCCCCACATCGGTCAGACCGGTCTGGGTCGGACTCCTCCTTTTGCGCCAATCCTTCATGTTGCTCCTTGCACCGACTGTTGTGGTCGTCCAAAATTCCAAGCACCGCAACATCCAATCATTCCAGAGACTATTTTGTCCTTTTGCATCTTGCACCAATTCTTGTGGTCCCTCTTGAGCTCCTAGCACAGCAACAGTCAGTCATTCCAGAGACCATATCACTTCCATCGAACTAGGACCAATTGTTGCGGTCTTCAATGCGCCAGCACCGCAACTTCCTGACCTGGACCGGTCTAACCGGTCAGGCTAACCGGTCTGACCGGTTCGCCATGGCCTGTGCCAATTTTGGTTGTCAACACACAAAGACCGGTTGTTTCGAGTGATAATCTTGTCAAGAAAAATGTATCCGCTGATTCTAAGACAGGTGAGAAGGACAACAAGCAAGATTCAACATATATGCAACCATGGTGGTGTCCTCCAGGCTTGTCCCGTACTCAAAAGAGAAAATTGCAGCGGATGCGCAAGAAATCAATGGAGCAACAAGTTGAAGAGAAGCCAGCAGCGGCGACGAAGACAAAGATGGTATGGAGGCCAAAGAAAGTCGCTTCAACTTCAACTTGAGCAAGACATCAGGACATGGCCAATGCATGAGCATTGTCCTTAGAGCAATTTTGGTTGCTGAGTGTTTTCTGATTCGCAAGCTTCACCAGAAAACAGGAGGGCATATGTTCGCGACCAAAATTGGCAAGTAGAGCAGGGTTTAGGAAAATCCGGGCCCAGACTGGTCTGACCGGTTTGGGGAACCGGTCAGACCGGTTTTCCCCTGTAATCCGACTAGGACTCTTAGTTTGGGTTAATTACGAGTTGTAAAGCTTATTCCTTGCAGGAAAAGTCCTACCCTCCCTATAAATATAAAGGGATTCGGCCGATTGAGATAGATCCAATCGAATTTATCAAATCTACTATTTTTGCCTTTACTTTTTTGTACCTCTCAAATCCTAGCTTTTCCAAACCCTAATTGTTGTTCTTCCTTCGTCTTCACGACGTCTGAAGGCGCCCTAGCTGGCCTGTCGAGTCTAGGGGAACCCAAGGTGCGCACGTCCTGAAAGGGTCCCTCCCGGACGAGCGTTCGTTGGTTTCTCGTCGGCTTCCCGGCGAGACCCGGTCTGACCGGTCTGCTCAGAGGCGCTGCAAAGAGCACCTCTGCGTGTGTGAGTATTTGGCGCGAGGCACATTTTTGCGTCAACAGAATGACATAAATTAAATTTAAGAGGGGTCAATCAACTTCCAACGTATATAAAGGATACCAGTATTAGCTAACAATCCGGCATGATTAATTTCATGTCTTGGCATTCTTTTTTTTTTAGGAAAATCAAGGTATTCATTTTAAGTTGTTCATATATTAGCAAAAGAAACTTACCGTATACTCCCTCCATTATTAGATATATGCCGTTTAAGACAAGCCAATTAGCTTAAAAAGTATGTGATATTTGTGAGCCACAGACCATGCAGCAAGACTGCGTGGCACTGCCACATGACCATTCATCACAGGTGGCAAAAAGCCAGCTTCATATACAATTTGCGTCATCCATTTGTGAGCAAAGTGTCTGTGGTAAACTGGTAATGCTGAATATCACAGATGATACAGAAGAGCAGTTTGTAAATAAAGGACGAAGACATCTGACAGTTGCAAATTATCTCTGGTATAGTACTTGATTGCACAAATGCGAATTATATATATGTCACAATTTGTATAAGAAAAGTGTTTTCATATTATATACTTGTTATTGTGTGGATTCATGTGAAGTAAGAAGGAAGCAACAAGGCTTTATACTCATTGTTATTTTTTGACACATAATAAGTAATATGGCATAGGCGTTCTGTAGCCAAAAATAACTCATTGTTATTTTTTTTCTAAAAAGAAGCCTTACATTGGGTGGGGTATTGGGCATTATACTGTTCATATTAACATGGTTTAAGGTAATTGATTTGTGAATCAAGTGGTGAAATCTGGACTTGGCCAAAAGGTCACGAGCCATGAGTGCCTGAGCTTATTTCAGGAAATAAAACACAAATATTATAGCTGTGCACGAGCTCTTTTGGAATAAAACAATTTTAGGCAGAAATGGACTTTTTGAAAAAAATTGGACAGCCCAACTCTTCTGCTGTTCTGTTCACAGGACATTGGACGTTCAGTGGGGCTGCAATCTTCATTTCCCTTGCTCCTCCAGCAAAACTTTGGCGGCAACATCCTCTGTATTGCAATTGTTCTAGCCTATGCACAGTTTTATTGCACGGTAAATCTTAGACGACTCTGATGTGATGTATGTTCTTTCTTTATCGAGTGTGTTTTAGTCTATTATCATATATAGAGTTTTTTTTTCTGGTTCTTATATTCTAGTCAGATATGATGTTATCCTGATGCCTCAAATTCCAAAGAAGGTGTACAAACAAATGTCGCCTCTAATGACAGTTTAAATAACCTTAGACATTAGGATACATGGAAGAGATCATATATAGCTCACAAGAGAGCTCGAGTTGTGTATGATGAATTGGGAGCAAGATATAATACGGCACTGGTGGTGCATCTGCACATTGTGAGTTGTTTGTAGCTGTACCAAGTAGGATGCCTGGGTGCAGCTCAATTAATTCCAGCTTGATGGAATCAATGTGCCGTCGCATTTGATGGGGATGTGATAGTGATCTTACGTATCTGATGAATTAATTTGCAATACATGGCATCATTTAACAAATGGGGCCCCCTAATGACAATAAATAACCTTAGACGTTAGGCTACATGGAAGAGAACATATATAGCTCACAAGAGGGCTCGAGTTGTGTGTATGATGAATTGTGAGCAAGATATAATACTGCACCGGTGGTGCATCTGCACATTGTGAAATTGTTTATACCTGTACCAAGTGGGAGGCCTAGGTGCAGCTCAATTAATTCCAGCTTGATGGAATCAATGTGCTGTCGCAATTGATGGTTGGCATAATTGCAATATAATCAGTTATTCTTAGGATCCAGGATGCATGAAACCTTTGATGCCATCTGGTGATATTATGAACCGTTGCAATAATTTCTGTCAGCAACGCTGAAAAAAAATCACTGGTCATTATGCTGCTTGTTCCAAGTATTACTGCATATTGATTAATCAATACAGATTAATCTAGCATTGGAAAGCTAAAAAGAAGAAAAAAAACATGTTGAATTGAATGAGTACGATCGTATTATGTAGTGAGACCTTTTGTGTCCTTTTCCATGTTGAGAAATGCTGCACTTAATAATACTGCAACACTCCTTTATTTACGACAGCAAATGTGCTACGAGTGAAGTAGAAATGACACTGGAAAGAACAAAAAAACAGAATTACTTGAAGTCCCATATGGTATATGTTTCTATTCTGTTGGTGAACTGGGCCTGTTCGGCTGGCATGTTGAACAGTGCTCGGCTGGCAAATTTCGGCTTATTTCCTCTCACATAATACTATTTATATTTATTCTACCAGCCGAGCACTATTTATTCTACCAGCCGAACAGCCTCTTAATTGGCTCACCTACAGTACATAAGTGATCAATTGCAGATTTTTGTGCTCGATATGCATGGGCGGGCAGACACATATGATTATCGTAGAATCACCAAGTTATGAAGAGAATGTGAAGCTATATGTTAAAGTGGCCAATCAATTACAATGGCTACCGCAGATTGGCTGGAAATTTTTTTTCCTAGTTTTTTTCATTGGACTGGGAGTACATGGATGTGTGTTGCATATTGAATAATGGACAGGTTGCAAACGCTGCTATTTCTCAACATATTCTAGATGAGATGGAAGAAGTGCCCAATGCATACTCATGAAATACTTACTTATATAACAAACGAGGCAGGCTAGGAGGCCAACCAGCCGGTCCACATCAGCAGAAATTATTTCGTTCATCCGATGGTCATCCAACGACTAGTAATATAGCATGTGTTCTAGCGATTTTACATTTAGATCCCTGAGTTCTCATTAAATCAACCCATGTTTATTTAGACCTTGGGTTTTTCATGGAATTACTATATAACAAACGAGGCAGGCTAGATGGCCAACCAGCCGGTCCACATCAGCAGAAATTATTTCGTTCGTCCGATGGTCATCCAACGGCCAGTAATATAGCATGTGTTCTAGCAATTTTACATTTAGGTCCCTGATTTTTCATTGAATCAAACCATGTTTATTTAGACCTACGAGGCAGGCTAGGAGGCCAACCAGCCGGTCCACATTAGCAGAAATTATTTCGTTTGTCCAATGGTCATCAAACGGCCAGTAATATAGCATGTGTTCTAGCGATTTTACATTTAGGTCCCTGAGTTTTTATTGAATCAACACATGTTTATTTAGAGCTTGAGTTTTTCATGGAATCAACATGTGCACCCAAGACTAGGTGTCGACGTCCCATTGGCTGGAGGCCTCTCGGACTCACGTGTCATCCAATGACTGCTGCTTAATCTTCTGCCCTGCCCATATATGTGCCCACATGTCGCTCTTTTGTAGGCTGAAACACTGTGGAGGCCCTTCGAATTCCCTTATAGCCAAATATTTGCCCTTCCGCTCATCTGTAGGCTGGAACACTCTCGAGATCCTTCGAATTCCCTGGCAACACAATATCTACCCTTCCTACCCCGATAGATAGATAGATGTGCTCCTCGTCCTTCTCCTGCCCATCTACGTTTTTGAGTTTGTTCCATCCCTCGATTTGGTGTGTTCAAATCGATTTGGTTCACCTACATATCAATTTGTTGCATGCTCTTCTCATGGGTACGGCGTCGTGGTCATCCCTGCTCCCTCCTGCGGCTCGATGATGACACCCGAGGCTCGTCGCACCGCTGGAAAATATTATGTGTTGTATATAAATATGTACTTATCTAATATTACTAATACTACCCATTTCTAATATTTCATCTAAAACAAGTGTTAAAACATGCAGCACACTGTGTGCTCTACACCCGCGCATGGGCGCGCACCAATCACTAGTTGGACACAAATAGGAGCCCGACTGAGGGAATGCGACGCTATAATAAAAGGTAGCACATGGTACATATGCCTATGGCTAGGATAATGCACCACCGCATCTCATATATAGAACAATGAGCAGGAGAGAGCCCACAATAAAAATTGTTCATACAATTGTGATTTGTGTGTAAGTTATAAAGTTGGCCAACTGCTCACCCAAGAAATTTCATTCTTTGAAAATAATAAAGGACCCAGATCTATCTCTAGCTCCGCCCCTGGGTACATATTAGAATTTGATACCCCTCGTAATGCGCAGCAGCCCCCAGATCTAGAAATGATATTGTGAGTACGACACGAGCTTGCACCGTATCAAGAACAAAGTAGATGAATCTCGTAGAAAACCCTAAATGATGGCGTTGAAGCAACCACGACAAGAGAATAGAATTTTGGCGAAGCCGACCGCAAATTCTTTAAGCACAACTCCAAAAGAGTACAAGTGATTGTCGCTGCCTCACAACTCTACTTGATCCTCTAGGACTCTCTGATTCTCGCCCTATACAAGAATCTAGTGCTATAGAACTACTAGCCTATCCCTCTTGAGCGCTCCTAATTGCTTCTCACAAGCCTTGGATGAGGCCTTGTGTTTTCTCTTTGGCTTGATTGACTCCTTGAGCATCCACCCCCTTTGTTTATATAGTCCCCTCCAAGGCCCTCATACATGCAAGTAGGAGTCCTACACCTAGTAGGATTACACTCTCAAGCCCTAGTAGAATTATAAGTCCTAATAGCACACACCTATTGAATCCTAATCCAAGTAGGATTTGAGTCACTATACAACAATCTCCACCTTGACTCTAATCCTTTGAAGTCACCGTGCTCCTCCAAGAATTCGCTCCAAATCGGCTTCTTTTTTATTTTTTTTTATACTCCTACCACAGGAGTGCCCCCACCACAAGGGCTCATGCATATCACCGCGATGAGCATGTTAGTGTCCGGGCTGGAGCGCCTGGACCCTCCACCTGAGAGCTCCTTTGTTGTGTAGTTTGGTTAACCACACCGCCTTCCCCTACGACCCTCCATGCCATAGGTTTGTACCGTCTCCGAGCTCCACCTGCTCGTTGGTACTGTGTGGTCGGTCGCACCACGTCTTCCTCCTTCCAACAACTTGCAGCTTCGCCTCTACGACTGTTAGATTTTCCAACCGCCTTTGTAGCCTTGCACCTGACCACAACTAAGATTTGAGTACCTGTCATTGACGAGACGACTTCCTTCTCCTGATCAGGATTTTTACCAAATCTCCCATTGGTTGGACCACTTTTAAGATTTCCTATCACTCGGTATCCTCCATTAATCCAAATGCTTTTCATGATTACTTGCCCTTTGCAAGCAACTCGCATGACTCCACCTTGAAGCGATAAGCCACAATCTTGGAGTTCTAGCGACCTCGCAGATATTAGATTCTTTTTCAACCCCGGGATATACCGAACTCCCGTTAGTGTGCAATGTGTTCCATTATGCATCTCCAATGTAACTGTTCCCACCTCTACAACTGCATACTCTGTGCAATCTGCCAAGTGAACAGTTCCATTCGCCGGACGTAGAGATCCTTTGTCAAACATCTCCCTCGCCGAACATATATGGAAACAACTCCCTGAATCTAATATCCATTCATGAATAGCACCTGGTTGGTTGACGATAAATACATCACTTTCATCCTCACTTGCCACTGAGCATACTCCTCTCATAGTCTTCAAGTTTGGACAGTCCTTTATCATGTGACCCTCTTTGTCACAAAGATAGCATGTGCGGCTGCCCTTGCTCTTGCCCTTCTTCTTCCCGTGATTCCTGACTTTGCCTGCTCCACTTGAAATAGTTAATGCTTGATCACCCGAGAATGAAGATTCCTGTGGCTTCTTCAAGGACTCCACCTCCAATAGATATGCAACTGTCGCATTGAAGTTGAGAGTGGTTTTCCCGACGAGAATATTCATCACCAACTGCTCCCACGATGACGGTAAGGATGAAGCCAGTATGACGACCTTATCATTCTCCTCGATGTTCTCATCCACACTAATCAGCTGCGTGACAATCTTGTTGAAGACATTCAGATGGTCGACAAATCATGTGCCTTCCTCCATGCGCAACCTGAATATTTGACGCTTTAGCACCCACCGATTTGTCAGCGATTTTGCCATATACAATTCTTCTAAACTCTTCCATAATTTCTTCGGTAAATCCTCTTTGATTACTAAGTACTTTACCTCATCGGAGAGACAAAGTCGAATTGTACTAACAGCCTTCCGCTCCATCACCTTCCATTCTTCAACAGTTGTGCTATCCAGTTTGTTCCCCTCAAGGGCATCAATCAACCCTTGCTGAACAAGCATATCTTTCACCACGCATTGCCACACGCTGAAATTTCCTTTGCCATCAAATTTCTCTACTTGATTCTACATCCCCAACATTGTCTTGATTTCGTGCTTCCTAGCACTGTCGGCCTTCTCACAAAATCAGATCAATCCGGCCTCGGCTCTGATACCACTTGTTAGAATCTGATACCCCTCGTAATGCGCAGCAGCCCCCAGATCTAGAAATGATATTGTGAGTACGACACGAGCTTGCACCGTATCAAGAACAAAGTAGATGAATCTCGTAGAAAACCCTAAATGATGGCGTTGAAGCAACCACGACAAGAGAATAGGATTTTGGCGAAGCCGACCGCAAATTCTTTAAGCACAACTCCAAAAGAGTACAAGTGATTGTCGCTGCCTCACAACTCTACTTGATCCTCTAGGACCCTCTGATTCTCGCCCTATACAAGAATCTAGTGCTATAGAACTACTAGCCTATCCCTCTTGAGCGCTCCTAATTGCTTCTCACAAGCCTTGGATGAGGCCTTGTGTTTTCTCTTTGGCTTGATTGACTCCTTGAGCATCCACCCCCTTTGTTTATATAGTCCCCTCCAAGGCCCTCATACATGCAAGTAGGAGTCCTACACCTAGTAAGATTACACGCTCAAGCCCTAGTAGAACTATAAGTCCTAATAGCACATACCTATTGAATCCTAATCCAAGTAGGATTTGAGTCACTATACAACAGTACACATGACCCCATATATTGCCGAGCTAAATCCCACAAAACCAAAGCTAGCCATGCTATCATCAAGAAAACACTGTATGTACTCTGTTCTCTGAAAGCTTGGAGTAGCAGCACGTTCTTACACTGTTGCTGATTGCAAAACATCTACTCTGTTTTTTATTGCATGGGGATGTTGCTGACCTTTGCATAAATTTCATTGATCTTTTCTGCTTATCCTCAACTACTGGCTGATTTTTATTGAAGACACTGATGAGCACAAGTTTATAATTATGAATGGTCGGTATTTCTGTCTGCAGCTTCAGTAGCAATTTGTGCCAGTTCAGACCTTTGGACATCAGTATCACGAAACTAGGTACCACCCCTCATAATTGTGGTGTCTTAGAGTTTCTGGATCAGATGTTTTGAATCTTACTCTTGTGTGAAAGCCTCGATACTCTCAGTTCCCTTGTTAATATAACGGCTGTCTAAAACAAATGCTAGAGCGGTTCTAGGCTACTGGCCAGATTGGACCTTCTAGCGTGGCTGTTGGCTGTCTTCGAACTTACAAGTCTAAGAACAAGTTGAGCATGACCCAGATTTGACAAAGTGAATTTTACGCAATACAGATTGGACAAATGCCTGACTTAATAGACGAACTGTTTGCTGCTTGGAACCGTCTGCTGTCTACATGTTGGCCTGGTTTTCATGCAGCTTGTTAATCGGCGACTGGGTGTTGTTTCCTCACCAGTGAAACTAAGAACATTATAGATCTGCTGGCGACTTCACCCAGAATTGCAGTGAAGATGACCTCAATTAGCAAACTCACAGAGCAAGATGGTGCAGTGAATTATCTCTACTCTTAAAAATAATGAAAGGTAGTTTTTTTTGTGACCTTTTCCTCCGACCACTACGGTCGTTCAGCGAGCCAACAACCAATCCTCACCGTCAAATTTTCGTAGGCCTCCCATCGGCAACCTCGGGCCCAACGCCCGAGGCGCCTCCTCCCTCGCGCTCCCATCTCTTTTGGTTCAAATCACAGTCACTCTAAACAACTTAATCAAAACAAAATAAAATATATAAAGAATTAAAAAAATCTTGAGATTTTTTAGTAGATGATAAAAATTAATAATGACTCGTTTTGCTTTGATCTAGCATTAGAGTAAATTTAGATTTTTAGAATTAAAAATTATTCTAAAAACTATATTTAAATGGTCACATAAGTTGTTTACACTGAACATGGTTTTCAAAAATCTTAAATCATTGTAAATAAATACTATAAATTAAAAGAGACCCATTTTGTTTTGATATGGCATGATGCTACATTAACATTTTAAATTAAGATTTATTCTAAAACTACATTTAAACGGTTAGATGTGTTGTTTACATTTAAGATGGTTTTCAATAACCTGTGTAATAGATACTAAAAAGTAATAGTTATCGATTTTACTTTGATCTGTGATCCTAGCTACTGTAGATTTAAATTAAAATTATTTTAAAATCTATATTTAAATTGTCACATGAGTTGTTTACACTCAAGATGGCTTCCGAAAAATCTTAACACTTAGTGAATGAAAACTACAAATCAAAAGCAAGCTATTTTGTTTTGATCTGGCATGATAGTAAACTTTGATTTTAAACTAAATATTTTCTCAAAACTATAAGTAAATAATCAAGATGGTTTTCAATAATTTTAATAATCTATAAATAGATACTATCTATTTGACTTTGATCTGATATGTGTAGATTTAAAATTAAAATTAGCCTAAAAAACTATATTTTAATTGTCACGTGAGTTGTTTACACTCGATACAGTTTCCAAAAATCATAAATTTTGTGAACAAATACTGTAAATCAAAACCGACCCCTTTTTCTTTGATCTGGCGTGGTAGTAAATTTTGATTTTAAATTAAAAACAAGTATGAAAAATTATATTTAAATTGTCACATGAACCGTTTATATTTCAGATGGTTTCCAAAAATCTTAAAACTTTGTGAACAAATATTATAAATCAAAAGCGACCCATTTTTCTTTGATCCGGCATGATAGCGAATTTAGATTTTAAATTAAAAAATATTCTAAAAGACTATATTTAAATCAATAGTAGTCCAGATTTAAACCATTTTACATTCAAATTGGTTTTCAAAAATGTTAGAAATTTATAAATACAAGAGACAAATCGATAGCGGTCCATGTTTCATTGATCTGGCATAATAGCGTAAGATTAGGATGTCATTTATCTATGATTTGTATTTCGCACGCACAATGCTAGTCACTGATAACATACTTTTAGGGTTTTTTAGATCCACGCCATTACAACTTTCTAGTTTTGTAAAACGACATTACAATTCACCTTATTGAAAATTTCCCATTACAATTATGTTGCTCATGCATCCATGCCCTATTCTACGCCTCGCGTGTACAGAGGCCCACTTGCAGGTGTCGTATTTACGCATGTCCCTGTATTGCCCCTGTCTCTTAGATAAGGCTCGGCACAGGCCTGACCCCGACTCGGTTGTCCTCTCTTCTCCCTCTGTCGCTCGCTACCCTTTGCCACCCGTAGATCTCGCCGCTGACGCCCACCCGCCTTTGCCACTTGCCATTGCCGACGTTTGGAGACGACGGCGCTAGTGAGAGACGACAGAGAGGAACCCTAAGCAACAGTGCGCGTCCATTGGAGGGCATGGAGGTGCCCTGATGGCGACGTCGACATCTTGGGCACGTCGTTGTCGCACTGGTGCGGCGGCGATGGAGGACGACGCTATCAGGTATAACATTTGTCTCCGTGTGTTCATCTTAGTAGGTGATTATGGTTGATTTGCTTGCATGTGTGTAACCTCTTTGATTTGGAGTTCGACTAACTGCATGGTAGGGATGGGATGTTGGCATTAGAGGTTAAAGTCCAAGCTCTTCTTTCCAAAGACTCGACTGGTAGGAAATCATACACAAAAGGTCGTGTGTTTAAGTGGGATGTGGAGTATGGGTCATTGACATTGGATTTGCTGTTGAAATCTCTAGCAACAGAATTGAATCTCTACAGTAACCAGACAACCACTATTTGGTTCTACGACAAAAGATTGAAAGAGGATGCCAGATTATTTGATGAGATTCAGACGGTTGATTTCTTTGAAATGTATAAGGAGGAGATGAGCTGCCAGGTTGTAGTTGGTGTATTTGAAAAACATACATATGTGGACACTGACTTTGATGAACTGGAACCTCTGTGTGTGGACACTGACTTTGATGAACAAGTGCCTCTGTGTGTCATTCCTCCTAATCCTGCAGATGAGCCACATATAGCCACAGATAGAGAGGCAGAGGCAGCTACTAGAAATGCTAATGAACCCAGTAGTGCTGCTCCTGAGAAACCAGAGACAGCTGCTAGAAATGCTAATGAACCCAGTAGTGCTGCTCCTAAGAAACCAGAGGCAGCCGTTGAGTTAGAGCCCGACAGGGAGCCTGACATGTTTGATAATCCATAAGAATATGTGGGAGTGGATGATGAGGGTATGTATGGTACAATGCCACCTGCTCCTCAGTTTGCACAGCCAACTGACTATGCTAACACTAATGCAAATCCTGAACCAACTGCTGAATTTGTCAATGTTGAGGCAGAGGTGGATGATGCTGACCCTCTGGAGGTGCATGTGCTGCATGATCCTGAGAACCCAAAAATAGTGAAGGGGGAGTTATTTCCTGATATCAAGGCATTTAGGAAAGCCATAAGACATTATGCAATGAAGATTGAGTTTGAGTTTGCTAAGACCAGCAAGGTGTGCTGTTGAGGGATGCCCTTGGAGAATACATGCTTCCACCATTTTTGACAAGAAAACAGTACATGTGCATCCTTTATTTGTTGTGTTAATATTTCAGACTTGACATATGTGGGTTTGACATGTGGGTGATCTTTCTGCAGATCAAAAAGCTTCCTGCAGAGCACAATTGTCCAACTACCAAGCTTGTAGAAGGCAAAATGGCTAGTCAGACCTGGTGTGCAGATAGGCTTGGAGAATGGGTTAAGAAAAATCCAACCAAGGGAGCAAAGGATGCAAAAGAGAAACTGGAGGGTGACTTTGGTATAAAGCTGAAGTACTCAAAAGCATGGTCTGGTTTGAAGGTAGCCTTGGATCAAATTCATGGTAAGTATGAGGAAAGCTTCCAACTTCTTTTCAATTGGGCTGCACAAATAGAACAAAGTTCACCTGAAAGTGCATCTATGACCCCTTTTGGTTTTGGTTGATTAATGACAACACACTTGAGTATCTAATATTTGCAATGAGGCATGTACACAGGTGACAGTGAAACAATGAACAACATATGGAGAAATGTGGTACTCAAAAAGGAAATGAAATCATGGATGAAGCCTACACGAAGATTATTTTTTATTCTCTTGAACATTGAGTATAGAAAAACCGTACTATCAAAAGGGATGCTGAAAAACTAGTTTGGTGATGACAAGGTGCTCAAATATGAACTAACTAAACTATGAGAGACACCTTGCACTTGCACTTCACTTGGGAAATATTTGAGAGTGCTTTACCTGGAAAGTTTCGGAGTTTTCGAAGAATTCGGAGTCTCCGAAGATTGGTGTCTGGAGATTGGTGTTCTCTAGAAAGTTCGGAGACTCCGAGGATTTTTGCGGAGACTCCAGAACTTAACAGGGCTAACGACTAGTTTCGGCTGAAGGGGTATTTATACCCCTCCTTTTACCTCTCTCTGACCTCATTTCGAACTGAAGTCTTCCATTGAGCATTCTAAGCCCCTCTCTACTCCCTCCTTGCTTCCAAGTGAGATTTGGTGAGGGATTGCGTATAAGGGATTGAGCTAAGGTCAGGAGATTGTGCTTGTGAGCTGATTCCCATCCATTGAGCACCTTGTTTGTCGTCAAGCCGGTGATTCAAGCATTTGTTACTCTTGGAGCTTCAAGCTTCTAGACGGCTAGGCGTCGCTCAAGAGCAACGAATCCGCTGTGGTTGCCTTGGGAAGTTTGTATTACCCCTGCAGATTGAGTAAGTTCTCTATTCGACCTCCGGGTTGAGTAGAGAAGAGAAAAGTGGTTTGGTGGATAATCCCGCCCTTCGTGGGCTCCTCAACGGAGAGGAGGTTCCAGGTGTGAAACCGAACTTCGGTAAACAAATCCCTGTGTCTCCTTGTGATTATTGCTTGTTCTTGTGCTACTTGTTGCTACTCGTGTTATATTCTAGGGTTTGGTCCCGATCTATCATCTGATAAGATTTCTGCTACAAGTGACACCTGAATTGAGTTGTATTCACCCCAAGGTTGTATGGTAACTCGGCGATTTGATTTCTGTTGAGGTTTGATCTGTCATAGTTCAATTCAGCTTTATCTTCGGACTCTCCGGACATCTTCAGAGTCGCCGGACATTTCTTTGGAGTCTCCGCATTTTCTGTGACTGACAGCTGTTTTGAGCGAAAATTTTCAGTTTCAACTATTCACTCCCCTCTAGTTGATATCCTAGGTCCTTTCAATTGGTATCAAAGCTAGGCTCTCCATATTTGAGCTTAACCGCTCGGAGATAAAAGATGTCAACTTCGGGAGATCCACCAACGCTTCTCACCGGAGGTGAAGATGATCCTCAAGGTAAGAAGGAAGATAGCAGACCCTCCACCAAGGACATCCATTCCCAAAGAAGAACAGGAGATGATCATGAAGAGTCATCCGAAGAAGAGGACTCCGACGATGATGACAAGTACTTCAAGTCCGTAAGAAATGATCATGTTAATCAAGTTCCTTTCGATTATTCTCGTTTGAGCAACTCTATTCTGTCTCAATCGGTGAACCTTGGTAAACCACCTCACTTTGACAGGACTGATTATAACCATTGGCGTCACTCGATGGAGACGTATTTGATTGGGGTCAATCCGGCCCTTTGAAAGATTGTGTGTGTAGGTGTTACAATGCCCAAATGAAGAGGACCATTAAGTCAAGATCAAGAGTTCGAAATTCAACGCAATGCCCAAGCCATGACCTTGCTTCTTAGTGTCTTGAATCCCGAAGAGTACAACAAGGTTGAGTGCTTGCGCTCTGCCAAAGATATTTGGGACACTCTCCAAGTCAACCATCAAGGGACAAGGAAAGTAAGGGAAAGTAGAATAAGAATATTGGAAGGAGAACTTAACCGGTTCTTTATCAAGGACAATGAAGGTCCACAAGAGATGTATGATAGGTTGAACAAGATCATCAACAAGATAAGATCTCTTGGAAGCACCAAATGGGATGATAGAGAGGTTGTTGACAAGATTCTTACAGCATACATGGCTAGAGATGTGAACTTACCCATCTTGATCAAAGAGAAGAGAGGACTCAAGAAGTTCTCTCCCGCAAATGTGATTGAAAGAATGGAAGAGCATCTCATGACCGTCAAAGAAGCAAAGCTCTCTCATGAACTCTCCAAGCTTCATGAGCAACTTGAGAAGGAAAGTGGAGTTGCTCTCAACGCAAGCAACAAAGGCAAAGAAAAGAAAGTTCAAAAGATTTCAAATGATAATGAAGAGTCCGATGACTCCGAAGAGGCAGCTTTGTTCATGAGAAGATTGAGAAAAGCCATGAAGAAGGAAGGATATGTCAGAGGAAAGTACAAGAAAAGTACAACAAAGAGAAACTCAAAGAGAGCTTACTTTAGGTGTGGCAAGGAAGGTCATTTCATTGCCCATGTGAGAAGGAAGACAACAAGGATGACAAGGACAATAAGAACAAGACTCACTACAAGAAGAAGCACACCGGAGCAGCTCACCTTGGTGTAGAGTGGGATTCCAATAAAGAGAGCTCCGACTCCGATGATGAGAAAGTTGCAACCATTGCCATACAAGCATCTTCAACTTCATCAACTCTATTTGGCTACATCACCGAGGATGAAGATGATGCTTCACCAACTTGTCTTATGGCAAAAGGACCCAACGTGATATCCGACTCCTCCTCCATAGATAGTGATCATAATAGTGAGGATGGTGATAACATGATAAACAACTTTGACAAGAAGGCCACATCTAAAATAATAAATCTTTTGGAGAAAATAGATAACCGGGATGATGCTCTTGAGGAGCAAGAAGAATTTATTAGACTTGAGCGAGAGAAAACCGTCATTCTTGAGAAATCTCTTGTCGAGCAAAGGAAGAATTTCAAGAGGCAAGAGGACTTGCTCAAAGTTAAAATTGATAACCTTCTTGCTCTTCAAAAGTCTTATGCTAAAGATAAAGAAAAGGTTAATGAATTGCGCAAAAAATTAGACTTAGCCAATGATGAGCCAAGTAGTCTAAAGAGTATGAATGAGAAACTTCAAGAAAATTTTTCATGTTTAAATGCCAAACAGACGGGTCTTTAAGTTCAATTTAATATTCTTTAGGAAAGTACCTCTTCTAGCTCTAAGGATGCAACTCAACCATCTATTCCCTCCACAAGTAATGGTTGTGATAAATGCTTCAATATTGATGTTAAAGCTTATGCTACTAACCTTGCCGAGATGCATGCTATGAAGAAAAAAATTGCAAGGCTTACATCTCTTATTCAACAAGACTATGCTCCAAAAGAGAACAACATTAGTAAGTTTGAGGACCACACCAAGGGCTTTGGTTCTCACTACATGCAGAAATTTGGTTTTGTGAAAGGAAATGGCATTGGTAAGAATGAGCAAGAAAATGTTAAACCTATTCCTTTTATCAAGAACCAAAGCAAGTTCGGTGTTGGTAAGAATGGTGGTCTTTTGGATGGCATGACCCATCTAAGAAGAGTGCCACAAGCAAAGCCAACCAAGGTAGTGGTCCCTACTCTAACTAGACCACAAAAGGTAAGAGCAGCTCATCCAACAAAGACAAAGAAGCCAGCTGCTCAAGGTTCTTATTACGCAGATTATGTGTTGACTTGGGACCACAATGGTAAAGTGGTTGCCAAGTATGTGGGGCACCGCACAAGGGACACGTTGATTAAAAGAAATGTGTGAGTTCCCAAGGTTCTTGTGACTAACACTCTAGAACCCAAACAACATTGATACCTAAAACTAGTGCTTAATATTGTTTCGTAGGCTTACTCCTCCGGTGGGTCAAAGTGGGTGCTTGATAGTGGCTGCGCCAATCATATGACCGGAGAGAAGAAGATGTTCACTTCTTTTGAAGCAAATGAGGATGCAAATGACAATATTGTGTTTGGTGATAGTGGTGAAGGAAAGGTAATGGGATCAGGTAAAATTGCTATCTCTACCGATCACTCTATTTCAAATGTCTTCCTGATTGAATCTTTGGATTACAATT
>CM014271.1:76182187-76267684 GCA_004135705.1 Alloteropsis semialata | reverse complement strand
TGGAAAAAATAGTACCATGATTAGAAATTATTGACAATTGAGCGTTAGAACAAAGAAATGGTTTCATGTACCCATCTAGCCGTGTATTCGTCAAGGCTAAGGTTGCCCTGGTGGTGTGGTACACCTGGCATCAACAAACGATGCTCCCAGCAAGCGTTGTGCGTCTCCACCCACTCGTCCGACATCCACTTATCCACAATGTACGCCTAGCATTGGAGTTGCTGGGCGCACCACCACGGAGGCGCCTACACATCATCAAGTATAGACAGGACATATAAGAATCACAAATTAAGCGTACTTTATCTTGAAAACAACATTCAGTATTAATGTTTACCTGCAAGTGTTGTTCCCGGGTCAGCCTAATGTTTCTTTCTTCAGCTTTTGAGACATTCACGCTAAGAAACGTGTTGTTCCCGGGTCAGCCTAATGTTTCTTTCTTCAGCTTTTGAGACATTCACGCTAAGAAACGATGTATGGTATACTATGACGGACTGGACGCGCGCCTCGTAATGCATTTCTTTCACGAGTTTATAACATGCTTTGTGCGCCACCTGAGCCACCTGTGCCTCGTATCCTGGCTCGCATCTGAAGAAATCCTGCATATAGATGTGATATATGCAGTCATTGTTTCAAGAATGTCGAATGAATGCGATGTAGTGTGAAGAAGACTTACCCACAGCTCACCCTTCACCCGCTCCACCTTGTTGTCGAATATCCTCCTGTCCCGATACATTACATCGGAGAAGGCGATGTAGTGGTCCCACGTGTAGGCCGGCTCGTGCCTTCCGGTGAACGTAACAAAGCTAGGGAAGTGTAGCCGGCACAGAAGTCCCAGGATCCTGTTGACAAGCCGGGTGTGATCACCTGGAGCGACCCTCACCCAATTCCTGCCCAGATGAATATAAATTATTAGTTTCCAATGTGATTATAAACATATCAAATGAAAATGTAGTGATAACATCTAAAGCTACTTACCTTGGCCCTATGGGCCGAATCATCGGGCGTCTCTCTAAAGGTATTG
Source organism: Alloteropsis semialata (assembly GCA_004135705.1). Classification (NCBI taxonomy): domain Eukaryota; kingdom Viridiplantae; phylum Streptophyta; class Magnoliopsida; order Poales; family Poaceae; genus Alloteropsis; species Alloteropsis semialata. The sequence goes on along the minus strand of CM014271.1, from coordinate 76,266,663 downwards.
GTCGCTGAGGGAGTTGCGAGGGACCTCACAACCAGATACCAGAAGAAATAGAGGAAGCGGAACCCCCTTCCTCCTCATCCTCCTCCCCCTCCTGCCACTCCTGCTCCTCTTGCTCCTGTACCTCCTCATCAGCAGGGGCCTCCGCTGCAGGTATTTCCACTCACCCTGTTCCATTATTTGAATCACTTGCAGTTCAAATTTGAGATGAACCAAAATTTCCTTGAAATGAAATAAATTGATTGAATACACCAAACAGATCGAGAAAAATACCAATTTTGACACGGAGTACCTCTTAAAGTATGTGGACCAAAGAAAAAGTTTAGAAGGGATAGCATGAAATAATGGGTACACATTTGCCGAGTGCCAAGAAAAACACTCGGCAAACACTATCGTGTAGCACTCGGCAAAGGATCACGTCCGTCCATGGCCATCATGCTAGGGTGGCACATGTGTAGCACATGCAGCCTTTGCCGAGTGCCTGGAGTCCGGCACTCGGCAAAGTGAAGGTATGCCGAGTGCCTGGAGCCCGGTACTCGGCAAACAACCTATATGCCGAGTGTCGAATCTTTGCCGAGTGCCTCTCCCTGGGCGCTCGGCATATAGGTTGTTTGCCGAGTCCTGGGCGCTCGGCATATAGGTTGTTTGCCGAGTGCCCGATGGAAAACTCTCGGCAAACCTGCCGGCACTCGGCAAAGACCGGGATTCCGGTAGTGTATGAGCCGTTGAATGGACTTGTTGGGAACTTGGGATACCATCCAAGCAAAGAGATTGCTTTCTTGGGTGATCATTTCGAAGGGTTTGCTTACTATCTAGGTAGCTCCAAGTTACACGTACCTAGGAACATTTGACCCAGTAGGATGCTGCCACTACCTGGTTGCAGCTACACACGAGTCATTCATTTACACTCCATGCATGGATGATTTGCTTCCTGATCACGAAAGCACAAGAGCACATGGTAAGTCATCTTGCTGCTATTTTTCTTCCATTGCTATCATGGGATGAACTAGGGAGATTTTCATATAAAATCAAGAAGTGTACACAGTCGTTCCTTAATATTTGATAAACAGTGCTTTTGTCCTTTTCTTGTATTGACCTGCACTTGCAAGCTATTATAATGGATATATCTTATATGTTTAATGTCTAAGCATCTAGCGCTAGTCGATTATCATGATGATGACTTTTTTTTTTTGCTCAAGATGGAGACCAAGAGGAGGATGAAGTGGTGGACACCGATGAAGGTGAAGACCTAGAGGAGGAGGAGGACATCGATAAAGACCTAGTAGAGGTGGAGGATGAAGACTTCAAAGGCTTGCAGGAGGACGGGCACAATGATGAGTATGAAGACCCTTAAGATGAGCTAGGTAGCAACAAATTTAATTAATATACTCCAAGTTTATCTGTCACTTTGTCGATTGTCAAGGCTTTGGTTTGAAGAATCTCATGAGTGCTCATGGTTATCAGTAATATGTCAAGTGCTGAAAAGTAGAAGTGATCACTCGGCCAGCTGACTTGGCTATTTTGGAACATCTTTATTTCCAGAACATCTAATCGTATCTTATACTAACTTAATATAGACACTGAAGATCATTAATGAGTTGATACCCTGCACCCCCATCTCATTTTGATACGACTTGTCTGTACTTTTACGTGCCTTTCCGATATTAATGGCGAGAAACAATAATGGCTATGTTCTGAAGACAAGTTTTTTTCTAGAAATCATTAATCAAATCCTTACAGAAGAATTAATCAGAGTACAAATAACCTGTTTTCATCATGATAAAGGAATGACATCAAAGTGGTGGACAGCTATCCTGAGCATAAAGATATCTTGGAGGGTGACACTGCTTGGCTAGATGAGAAGGTTTTTGCCCATGTCACCTCCACCCCACCCCCCCACCAAAAAAAAATTGGTTGATGCCGTGTAATTTGGTTCAACGGACTACGCGTGCCAGTGAAAAAAAGGACTATAAATTTGTTGCACGAAAGTGCAGTTGTGGACCCAAAAAAAAAAGCGACAACAAATCTGTATTACAGTGAAAGGCTAGGTCATCACAGATCCTCTCCTCCTGTAATCGCATCAATTAATCACAGCGGAACGCCGAGCTTTCAGAAACCGTGCTAGTGGCCCTGGAAAGCTGTGAGCATGACTGGGCTGGCACTTGTGCTTACAAGGGATTGCAATTTATGCTAGCTAGCTATCGCCACCCAGCGTCGAGCCGGGAAGCAGCACATTATCTTGCCCCTTTTTTGATGAGAAATGCAAAGGAACAGAGACTCCGGTAGGTTGCGGCGACAGTGCTGGTGCAGGAGCTTCAGATTAATTGGGCGCATGGCGCTTTCGATCGGCTTTCTTGCTCCCAAGTCCCAACAAAGTAAGGAGTAAGCATGATGTTTCAGCTATATATCGCACGCCTTGGTCTGTCGGAGTGTGCAATGCTACTTGAAAGAAAGCTAGCTGGTCAATTGAACTTTCAGGAAAGTGAGCAGGAAAGCTGGTCCTGAATTTTCGAGAGATAAGAACAGGCTGTTCAATTCAAACTTTCGGCTGCAATGAATAAAACTCTTTCCAAAATACACTTTCAATCCAACCCCTTTTATTCAGTTGCAATGAATAAAAGATTCTAAATACCTGTCACACTCACACGCCCCTTGTATATATTGAGAGGGAACAAATAAAGTGCAATCGGGCCAGAGAAACATCGTGTATGACTGTTTTTTCTCTAAATTTATAAATTAACTAACTAGCCAGCATCATGTAAAATTGAGGAGAAGAAAAGAGTAATTAATTTTTTTTGAGCTCAAGAAAAGAGTAATTAATGAAAAGGAAAGCAAGGCTCGACCTTCTTGTGGGGTGGACGGTGGACCCATGGGCCTGTTGGGCTGGCCTGCTTCGAGTCGGACTAGTGGAGCGCAGACACAGGTTTCAGATGGTTACTTCTTCGGCTTTCCAAGCAGACCCCGAAACGAAGGAGATCACCATTGCTGACCTCGATCCCAGCCGCCAACCAAACTCCAAACCCTAGCTAGGTAACCAGCCATCATCCATGGATCTCCTCCCTGAGGAGCTGCTCGTCGACATCCTCCGGCGCCTCCCGCCCCGGCCCATCGCCATGTGCCGGAGCGTCTCCAAGGAACTGCGTGCCGTCATCGACGGTCGGGGCCATAAGACATTATGCAATGAAGATTGAGTTTGAGTTTGCTAAGACCAGCAAGGTGTGCTGTTGAGGGATGCCCTTGGAGAATACATGCTTCCACCATTTTTGACAAGAAAACAGTACATGTGCATCCTTTATTTGTTGTGTTAATATTTCAGACTTGACATATGTGGGTTTGACATGTGGGTGATCTTTCTGCAGATCAAAAAGCTTCCTGCAGAGCACAATTGTCCAACTACCAAGCTTGTAGAAGGCAAAATGGCTAGTCAGACCTGGTGTGCAGATAGGCTTGGAGAATGGGTTAAGAAAAATCCAACCAAGGGAGCAAAGGATGCAAAAGAGAAACTGGAGGGTGACTTTGGTATAAAGCTGAAGTACTCAAAGCATGGTCTGGTTTGAAGGTAGCCTTGGATCAAATTCATGGTAAGTATGAGGAAAGCTTCCAACTTCTTTTCAATTGGGCTGCACAAATAGAACAAAGTTCACCTGAAAGTGCATCTATGACCCCTTTTGGTTTTGGTTGATTAATGACAACACACTTGAGTATCTAATATTTGCAATGAGGCATGTACACAGGTGACAGTGAAACAATGAACAACATATGGAGAAATGTGGTACTCAAAAAGGAAATGAAATCATGGATGAAGCCTACACGAAGATTATTTTTTATTCTCTTGAACATTGAGTATAGAAAAACCGTACTATCAAGAGGGATGCTGAAAAGCTAGTTTGGTGATGACAAGGTGCTCAAATATGAACTAACTAAACTATGAGAGACACCTTGCACTTGCACTTCACTTGGGAAATATTTGAGAGTGCTTTACCTGGAAAGTTTCGGAGTTTTCGAAGAATTCGGAGTCTCCGAAGATTGGTGTCTGGAGATTGGTGTTCTCTAGAAAGTTCGGAGACTCCGAGGATTTTTGCGGAGACTCCAGAACTTAACAGGGCTAACGACTAGTTTCGGCTGAAGGGGTATTTATACCCCTCCTTTTACCTCTCTCTGACCTCATTTCGAACTGAAGTCTTCCATTGAGCATTCTAAGCCCCTCTCTACTCCCTCCTTGCTTCCAAGTGAGATTTGGTGAGGGATTGCGTATAAGGGATTGAGCTAAGGTCAGGAGATTGTGCTTGTGAGCTGATTCCCATCCATTGAGCACCTTGTTTGTCGTCAAGCCGGTGATTCAAGCATTTGTTACTCTTGGAGCTTCAAGCTTCTAGACGGCTAGGCGTCGCTCAAGAGCAACGAATCCGCTGTGGTTGCCTTGGGAAGTTTGTATTACCCCTGCAGATTGAGTAAGTTCTCTATTTGACCTCCGGGTTGAGTAGAGAAGAGGAAAGTGGTTTGGTGGATAATCCCGCCCTTCGTGGGCTCCTCAACGGAGAGGAGGTTCCAGGTGTGAAACCGAACTTCGGTAAACAAATCCCTGTGTCTCCTTGTGATTATTGCTTGTTCTTGTGCTACTTGTTGCTACTCGTGTTATATTCTAGGGTTTGGTCCCGATCTATCATCTGATAAGATTTCTGCTACAAGTGACACCTGAATTGAGTTGTATTCACCCCAAGGTTGTATGGTAACTCGGCGATTTGATTTCTGTTGAGGTTTGATCTGTCATAGTTCAATTCAGCTTTATCTTCGGACTCTCCGGACATCTTCAGTCTCTGGACATTTCTTTGGAGTCTCCGCATTTTCTGTGATTGACAGCTGTTTTGAGCGAAAATTTTCAGTTTCAACTATTCACTCCCCTCTAGTTGATATCCTAGGTCCTTTCAATTGGTATCAGAGCTAGGCTCTCCATATTTGAGCTTAACCGCTCGGAGATAAAAGATGTCAACTTCGGGAGATCCACCAACGCTTCCCACCGGAGGTGAAGATGATCCTCAAGGTAAGAAGGAAGATAGCAGACCCTCCACCAAGGACATCCATTCCCAAAGAAGAACAGGAGATGATCATGAAGAGTCATCCGAAGAAGAGGACTCCGACGATGATGACAAGTACTTCAAGTCCGTAAGAAATGATCATGTTAATCAAGTTCCTTTCGATTATTCTCGTTTGAGCAACTCTATTCTGTCTCAATCGGTGAACCTTGGTAAACCACCTCGCTTTGACAGGACTGATTATAACCATTGGCGTCACTCGATGGAGACGTATTTGATTGGGGTCAATCCGGCCCTTTGAAAGATTGTGTGTGTAGGTGTTACAATGCCCAAATGAAGAGGACCATTAAGTAAAGATCAAGAGTTTGAAATTCAACGCAATGCCCAAGCCATGACCTTGCTTCTTAGTGTCTTGAATCCCGAAGAGTACAACAAGGTTGAGTGCTTGCGCTCTGCCAAAGATATTTGGGACACTCTCCAAGTCAACCATCAAGGGACAAGGAAAGTAAGGAAAAGTAGAATAAGAATATTGGAAGGAGAACTTAACCGGTTCTCTATCAAGGACAATGAAGGTCCACAAGAGATGTATGATAGGTTGAACAAGATCATCAACAAGATAAGATCTCTTGGAAGCACCAAATGGGATGATAGAGAGGTTGTTGACAAGATTCTTACAGCATACATGGCTAGAGATGTGAACTTACCCATCTTGATCAAAGAGAAGAGAGGACTCAAGAAGTTCTCTCCCGCAAATGTGATTGAAAGAATGGAAGAGCATCTCATGACCGTCAAAGAAGCAAAGCTCTCTCATGAACTCTCCAACCTTCATGAGCAACTTGAGAAGGAAAGTGGAGTTGCTCTCAAGGCAAGCAACAAAGGCAAAGAAAAGAAAGTTCAAAAGATTTCAAATGATAATGAAGAGTCCGATGACTCCGAAGAGGCAGCTTTGTTCATGAGAAGATTGAGAAAAGCCATGAAGAAGGAAGGATATGTCAGAGAAAAGTACAAGAAAAGTACAACAAAGAGAAACTCAAAGAGAGCTTGCTTTAGGTGTGGCAAGGAAGGTCATTTCATTGCCCATGTGAGAAGGAAGACAACAAGGATGACAAGGACAATAAGAACAAGACTCACTACAAGAAGAAGCACACCGGAGCAGCTCACCTTGCTGTAGAGTGGGATTCCAATAAAGAGAGCTCCGACTCCGATGATGAGAAAGTTGCAACCATTGCCATACAAGCATCTTCAACTTCATCAACTCTATTTGGCTACATCACCGAGGATGAAGATGATGCTTCACCAACTTGTCTTATGGCAAAAGGACCCAAGGTGATATCCGACTCCTCCTCCATAGATAGTGATCATGATAGTGAGGATGGTGATAACATGATAAACAACTTTGACAAGAAGGCCACATCTAAAATAATAAATCTTTTGAAGGAAATAGATAACCGGGATGATGCTCTTGAGGAGCAAGAAGAATTTATTAGACTTGAGCGAGAGAAAACCGTCATTCTTGAGGAATCTCTTGTCGAGCAAAGGAAGAATTTCAAGAGGCAAGAGGACTTGCTCAAAGTTAAAATTGATAACCTTCTTGCTCTTGAAAAGTCTTATGCTAAAGATAAAGAAAAGGTTGATGAATTGCGCAAAAAATTAGACTTAGCCAATGATGAGCCAAGTAGTCTAAAGAGTATGAATGAGAAACTTCAAGAAAATTTTTCATGTTTAAATGCCAAACAGACGGGTCTTTAAGTTCAATTTAATATTCTTTAGGAAAGTACCTCTTCTAGCTCTAAGGATGCAACTCAACCATCTATTCCCTCCACAAGTAATGGTTGTGATAAATGCTTCAATATTGATGTTAAAGCTTATGCTACTAACCTTGCCGAGATGCATGCTATGAAGAAAAAAATTGCAAGGCTTACATCTCTTATTCAACAAGACTATGCTCCAAAAGAGAACAACATTAGTAAGTTTGAGGACCACACCAAGGGCTTTGGTTCTCAATACATGCAGAAATTTGGTTTTGCGAAAGGAAAGGGCATTGGTAAGAATGAGCAAGGAAATGTTGAACCTATTCCTTTTATCAAGAACCAAAGCAAGTTCGGTGTTGGTAAGAATGGTGGTCTTTTGGATGGCATGACCCATCTAAGAAGAGTGCCACAAGCAAAGCCAACCAAGGTAGTGGTCCCTACTCTAACTAGACCACAAAAGGTAAGAGCAGCTCATCCAACAAAGACAAAGAAGCCAGCTGCTCAAGGTTCTTATTACGCAGATTATGTGTTGACTTGAGACCACAATGGTAAGGTGGTTGCCAAGTATGTGGGGTACCGCACAAGGGACACGTTGATTAAAAGAAATGTGTGAGTTCCCAAGGTTCTTGTGACTAACACTCTAGGACCCAAACAACATTGATACCTAAAACTAGTGCTTAATATTGTTTCGTAGGCTTACTCCTCCGGTGGGTCAAAGTGGGTGCTTGATAGTGGCTGCGCCAATCATATGACCGGAGAGAAGAAGATGTTCACTTCTTTTGAAGCAAATGAGGATGCAAATGACAATATTGTGTTTGGTGATAGTGGTGAAGGAAAGGTAATGGGATCAGGTAAAATTGCTATCTCTACCGATCACTCTATTTCAAATGTCTTCCTGGTTGAATCTTTGGATTACAATTTATTATCGGTATCCCAACTTTGTGAGATGGGTTACAATCGTTTGTTCACTGATGAGGGTGTGACCATCTCAAGAAGGAATGACAACTCCATTGCCTTCAAGGGTGTACTCAAGGGAAAACTTTATCTTGTGGATTTTACATCGGAGAAAGCTCAACTTGATGCATGCTTGTTAGCAAAGTCAAGCATGGGATGGTTATGGCACCGCTGACTAGCTCATGTTGGCATAAGAAATCTCAACAAGCTTCTCAAAGGTAATCATATTTTGGGACTAACAAATATAACTTTTGAAAAAAAAATAGAGTTTGCAGTACATGCCAAGCATGAGTTGCTGCCGCTTGTCGACCACGAGTGCGGCAAAGCTCGATAGGCATCAGCGGCAACAAACGCAGTCGCCGGTGGTCGGGCGGAGAAGAACGCAGCCAGGCGGAGGAGAGAGGACGGCCGAGTCGAGGTCAGGCCTGTGCCATTGCCTTATCCGAGAGCCAGAGGCAATATGGGGACATACGCAAAATACGTCGCCTGCAAGTAGGCCTCTGTACACATGAGGCTTAGAATAGGGCATGAGTGCGGGAGCAACAAATTGTAATGGCAAGTTTCCATTAAAATGAATTGTAATGACGTTTTTCAAAATCTGGAAAGTTGTAATGGCATGGATCAAAAAAAACCCATACTTTTACGCAGAAGATATAATCAACAGATCTAACATCAAGAAAAGGACTAACATTCACCATGACAGGCATAAAATATTTGTAGTAACAGCAGCTACATGCATAACAGCCTCAGGTCGTTACGAATGAGCCAAACTAAATTGAGCATATAATGGACTTTGATCTATAGTAGAGCTAAGTAATGTATTATGTGCTTTCATAGTTTCATCAGTCTAACTTTGCCTCTTAACAATATTACAACCAGAAAAATGCAAGCTTCCACCTTACGTTCTAAATGATCTCTAGTTACCATCACCAAATTCCTTGTGGTTACTTCTTCACTTATCAACCTCAAAATTTAGAGCTTCAGATAAATACCTATCACATCTTTTCTACTTACCTAGCCAACCTAAAGCATGGTGTTCCTGAAAGCAGAAATTAGTCTTGGTGACAACAGCAGGATAAATGCCAAGATTGAGCCAAAGAACATCTTGGTCAGGTAATGCATGAAGTCCATGTCAGAGTCGGTGTCGTCAGGCTTTCTGGTCACGAGTGCTGAGGCAGTGGGCAGGGCTTCGACAACAGCATCAGCAAGGTCGGAAATGAACAAGGAAGTACATCCAAGAGCAGGAACTCTGCCCCAGTTCTTGATTCCAGATTCTAGAGCCAACTCCTTGTACTCCATGTCAATCTCTTCCAATGTCTCAATGTGCTCACTCACAAAGCTGTTTTAATGGTAGATGGTTCAGTTTAGAGACGATCAAAGAGTGTACGGACAAGTAGCAATATACATCATGTCAATTTTGTCTGGTAAACAGAGTAAACCAGATACTAGCATACTGCACATTCATGTTATACCATGCAATTGATCTCTACGAAACAAACAAATCAAATAGCCCATGAGACATTCATTGGTAATACAAAAACTTTAGTCTGAGATTGTGTAGCATGTTATCATGCAGAACATCCAATAAGTAAAAGGATTTGAAATTCACAATTTACTGAATAAACTACCAGTTTAACAGAGACTTCTGAGACGACCAGATTGTGCCAGCAATGCGATACCAATGCAACAAAATAAAGGCAGAAACGAAGGACGTTGTGGCCTTAACATGTATCATGCTAAGTGCATGCAGTACACAAAACCCATGAAAATGAGGATATTCCAGTAATCACGTTTGTACAGGGAAAAAAAATAAGCTAGAAAGTGACCAGACATACAGGAAAAATCTAAATACCAAACTTGACGGTTACCTTACTGGAACAGCCAGGAGGCTCTTTACACCCTTTTGACCAAGTTCAACTAAAACTTCATCAGTATATGGCTTCAGCCATTGAACTGGCCCCACCCGACTCTGCATGTACACAGAAATGTCAGCACGAGTAAACAGTAATGTATAAACTTGGATTTTTTTTACTTCTAACTTTTTGGATGGTAATAGAATTCAATTCTTTGAACATAAGGGAAAATTTTAATCTGCTTTGAATTTCCTCGAAAAATCTTTCACATGGCTAAGGAAGTTGTTAGTGACACAAGTACCCATCAGATTGTAATATTCTATACCTGGTATGCCAGTGTGTGATTGTTTAAGATTCCTCTGGATCTCAACTCCCCCATGATCAAAGCAATACAATCTTCCATCTGATCTCTGTAGGGATCTCCAGCATCCTCAACATAGGTAAGTGGCACACCATGCGCACTAAAGAAAATCATAACCTGCCATTTATTTCATAACAACAAAAAAGAAATGTCAGAATGAAATTGCAGCATATACAACTTTTTCCAAGACTACCCTTCAAACAAACCATGATATTGCATTCAGCAAACAATATCTGGTACTCCCTCTGCCACAAAATTGACGCCTATTTTCGGGTCAAAAAAAATTGACGCCTATTTTAGAATTAATATGGGCCTACAATACATCATTGACTATCGATTTTGTGCTGATATGTTGGCAAAGGTAACAAAAGATGCAATGTTATCAAAGTATTATTATTATAAATCATCTACTTTTATTTGCATTTAGTCACCCTTAATATTTTGTGTATATTCCTTGTTAAGTATTTATCTAGAGAAAGGTACATATGCCAATGCCAAATCAGTCACAATAAAATCTCTATAAGAAGGAAGTTACGGCTATCCAAGTAGCTGTAATGAAACTCAAAATGTTTATATGGAACAAGCAATCGCATGCCAACATATGCAAAATTCGAATGAAAACAGAGGTAGAAGTAGGAATGGGGAATGTGCAGACCTCTTCAGGATTGGAAAAAGCAGATAGCTCTTTCTCAATTAAGTCAGCCATTGATTTCACATAACCATCACGTTGGTACCATGATTCAATGATGGAAATTGGCAAGCCAGCAAAATATGAATCTTCTCTGCATGGATACCTTTGTATTAGTATTTATGTTCTTGAAGCATCATCATAGAATTTCACAAGGAGAAGGGCATCCTACTTGACAATGTTTTGGAGAACACGAATGCTTGATCCACTTGTTGATATGGAGTACTGAGGGTAAAGTGGGAGAACAACAAGCTTGGTAACCTTATCCTTCTTAATCTATTTTCAACCAAAAGCAGGAAACAATTAATCATCATTTAGGAGTTGGAAGGATAACAGTACCATGAAATGCATAACTCCAATGAAGAAATCAGATGAGAAAACAACTAGTCTCCCTGTTCCCATCTACATGTTAGTCCAATTTTGAAGTCTTATTACTAAACAAGGTCCGACCTAAAGTTTCAAGATTAATTAGCATTTCTTTTCTTATATACCCTTACACTAACTATGTCATCATTACCGGAATTTTTATTTTCCAAAATACAATACCAGTCATTTACTGCTGATTGCAACAGTGAACTGGCTATTATGTGTTATTGGTAGCGCATACATGTACAATGGAAAGAGCATATGCATGTGGGAATTAACCAGGATAACTCTATGCCACTCAATGAGGGTACTATGGCCTTCTGCAGACATGCCATGGTTCTGCTATCCGAAGATGGGCATTTGGAAATGGAAGGTATTCTACTAGAGACATAAAGGAACGTACCTATGAAAAAGATTTAACAGAAGCAAAACATAATCAATGGAGTCAATAGGTTTCACCTGATCAATGGCTTCTTCTGTGAAAGGGTACCAATAACGCATCCCAACATAAATATTTGCATCCAAGTTTTTCTTTTCCAGTGCAATCTTCAAAGCATTTGCCTGAAATATCAGTCAACCTAATCAGAAAGTGGAAGACTTCTTAATCAGAATTACACTGAAATGAAAACAAAATGCCGTGAATGACCAAGCTGATAAACTACAATCAATTCAGGATCAAAGTAAAGTAGAATAACAACAATTTCAGAACATAGTCAGCTGGGTGAACTTTTTACCTGCTCATCAGTAATTTTCCTCAATGGTGATCCACCACCAATCGAAGCATACCCCTCCTTACTCTTAGGAGCTCTAAAAGTAGAAATAAGCTTGGCCAGTGGTCTTTGAAGAAACCTGAACAGCCTAGGGAGTCGAATGATATCCTGAATAGTGAGAGAAAATCCTGCTATGTTATGATAATGTTACAAAATGAAATGACGGGAAAACAGTTAAGAAAAAAAATCCAATTGTGCTTGCTAGGCTAATCAGTCCAGAAGCCACAATTAAGGACTTGCACACAGCTTTGAGGTTGTCAGACAGTATTCGATAAATTGCACAGAAACAATAAGTGAACAAAAACTGTGAGGTATGATTACTTACTGGATCAGCAAATAGGTTGAATAAAAACGGTTGAACATCATCTAGGGTCTCTGGTCCACCAAGATTTAACAAGAGTACTCCAATTTTTTCTTCAGCAACACTGGAAGATACACCTTTGACATCATCAAAAGTGGTAACCACATTTGCAGGGCTAGACCTAGCAGAAAGATTCCGCTGCTTAAGGAGTGGACTTGTGTTAGCCAAATGAGATGATCCACTTGCTGCTAATTGCAATGGCTTAACATTGCCATGCAGCTTCTGCTCATGTTTGGTTGAACCAGTAAAACTTCTAGTAGTTGTTTTGCCACATGACCTGCCGATAGTAGCAACAACCAATCAATATTAGAAACATGATGTAAGTTTAGATGGCAACAGAACAGATCATACAATTCGAAAACAAGGCAATTATGTCTGTCCATCCCCAGTAGCAATATCAGGTAAGCACAACTTGAACACATCTCTAAAAGATATGGAAATCACTGATGTGGAAGAATAAAATGCTGAATAGCATTATGCCCTGGACTCAGGTAAGTAAAAAAAAAATCTCTACTGGCAGCAAATTTGTTCTAGCAATATAGTTTAGCCATCTAGATGTCTTATGACTTGTTCCTATTAAATTCATAAACCTCTAGTTCTGTGCTTTACAAAATAATCAAAAAATAAAGGATAATGATTGGGGTCGATATCATAGCATCAACCCTCATCCGGAAATGTGAACCCAACAAATTGATTTGTAAATGCAGAATACTGTGGCATCTTTTCTCCAGATCACATCACCTCAAGTAACACATCTTGATTTCAGGGTCTAAAAGAAACGATTTTAAAGTACTAACAGTATTAAGATGCGTGCTCCTTTGGTAGAGGATCAGAGAATTGAAAACCAAATAAGCAAGCACAAATGATGCAAGGATCCCACATATTTACTGTTCCAAGGGGACTGAAAATTCATTAATTGTAAAGTTTGATGCAGTATTTTCAGCTAAAACCGCTCCATTCAGCACAGAAAAAAATTGGTAAATGGGAGGTTAGGTACTAATTCGGATCCCAGATTAACCAATACAAGAGAAAGAAAACATCTCAAGGAAAGAAAAATTGATAAGATAACGGAATAACCAATCATAGAAAATGGCAAAATCCCATGGAGATGGAGTTCCTACTATCCTAGAGCAATGGTAAATTCATTAATTCTAAGATTTTAACAGGACATTTTCAGCTATTACTTCTCCACCCAGCACAAAAACTCAGCCCTTTAGTCACAGGATACAGTCCCAATTCTGATCGCAGATCAGCCGTCACAAGAGAACGACGAAAGGAAAATGGTAAGAAAAAAGAAAGGGACGAGTGGCACTCACGTCGCGGCCCCGGACATGGTCCCCAAAATTTGGCCGGCCCCGGCGGCGCACCTGGAGCCAAGAACCCCGCCCTCCATGATCCTCCTTCTTGCTGGAGATTTATTTTAATAGGATTAAAAAAATCGATAAAACCAAGAACTTCGGGGGTCTGCTGTCCCTGTCCCCGATCCATTAAGCACCACGCGGGTGAAGGAGAACAGAAACAGGAGAAGGGCGGAGAGAAGCAACCAACCGGGGAAGAATGGTACGCGGCGCGGCGTAGAGAGGGAGATACCGCGTGTGCCCGCTCTCGCTCGGTGCGGCGGAGTGGGTAGTGGCGTGGATCTCTCTCTTCCCTGCGCCTTCCTCTGTCGACTAATCTGCTTTTGGGTCGGTTGGGCGTGGAGGAGAGGACGAAGGTGGCAACAAATGCGGGGTCAAACGTGGCAGCGCAGAATGCCGAATCGACAACTACCCCTACCCCCGGGCCCGGGCTACATGGTGGCCGGCTCGGCTGGCTTGCCAGCTTGAGCATTAACTTTTTTTTTAATCAAACATACCTATATTAAGGCAAGGATCCGAACAAATACAAGTATGATGTATATGGATACAAAGGACAGCTATTCCACCCTATATGCACAAAGGGCCTCAAGAAAATAAGAAATTACAAGAAGGTCCCTGGACCCTTTGCCAGCCAAGACTCCAGAAATCCACGCCGCCGGAGATCACCGGCTTCGGCCGCCGCCGTCCAACCCCAAATCAGAGAGCTTTATCGCTCGAAGACTTTGAAGAGAACCGCAGAAGACACTCGTCCCCACGGACGAGATGGAGCCGTCGTTGAACGCCCATCGGTCGGGGCCGCGCCCCAAGCTCCCTCAACCTTGGATCCAAGCTCGCCGACTGGGATGACCGCCGCCGCGAGAAGCGCGAGCCCGATCCAACCTCCTGCCTTCCAGCAATCCCACTGCAACCTCCGCAACCACGAAACACAAGGCCAACGACCTCATCGCTCCTCCGAGACGACAAACCGCCGCCGACAGACTCCTATACAGGAACTCCACATGCGAAGCCCCTCCTCCACATGCTCGTCGCCGATGCCGGAGCGGAGCACCAACGAGGCGATGAAGAGCCCAGGAGGACTTATTCCGCCGTGACGCTGTCGCCACCGCCTCGGCGACGCCGCCTGGAAACCCAAATATAGACACCATAGGACCTATCCTACACCTCACACCACCAACCGGCAAGAGACCAGCGGTCTCCGCCACCTCGCGACACCCCGCGGGCCATCAGACAAAAGAGACCGCCGGCTCCCCCGGCGGGGACACCTGCCCTCCTTTTTGCCTCTCTCAACTGTAGCAGCCGAGCGTCCGAGTGTTCGAGAGGTAGTTCAGAAGGATAGGTAGGACACAACAAAAGTTGCCAATTCGAGCATTAACTTGGGACATGGGAGCTAGAGAGTACGGACGGAAATGGATGGAAAACTCTTCTTTCATTTCTGTTGCCATATTTTTTTTCCGTAAACAGAATGAATACCGAGATATACAGAATCAAGACCGAAGTTTATGGGTTAACGGAAACGAACAAATATGGGCAGAAACATGTCGCAAACAAAACATGGGCGGGAACAAATATGGTGTAACATCCCAAAAATTCAAATTTCATAAATCACTCGAATCAAAAACTGTATTCAAAACCTATTGCAAAATTATTTGAGCTATTTTGTTAGAAACCCAGCTCTTTCCTTTCCCTTCCTTGGAGTAAAAAGTCTTCCCGCCTCTTCTGTGAGTTACGGACAGTAAGAGTAGTCATAGTCACTCAAAGCTGGCAAAGAAGCTAGCTAGCCACTATCTTCGTAGAGAAAATAAAAGCAGCTGCTGGATATTCAATTGTTTTTTTTTCTATTCAATAGACCTATGGTCAAAGGATCCCTCCTTCTATCTATACTCCTTTCCTAGGTAGGCCTGGTAAGAAAGCAAATGAATACATAGAGTTTTGAAAGGAAAGAAAGGACTAGGGAGGGATTGAGAGAACCTTTCACAGTGGAAAATGAATAAAAGCATATCGTTCGATGTTTTGGTTCTGTTCCCTTTGACGATTGAAAAGTCAGTCTAAAAAGAAACCTGGGCACTAGAGGATAACTTCTTACTAAACGACTTAGTCTCAAGCTGGATCATCATGAATTTCTTAACCTTGGATTGGTTGAGAGCTTAGTGGGAGGGCGCTAAGCTGGGAAAAGAAGATATAGTCAGTTGTAACTTATTCTGGTAACATTTCTAGGAAATCTAGAGAGAGCTATATTCTAGATAGAGGGCTCCGGGTCCGACTTATAAATAGGGTACTACTTGACCTTAGGATCGAATCAGGCTCTCCTTGGGATAAGCCATAGAATGGATCAGCCGGGCGAAGTAAGTGATATGATCTCCAGGATTCGAAATTCCATGCTCGGGGAAGTCTAAGAGGATAAAGGAGGATGTTCCCTGCGGGGCATTTCGCGGGGTTAGGATGTGCATGTTTACCAAATGAGCGGAAGACTTGACGCGAGCCAATGAAGCGCTGCTAAGGCGCTCCGGCTTTCCCCTGTTGAGTCGCTCTTTCCTGACCTTCTAAGTGAGTTCTAGCTTGAGCTGGCATAGTTTGTTCCCTTACTTTAGCTTGGCTCCGAAATAATTTTGCAATAGGTTTTGAATACAGTTTTTGATTCGAGTGATTTATGAAATTTGAATTTTTGGGATGTTACACCATATTTGTTCCCGCCTATGTTTTGTTTGCGACATGTTTCTGCCCATATTTGTTCGTTTCCGTTAACCCATAAACTTCGGACTTGATTCTGTATATCTCGGTCCTCATTCTGTTTACGGAAAAAAAAATATGGCAACAGAAATGAAAGAAGAGTTTTCCATCCGTTTCCGTCCGTACTCTCTAGCTCCCATGTCCCAAGTTGATGCTCGAACTGGCAACTTTTGTTGTGTCCTACCTACCCTTCTGAACTACCTCTCGAACTCTCTCGGACGCTCGGCTGCTACTGTTGAGAGAGGTGCAAAGGAGGGCAGGTGTCCCCGCCGGGGGAGCCGGCGGTCTCTTTCGTCTCTGATGGCCCGCGGGGCGTCGCAAGCTGGCGGAGACCGCTGGTCTCTTGCCGGTTGGTGGTGTGAGGTGTAGGATAGGTCCTATGGTGTCTATGTTTGGGTCGCCGAGGCGGTGGTGACAGCGTCGCGGCGGAATAAGTCCTTTTGGGCTCTTCATCGCCTCGTTGGTGCTCCGCTCCGGCATCGGCGACGAGCATGTGGAGGAGGGGCTTCGCATGTGGAGTCCCTGTATAGGAGTCTGTCGGCGGCGGTTTGTCGTCTCGGAGGAGCGATGAGGTCGCTGGCCTTGTGCTTCGTGGTTGCGGAGGTTGCAGTGGGACTGCTGGAAGGCAGGAGGTTGGATCGGGCTCGCGCTTCTCGCGGCTGCGGCCATTGTCGTCGGCGAGCTTGCATCCAAGGTTGAGGGAGCTTGGGGCACGGCCCCGACCGATGGGCGTTCAACGACGGCTCCATCTCGTCCGTGGGGACGAGTGTCTTCTGCGGTTCTCTTCAAAGTCTTCGAGCGATGAAGCTCTCTGATTTGGGGTTGGACGGCGGCGGCCGAAGCCGGCGATCTCCGGCGGCATGGATTTCTGGAGTCTTCGGCTGGCAAAGGGTCCAGGGACCTTCTTGTAATTTCTTATTTTCTTGAGGCCCTTTGTGCATATAGGGTGGAATAGCTGTCCTCTGTATCCATATACGTCGTACTTGTATTTGTTCGGGTCCTTGCCTTAACTCTTAATACAGGTATGTTTGATAAAAAAAAAAGAAGTTAATGCTCGAGCTGGCAAGCCAGCCGAGCCGGCCACCATGTAGCCCAGGCCCGGGGGTAGGGATAGTTGTCGATTCGGCATTCCGCGCTGCCACGTTTGACACCGCATTTGTTGCCACCTTCGTCCTCTCCTCCACGCTCAACCGACCCAAAAGCAGACTAGTCGACAGAGGAAGGCGCAGGGAAGAGAGAGATCCACGCCACTACCCACTCCGCCGCACTGAGCGAGAGCGGGCACACGCGGATCTCCCTCTCTACGCCGCGCCGCATACCATTCTTCCCTGGTTGGTTGCTTCTCTCCGCCTTTCTCCTCTTGTTTCTGTTCTCCTTCACGCGCGTGGTGCTTAATGGAACGGGGACAGGGACAGCAGACCCCCGAAGTTCTTGGTTTTTATCGATTTTTTAATCCTATTAAAATAAATCTCCAGCAGGAAGGAGGATCATGGAGGGCGGGGTTCTTGGCTCCAGGTGCGCCGCCGGGGCCGGCCAAATTTTGGGGACCATGTCCGGGGCCGCGACGTGAGTGCCACTCGTCCCTTTCTTTTTTCTTACCATTTTCCTTTCGTCGAGATGTTTGATTTCTCTTGTGACGGCTGATCTGCGATCAGAATTGGGACGATATTACAGCTGAAGTTCAATTCTTACAAAATTTGAATTAAATACCATCTAACACCCAACAAGAATTTGGCTCTGCCCTATATTTGACTTGTGCATGCTGATCAAAGTAGGAGCTGCATGTGATGCACCACTTCATATCCTATCTATTAACTTCTGAGATTGAATTTCCTGCCAAATGAACAAAGTCAATCATAATATAGATGACTGAAGAAAGTAAACACCTATTGATTGCCTTGTTGAGTAGTATACAGTTAACTAGGTAGATGGAGATGTGAAGCCTGGTAAAAAAAAAGCCGCAATTCACGGATACCAATTAAAGATCACTTGCACTTAACCATCAAACAGTGGTTTACTATAGTTCTACATTGATTGTTGTGGCAATGTCAAGCTAAAAGAACCCTACTGATAAATAAAACACATATATTGAAGTTATTCATGTTCAGTGAAAATGCTGACAAGTTACAGAGCACATGAATAATCAACTAATCAAGGCCTCTACCCCTGGAGGAATGTAAAGTAAATAGCATCACCACCATGCCAGAACCTGTGCAAAAGCTGAATGCAAGCATGAATGGCCTGACACTGCCAAGTAAATTGACTGACAAAGACAATCTGATAAAGCATTTCATTTCCACATAAGCAACATACCAAGTCCGGGCTTGTGGAACGAAATAAATGACACGGGGATAAGTCATTTTGGTTCAGACGCCTAAAATGCAGATGAACAGGCCATCAAAGAGATGCCATGCTTCCTGAAATTAGTAAATGTCTCTACAGGGTCAGACATAACCAAGGCATGGAAAAAGTAGGAAAGGACATGAAAGGCACTTGGTGACATTGAAGCAACAGTGAATGTCATATAGCATGTTACGAAATGAAAATAATACTCCACATAGTTTTAACCCAAGTAAGGGAAAATTTGTCCAGGTGCACGACAACAGTAAAGAAACGACTCCTGCTGGCAAATTAACATTATATCAGCCTAATATATACAAGCATATTCCCCTGATTTATCTATAATACTGTATAAATTCGCACCATCATTGTTCTAAAAGGATTGTCATCATTATGCATCTAAAGAATCTGAATAAATATAGGCTCTCAGAAAATGTGCAATTCTCTAAAATCACTCATCCGTTGTTCTTATTCTCAATGTGGGCCATAGTTCAAAAAAATCAGAAGAGAACTACATAACATCATAAAAAACACTTGCATAATTCAAAAAAATAGCAGATCACCATTCTCTGTATAAATTGTGCAAGTACAAACTCATTGAAACCACCCACAATTTTGCATAGAAAACATGATGCCTTCTCTCAATTGCTCACAGAAGATACACTCGCAACAAAGCACAAACACTAGGCTGCCTGAAATTCTTAACACAATTTGGCATAGGTGTGTGGGTCTGAGACATGCTACACTACACTACACACACACACACCACACTTTCAGTTCATTTCCTTCATGTGCATTAGGTAGTTCGGTTACTAGTATATTGACATGATGCATATGCTTGCACGTGACATGCAACAGGATTGGTGCACGTATCTGAGTAGAGTCTGATTTGGAAACAACAAAGAAACTGACCTCAATAAAAATGATTAATCTCTGAAATCACCTTGTTAGTTGTTAGAGAACACCAAACGTTCGAATGCAGGGTATAGTAGTTGAACAACCCTAACAGTTTCTAAACCAGGGCACCTCTACCTAAACAATTCATCCATGAGATTTTTCAATCGAGAATTCAAGATTAACAGTAAGAAAAGAATAGGAATGCCTTTTGAAAGTGCATCAGTGCTTTTCAGACTTCTGGTTTAATTCTGATTCCTGAAATTAAAAATAGTGGCATGGCCTGCTCTATGGCCTATACTCTCTATATAGTCTATCCGTTGCTGAATGCAGGTAAATTGGCAAACCATGTTCAGAGACCTGTTGTTCCAGTCTCGCAAACTGTGCTTGGATGCTTAACAAACCTGATAAAAGCTCTGGTGTCTCATACTCTCATTGATGACAGATGCAGGTATATTAACCAAACACCAATCTTTCCGTACCAGGAAGAAACTCCAAATCATATACTACTATCCAATATTGCTACTGGTACTGTGTAAGAAACTCAAATCAAATCGAACACCCAGGAATCATGCAAGCTACTGAAAGACAACCATTCTTGTTTCGTTTTAGATGTATGTGCAAGATCTCGGCATTGGTCAAGATGGGAGAGGGGGCGGACTCACCTGCGGCAGCGGAGGTGGAGGTGGAAGGCGCACGGTGGAGGCTGAGCGATGTTCTGTAGTTCACGGCGGAGGCTCACAGATCCACGGCGGAACGGGTATACGTCGGCGCCTCGCGTGTCCCTCTCGCGTCGTCTTCTTGCCCTCGGCGTTGGTCAAGATCTACAAGAACCATGTGAGGAGCGGAGAGAAGAAACCCTAGCGAGGCAGGTAGATGGGAGAGGGGGCGGACTCACCTGCAGCAGCGGAGGCCGACGTAGAAGGGCGCGGTGGCGACCGAGTCGATGAGGAGCTGCGGCGGAGGGGACAACAGCCACGGAGGAGCGGTGACGGCGGAGCAGTGGCGGCCTCACCTCTCCCTCTCCCTTGCGCGTTGCTCGCGAACCCAGGGAAGCCGCCGCCGCCGCCGGCTACGTCGCTCGGGAAGAGGGGGCGCTGCGACGGAGAGGCGAATCAGAGGCGGAGGCGAATCAGCGGCGGAGGCTAATCAGGAGACCGCGACGGCCGTCGCTGCGTCGCTCGGGAAGAAATATCGCGAACGCGTCGCCCGGGTCGAGATGGGACGCGTGGATCGGAATTTTTTTATTTTAATTTTTTTTTCAATTTTTCAAAAACAACTCCCGGGCACCCAACCGCTGTATCATATGGCTGCCGCCGTATCAGCACCCAACCGCCGTATCATATGGCTGCCGCCGTATGATACGGCGGCAAGGGCTTAAAACCGCCAAATCAAACGGCGCCTATAAAAACCGCCGAATGATTCGGCGGTTGCTACAGTACCCACGCGGCAATGTAGCAACCACCGACCGATTCCCTCTTCTGTTAAAAAAATCATAACTTTTTCATATGAACTTGAATGGAGCTAAAATTTGTACAAAAATTGTAGATCTCGACGAGATCTACAATTTTGTAGTTCAAACCTTTTTCATTTGAAATCATCTTTTTGTTCAAATAATCCACACAATATTCATATTTAATGAACCAGAAAAATTTTTCTTCTCTGGACTGTAAATCTTCAAAAAATTATAACTTTTTCATATAAACTCGGTTGGAGATAAACTTCATATGAAAATTGTAGAGCTCGACGAGATCTATAACTTTGTTGTTCAAACTTTTTTCATTGTGAATAATTTTGAAGGACTCTCTTCGAAACAGACAAACGCATCGCCAGCAAAACCTTTTGATATTGCCCAAAAGGTTAGATACACACATACACTACTAGAAGCTTTCACTGATTTGTATGCAAGCAGAGTAGAAAGTCGTGGAAGTTGATGCATCTCTTCAGCGCAAAGTTTTCAAGAGCATGGGCGTAGGATTAATTTTGTTACTGACTGAGATTGGATGATCTTTCTTGCTTCAGATAGAGAGTAAGCGCCTGTTTAGTTGGGAAAGTTTGGAAAGAAAGTTTTCATTGGAAAGCGTGTTCTGTGAGAGAGGGCACGGTTGTCAGTGTGAAAAATGAAAACTTAGTTTTGAAAACTTTCCTATCTAAACAGGGTCTAAAAGTTTAAACTAGCTAGTACATTGCATTTAACTAATACAATGCCCATTCCTTGTAATTAAGATAATTATTCTTTTTATCACTGGACGGGGCTACTTTTTTCTGCATGAAGAGACATACTCTCATGGAGTCCTGATCAACGAATCAGAGCTGTCTGCATGTTTATTCTTCTTAATAATAGGATTCGTAGCAACTTTTATCTAATATAATCTCAAATCGTTCAGTATCTGCCAATAATACTTGTAATAGAAAACAAAGCAGTACTAGGGAGAATATAATTGGCTTTCTGCAGAAGTAATATAGTTGTGTAAAACTAAATTAATTTACCAGCTGCATTAATTCAAGTATTCTTAATGAAGCATGTCTAATAAAATGTTTGGCTCTATTTAGAAAACAATGTATATTGCACTCAACTCACTCTGGTGACCACACACCAGGCCATTTTGGATTTTGCAAAATGTTTGTTAAGGAAAAAACTATCTGTTGCATTCATGAAAATGTGTTGAGAAATGGGCACGCACAGTATATAAAGCTGAATAATAAATTTGACATAATTAAAAAAATCAATTTTAGCCAGCATTTCAACTAAAATATGTATTTATCGATTTACAATTTTACGTTGATATGTTTGCCAGTAATATGGGGATACTCCTGCACTGATTTATTTTTTCTTTGCTCTTATTTTTTCTTTGCGATACTATAGCAACCACCGACCGGTTCCCTCTCTTCTGTTAAAAAAAATCAAAACTTTTTCATATAAACTTGAATGAAGCTAAAATTTATACAAAAATTGTAGATCTCGACGAGATCTACAACTTTGTAGTTTAAACTTTTTACATTTGAAATCATCTTCATATTCAAATAATCCACACAATATTTATATTTAATGAACCAGAAGAATTTTCCTTCTCTGGACAGCACATCTTCAAAAAATTATAACTTTTTCATATGAATTCGGTTGGAGATAAACTTCATATGAAAATTGTAAAGCTCGATGAGATCTATAACTTTGTTGTTCAAACTTTTTTCATTGTGAATAATTTTGGTGCTCAAATAATCGAGACAATGTTCAGATCTAAAATTCAAATTTTAGATATGAATATTGTGTGGATTATTTGAACATGAAGATGATTTCAAATGAAAAAAGTTTAAACTACAAAGTTGTAGATCTCGTCGAGATCTATAATTTTTGTATAAATTTTAGCTCCATTCAAGTTCATATGAAAAAGTTATGATTTTTTTAACAGAAGAGAGAGGAACCGGTCGGTGGTTGCTACAGTACCTAGCAATTCGGCGTTTTTTGCTACAGTACCATGGTTACTGTAGCAGCCGCCATTTCATTTGGCGGTTTTTATAGCCGCCGTTTGATTTGGCGGTTTCAAGCCCTTGCCATCGTATGATACGGCGGCAGCCATATAATACGGCGGTTGGGTGACAGATTTACAAATCTGTCACTCGGTAGTTGTTTTTGAAAATTGTAAAAAAAAATTAAAATAAAAAAAATTCCGTGGATCAGGTCAGGTTTCCCCGTCTCGTGGGCTTCCAAACTGCGGGGCGATTTGGCCTGTGGTTGAATTCCGCGCGGCCTTAGGGCCCCGGGAAATCACGGGGAGCCCCCGGGGTTTCGGGCTTCCAAATTAGCCCTGACATCGAAACATGGAAAAAAACTATGTCCAAACTTTCTTTGAAAATTAAAAAAAAAACTACTGTGCCAAGGACAAGACGTGTGCACAATTACAGTTTACAAGGGTCATACTTGTTTTAGCAAGAGATTTTGAGAATCAGCTTGAGGATAAACAGCAGGTAATATACATGCCACAGTTTAGCAAAAACTGGTGAATAGTGAATTGTTGAATCATGAAATCTAGAAAGCCTGTAGGTTGTTTCAAAAAAAAGAGAAGGCTAAAATAAAAAGCACCTTGGAACGTGAAAACAAGCAGCAAATAATACTGCGCAACGTAGAGAATCTAGCCAAAAAGTAAACACACAGCAGTTGACATGTTGACGCCTACGTTTGTATACAGGCCGAAATATTGAATGAGGAATTATACAGTAAATTGTTGATGTTACATAATTTTGTGTTTCCTGACATAATGCACAAAGGGCTACTCAATTTAGAGGCCATATAGCATTCCCCAGACCAGCAATACAATATTGAAGCACCCAAAGGCAACAACAGTAGGTTAATATGAGCAGTACCTCTCCATCTAGGGTGAATGAAAAGAGCCGGTTCATCTGAGTGGGACAGTTCAAAGTCAGCTACACAGGTGACCAAACAAATCAGGCTGTCAGATATAGATACAGAACTAATCCTGTTCAGACTTAAAAGCTACTACAATCTACATGTGGAAAAAAGTTTCACGAATGCCGATGGACTGCACTCAGTGTACAGATTCCCTCCATATTCTCATTGACATCACCACGAGCCTAAAACTAAATAAAAGGAGGCAATAAAGTTGTAGCCTACAGAACTGGCCACAATGCAGCATCAATCAGTCTGGCCATAATACAGCGGCGGTCAATTGATGCGTGCCCTTCTTGTAGTGTACATAATCGAAAGCAAAACTTCCTCACGGCCTCCAAGTATGAAATAGCACTCGGATAACATTTGGAGAAGCTCAAACCCACTTCTAGTGGAACCTTGCCTCTCCTGTTACTGCAAATCAATGAAGCTATCAGCTCAAACCACCAAGATATAGTTGCACCATTCAGCACAAGCCCATTGATCTATCCTTACTCGGATGTCGGAATACCGGCCACCAGCATTCGTATGTATCAAAAAACTCATTTCCTAACTGTTATCCATGTCATCTTTCACTGTCAGACTTGGCCCATCATCAAAGCCAGCACCAGGCGCAAGCTCGTTTAGATCTAGAAATGTTCTCCCTACACTTTCACTTTCCCTGCTGGGAGCATCCATCTTCTCTACAGGCTGCTGTTGTGGCTGCTCCTGCTGCTCCTCGTCTGGTTCTACTTTATTTTCTGCTACCGCATGGTCCTCCTCCATTTTATCATTCACATTATTAGCGTTTTGTTCATCAGGACTATCATCCTCTTCTTCTTCTTCCTCTTGCTCTTGGCTTGAAGTCGACTGTTCCATATCATTCTCTGCATCGGAGCCAGCATCAGGATATGAGGCATCAGATTTCCTTGCCTTTCCTGGCTCTGTATCAGAGTCCGAAAAATCATATTGCCGATAATTAATACGAGGACGAGAAGAACGCTTGCTGCGTCTGAGACCACTCTGGATTTCATCAACAGATCTCAGCTTTGTACCTCGCCGGCCACGTGCGCGTGTCTCCAATTTTTTATGCCGTTGTGGCTCCTCAATATCTTCACTAGTACTCAACGAATATTCCTCTTCTTCATCATCATCATCGTCAGCATCTTCTTCCAACCGGAACTCTTCATCCTCTTCAGAAGCACTTGATGCCTTATGTTGTTTGCGATTTCTCAGGTATTCATCATCATACACTGCCTCTCCCATGATTTCATCATCGCTGTCAAAGTTTGGATCAATATCCGAGACAGCCTCAACAAAGTCCTGTGTGTATCTCTGAGATCTTTTCCTCCGCCTGTTGCTGTGACATAAAACACAAATGCTCATGAGAACCTATTACCATGAGTAGGGCAATGACAAACACCACACGCTAAGAGAGGTACCTGCGATCAAGTGCTTCATTTTCTTGTTCACCATCAGTGTCTCGATAGTCATCCGACTTTGAAGAGTTTCCATCAAATGAATCGTTGGCTGTTGGTGAGGGACCATTTAACTTTCCATTGCTTGGTGCCTCTGATCTAAGAGGAAGCACCCTTCTACTCGTGGTAGTAGTAGCAGGGACAGGCTCAGCTGAGTTTTCCTCTCTTTTCCTGTACGAGAACACAAGAGATGATTACAATGTGGCATATATTCCTTCTGAATAAGACACATCAAGAAGAAATCATTTGCATACTTTGTAATTTTGATGGCTTCATTTATGGAGCGGTCAAAATCATCTGCATTGCAAACAAAGTCAAACCTTGTAACTAGACAGATTGTAAAGTTGACCAAATAACTAAATGATTAGACTGAAGGAATATTTGAAACATCAAAGTGAAACCCTGTAACCAGACAAATGGTCAAATTAACCAGATAATTAAATGATTAGACTGTAAAGGTATCCAATCATCACAAACTGAAGTGCATGCGCAGCGATTCAGAACCAGCAAAAAGGACTGTCCACCACATACCCCACATGGTTTGTATTTAATGTCTGAGCTAGTTACAGTAATCAGTTTTGAAGTTTACTAATGTAGAAAATTTTGAACCCAACCCCAACAAGAATTTAGCTAGAAGTTGGGCCAACATATTAACTTATAAAATAGGCTACGAGTCAGTATCATCCATTCTTTTCTTTTCTTTTTCTTTCATTGGTATACTATTGAGTATGTTTTAATGCAGCAATTTATTATCCAACACTAAGAGGAAGATGAATACTTATCAAGGCAAGTAAATCAAGGGGCGTGCCACTGAATACCAACATGTTTCGTAAGAGCAGTCCAACCGTAAATTGCAGTCTTCTGATTTGATCAATATAGATCACTAGGTCAGGATGCCACGGATCCACTTAAACAGAAGTTTTCTTATACAGCTAAGGATTTGCACTTACACCACAATTATGACATCAAGTAACTATGCTTAGGATGCCCATAAGGGTATTGATATAACAATGAACAAATGACAGAAATGTTATTAATCAATGAGACGCAATTTAGTGCCATTATGTTCAAAACAACACAGAAAAAATCAGTGCCATCACTAAGATGTTAAATTCAAAATATCATCCAGGGTGAGCTGACAAAAGGTCTAAAGTAATGCCAGTGAAGCATTTATGATATTTATCAACTCAGACGATTAGATGAACCTTTGATGATATTAATCAAATTGAAGCTTACCAAATGTGTAAGTCACAGGCTTTCTATCACGGAGCGAGCGGCCTGTGGTAAGTCCATCTGATGTCAAGTAGCTATCAAGGAGGAGGGCTTCTCTCTGTTGCTTTTTGAGCAACCTCTCTTTCTTCTGCATGAATTAGAAACGGTTGATTAACAGGCTAAAACAACAATCCTCTAGCAAAACAAATTTATCAGGCTGAGTTGAACAATCCACGCACTTTATGGATCTTTTCTATCTCTGGAAGATATTCGATCTTCAGCTTCTTTCCAAGGGAAACCTCTGTCCTGTTCCGACTTGAAAAGAGTTTTTCCTAAACAACAAAAGACATGAAGCAGCTAGTATCAATAAACATCACTGTAAACAGATAGGAATGCAAACAGATAATATCCGATTATCCAAACAATGGTTGATGGCATCTGACTAGTATTTCATACCCGCATTTTATTCTAAGTAAGCTATATTCTGTTCGATCATGGAAGCTAGACAACCGATGGTTACAACTTACAACAAGAGCACTATGCAAATACTGGCACGTTAGTTATTTAGATGACAACACGTGGGTTGCAAGATAAGTTGCAGGCATGAACATGGTCTTCAAAACATATGCACAATGCAAACAATGAAACAATAGATAGCACCATGGGACGTGGTTCCAATTACCTTATGCATTTTCAATCATTAAAACAGTTCAGAAAGATTATGTACCCTGGTCATGTTGATGTTAATAATGTGCTATAACCAGTCACAGCTGTTTTTTTTTTTCCTTTTTCTATCTTGCATGAGTCGAGATTGCAAGTAACTCTGTTGCTGAAGAATAGAATTTATGTCATCTTGAGTTTAAAAAAAATCCACATGAATAATATAAAATCAATAGTGAAATGAAGTAAAAAGGTGAGAAAGGGGAAATTATAGCAAGACAAATTAAGCATATTTTATTTCATTGTTGTATTTCCACTAATCTTATCAATGCTTATGCGGATCAACTTATGATATGAATTTTGGCTGACACAACAAATTCTGCCTCCACTATTGCCATGTTGAAGACAAACAATCCTCATATACAGCATATAATTCTCCACGTGTTACATGATAAAATTACAGTACATCTATTAGCAGACAAACAATCAACACTGACTACATTTTTATAATTATAACATGCTCATTTATTATTGCAAGTCTTCCCTTTTTGTGGGCAAGAAGTCCAATGTTAGGGGGGCAACGAAGGCAGAAACGAGGAACTTACTGCAACATCGTCAAACTCATCAAAATTTGAAGCCACAGTTTCCCACTGATAGGACACAACTGGATCAGCTGAAGAACCTCCTTTTCCCCTGGATCTCTTTCCAGTCTCCTTCTTGATATGTTCCACTCGTCTGATCTCACGATACAATCTATGTCCAAGAATCTCATCATCTTCATACCTGTTTTCCAAGACTTTGTATGAAATCAAAAACTAGAAATTCTTTCCGTTCAAGATAACTAAATCTACCCACCAGTATGAAATTCCAAGGGAATCTCCACCAATCCGTTCTTTACGAAAGGTAGATAGGTCATGACCATGCTTAAGTGAACTGTCAATGAAGTTCCGAATATCCTCTTGCTGCAAAATATGCTTGATAGTCAGGTATGATATCAAAGACAAATTGCAGCTAATGCCAAACAAAAATTGCAGCCTCTTTCCGTACAGATGCCAATCAGCTAATGTCAAAGAAACTAATATACTTGCTGCAAAATTCATGGTCGATAGAAAAAAAAAATTCTAGAGGCATGTTCTCTTCAAACTTTGACAGGTTCAGTCTTACTGAAGTTTGAAAACACAGCAAGTGTTTGGATATTGATCGTGTGGATATTTACCCACTATAAGGAAACGATCTTTCTTAATAACTGAATCAGCAGCAGTGGGACTCAATTGAAGTTGCTACACACAATTAGGACTGTACTATAACTAAGGCAAGAGCATACAATCAGAAATGCTAAATTGTTTACTCTTGGCAAACTTACCTCAACACGAATATCACAGATCGCTTTCAAGATCACTAAACGAGTTGCAGGTTCTAGTGTTTTGTACGTTTCAATTTCAGTTCTGCAAGATCAAACCATTGGAAAAATCATCAATATGAAATTGCAGCGCATGTTTACTAAAGCATTGTCTTGTATGCTGAACTGACCCATGGGATGCAACTATTGGCAGATCACCTTCTGCAACCTGCAGTTTAGATCCTTATTAGCTTCAGGTTAATGGAATACCACTAATCGCATTAATCCTAAATTGCTTGCAACGTGAATATAATAATATACCCAATGCCACCAGTCCTTCAGTTTTCTGCATAGGACAGTCACCCATGTTCCACGCCCCATAGCCATGCGAGTTATCGGAGGAATCGACTGCGGGTATGATCCAAAAGCAAGAGAATTAAGCACAGCTTTTGCATGGCAAACAATGCACCATAAAAAGTGTTCCCTAAGGCAGCTCATAGAGTCCTTTACATGCATGATCAATTATGAAAATGTGAGGTCATGAACCTCTTGAGCGAGTGACCAAATGACCATATTGCATGAGCACATAAAGTAAGTGTACAGATGAACAAAAGCATCTATAAACTGAAGGCAGCATTGAAGCTCAGTAACAAAAGGCAATGCAAGCTCACCAACAATTTTTTGTTCTTGCAGGGAAAAGTTTACACGTCTTCAGTATATCTGACCATGAACCGATGGACAGCATGCAGTGAGAACTACACTAACAGCAAGTGCGCACACACACAGCCCACAGCTCCACACACACACATAGAGGAAGGAAACAGCTTCAGACAAACTGAACCGATGAGCTCACCTTTAGCAGGGGCATGTGCACATCATCTAGGGTCTCGTTGGGCGTCATAAGCGCTGCCTCCAGGTCCTCCGCCGTAAACTCCGCAGTGATGTTGAGCAGAGGCCGGAACACCTGGAGCAAGCAAACCAGTGTAGCAGCGGCATCAAATCGCAACCCTAGCTCCAAAGCACACAGCACGAAACAGAACCTATCCCCCCCGAGGCCCAGAGCTCGGCGCCGGCGAGGGGCCAAGGGAGCACGAGAGCGGTTTAAGGGACCAGAGCCACGCACGTGGAGGAAGTTGAGGACGGAGCCGAGCTCCCACATGCCGCGGAGCTTCCAGCGGGGCAGCTCGGCGGGCGCCTCGGGCTCCGACACGAGCGGCGTGACCACGCGGCATTGCGGCGTGTCGTCCGCGCCCGCCGCCGCCGCCGCCGCGGCCGCCNAATTAATTTAAAAAAATTACAAAAGTAACACATTGAGAAACATGTCCCCTCTCTACTTTTACGTTTTTCAATGCAACTTTCAACTAAACACCCCCTTCAACTTACTTTTCAAACTTTGGCACACGCTTCCCAATGCGCCAAAGTTTGAAAAGTTGGGCCAACTAAGGCCCTGTTTAGATTCGCAAAAAGGCATCAATTCAATCAAAAGGCAACGCATTGAACTACGTGTCCTCTCTCTGCTTTTTCAATTCCCAATGCATCTTCAATCATTGAATTCAATCAAATTCACCCAACAAGGCCTAAATAAAGGCCTTCGTTTCTGAACCTTGGTCAAGTGCAACATCGTAGGGGACACAATTCGGAAACGTGAGAGGCTTTCCTTTGTCGTTGGTGACAAGCAAGAGGATGGGCTATGTCAATCCCTATTTTGGCAAAGGCATTGATTAGCCGATACAGAGTCCAACAAGGAGCTTGTCAGATCAAGAGCCGACACTTGGCACAAAGTCATTGGTAGCTAGCTTGGGACCAAGCATCAGCATGGTCAGATCAGTTGGTCCCTAGTGAGTGATCACCGAAATTACCCGGCAATGTAGGTGACGGTAGCATTAGGCCATTCTCAGTGAGAGTTTCATGGAGAGTTTCATGACAATAAATTCAATGCCACATCAACACTTTTGATGACTTGGCAAGGAGAGAATGTGGGAGTTTCATGTGATGAGAGAGGAGTTTCATCCCCATGACACTCCTCTGGCACAGTTACCTAGTTTTCAGTCTTGGTAACTGTGCAATGAAACTATGCACTGAGACTGGCCTCAGCACTCAGAAGGGGCTGCTTTTTCGATCCATTGCTGAGGTAATTAACCTAAACATGTTTAGGTAATACCACAAATTACAGAAAGTCCTGTGTTATATAGTCATATGGAAAATATAAAAAGCGATCGGCATTAGATTGTATATAGATAGATTCACAAACTATCGTAAAAGCTACTGCTAAATTGTTTTTTATCACAAATTAAGCTACTTTAAGAAAATTGTGCCACGGGACTAAATAAGCTATTCAAGAAACTGTACCACAACAGTACGTGTTAAGGAGCCATTTTACAGAAAAATCACACATCTCACTAATTAAAAATATATTATTTTTTGATAACTAACACATTAATATGTAATTTATCATATATATGTTTTTGCATTGGAGTTTATTGGAAGGTTGTTCTGCGATACAGCTACATGTAGACATATATATATACCTTTTGTGGCACAATATCATGAATGTATAGCTTCGTGATAGTTTTTCTTTCAATGTATGAGTAGCTTTGCAAAATTTAATCTAAAATTTAACTTATCTATACTTGGGTGGAAGAATGTACAAAGTCAAAGCAACATGGCACCAGTGATTTCATTGGTTAGGATGGTGTCGCGGCCATGCTAGTACCGACCTTGTCTATGCACCTAACTAGCTGAAAACAGGCTAATTTGAGCGTGAGGCCAATCAAACAAATTCAAAGGTTATAATAAACATGAAAACACTTCCATATATGACAAGAAAAATTATACGAAATCATTAATCACATAAAACCACCAAAAAAGTTTCCTCCCCCATCGTTGGATATTGTTGGTGAATCGAGGGACGCCATACAAGAAATTATCACTATAACATGCAACAATAGCCTAATTTTTTAGTTCTACAACATGTTTGTATTGGTTCATGAACCAACAAGCCTGACTAAATTTTTGACGGCCAAAGTATTGGTAGTACCAAAATCTGGGCCTAGAAAAGTGCATTTGGTGTGTGACCAAGCTAGAGTTAGTGTAAAATTGTTAGTATGAGATGTATGACCCACCACATATCAATTATATTTTATTTTTAAAAGCTGCAAAAGCTATTTTTTTACGGCTAAAAAGTAGTACAAAAGCTAGAGCTGTTTTAGGCTGTTTTTCTTTTTTGGCCAAAACCGTGCGCAATTGCAATCTAGTGCAGTTTGTTTTGCGCTGGCCGGCTCCACCCCAAGCATTTGTGCTGAAAACCAGCCTGAAAAGAGACGGGGAGCCATCCAATCCATTCCAGTCTCCCTCGACAGGCAACACGACGGCAGAGCATCTGTTCGGAGCTCTTCCTTGCATCTGCAGTTCGGTGCACCAAGGTTTCGGCTCCTCTTCATCGAATAATTGTGGCAACAACTCAGAAGGCTCCAGGAAAGGCGAGTAGGCGTCGAAGCCACCCAGTGACTCACAAGGAGCAGCTACAGCAACTGCGAAAATGACTTGGGCACTTGGTACTGGCAGTGGCCAGGGGCGCACTTCGGCCCAGTCAAAAAGGTGATCAGACAGCGCAGAGAAACTGGCTCTGCGGTTTGTGGCTTTCAGTTCATGGATAGATGAGAATCAGATGCCACCGCATCATGGAACATTGAACAATTCATGAATCATTGCCGGCCTTCGAGTTCAGTAAACAGAAATAACTTGGCAAAAAAAGAAGTCTTTTGATCTTCCTCTTGACCTTGACAACATGAGTATCTTTGGCAGTGAACATCCCAGAAGTTCATGAGCAACTCACCAAAAGCAAAACCACAAGCACAGGGAAAGTACTCGATGATCGATTTGTGCAAACCTAGTGTCCTCACAAGCAAGAAATCGGCTTTGCTCAAACCAAAAGCAGGATAACCACAAGTGCAAGGGCATTCCCAACTGTTCAACATCATAATCATACAACGAATTTCCATCTTTTCTTGTACCAGCCTGAGCTACAAAAGTTTCCTGGGATACATCATACATGCATATCGCAAAATTCGTACACAGATGCAGATGGAAATGATGAAAGACAGTGCTTGCTCCTAGACGAACGTGGAATGCATCTATGGCACTATGCCCCCAAAATAAGAATAAAAAACTTTGGCGACATGATAACCAGGAAAAAGAATTGAACCCAGCACCACGGACTTGATTGGTCCCAGTACTATTTATTAGCTACCACAAGGAATTTTGTTGTTGGTTTCCACGTTTTATTCATGTCACCCTTTCATATGCACTGCCGATCTGCATGTGAAGCCAGTCTGATGTCAAGGCCTGGGGGTATTCCCTTGGTGTTTGTGGATCGAATGTTAGACCAGGAGCCGAATTATATTGTGGAGCTGGGGCACCAAACTGCAAGAACGTGGCACTAGTGAACCTTACTGAACCTTCACATTAGCTTGAAGGCTCATTTAACAGAAGATCAAGTACAAGCATAAAACTCAAAGAAAAGAAACTAATATGAGATTTCAGCAATGTGTTGATCCTATAATATACAATTTTGAGCAACAACTTGTCATGTAATTCACTAAATTTGTTCCCCTACTGCTATGTATCATGAGCAGAACTGAAAAGGCTATTCAATAAAATGGGATGGCAGCTACATTCTAAACATTTGGTTTGAAAAAAAGCACAACGTTGTTACTTCGGTTTCAGTTAGGAATTTTGCATATGCATGTAGGAACATGTCATGAGAGACACAGGTTTGAATGGTTCAGATAGATCATCAAATGATACAGAAAAGAAATCAATACTTCTCTACATGCTGAAGTTTTAGAGTGATACAGCTTGAGATACCTAGCATAGTTGTAATATACTCATACATGAAAATGCAAAGTGGCGCAACAAGGTCAGGTTAATTTGAGCTGATATATGTGCTGTGCATGCAGGAAACAAGATGTGCATCGATTCACCCTAGGCTTAACTTTTTATCAAGGAACCTGGAAGCTCAGATTTAATGATTGATTAATAAACTCACATCTTTTGATTGGAAAGATCCTGTTGCATTGTTCATATGGGAATTAACCGCTTCAAGTTTCATGGACAAAAACTGCAGAGAACAGGTAAATTAGTAACCTGAACATATACAAGAAGAGAATTTCACATGAGATGTGAGACCACATACTTCCACTTGACGCTGTAGAGATTGGATGTAATTTATTATCTCATCAAGTACTGATGCTTTCCCAATAACCTGACAAATGGAAAATACAATGTTTGTAACAGAAGCTTCCACTGAGAAAAGGACTCTGAGAGGACTGAGCAGATGATAATTGAGAATTGAAAGCATGGCAGCACAAAATATTGAATCCATGGGGTAATCCAACACGTACCTTATTGCATCCAGGGACAAGATCTTGAAGAACTTTCATCCGTTCACTTATCTTCTCTCGTCGTGCCTATACACACATATTGAGTTGATCGGGTAATTAATTTCAAATTTTGAATAACTACAAATCGCCTAAAGGCTATAACAACAGTTGAGCATTCCAATCTCTGTAATAATTTAGTCACTACTATCATAGTCTTGTGAGAAAATATTAAACCAGTCTTGAAAAGTCCATTAGAACAGTAAGGGCTTACTCTTTCTGCAAGGCTATGGCTGTCTGTTGCTTGACCTCTTCTAGCCCTCACATGGATGTAGTCTTGTTTTGGTGGCTCTGGTGGTGCAAGCTTTTTATCAACAGACTTGCTAGCAATCCCTGAATTTGTTTCAGCTTCTGTCCTTATTTTATCATTATTTTCACTAGATGTCATCTGCTTCAAACGTTTTGCTTCTGTGTCAGCCTAAGAAGAAAAATATACACATGAATCATCCGAACTGAAACACTCGTCATTTTACTTTCTGCATTTAAAATGCCAACGAAATCCAGCCCCAGCCCAGCACAAGGATAGAAAGGAAATATGAATGTCCAGAGCATGCATGTAACTGAAGAAATAAAGAATAAGATTAGTTAAGCACTGAAATTTGCAGGTCAGCTACAGGCCTACAGGAACTTGTAGGAAGGCTAAAGCTGCACCACCATCATATATAGACTATGGTACTTCTAGAACCCAGACATTGCACTGTTGCTCACATGGTCAGACAGAACAACGATGCTGCATCCACCTATTTGACTGTGGTTTCAGCTTATTTGAAAGCACCCACCACAAATTTCCATACCCATGATAGCGATGTTGGATCAGTTGCAGTACAAGATTTTAAGCTATTGCTGAGAGCCTGAGAGTTGTTGCAGCCTTACAGGTGCATGGCTGATGGTTATCCATTATTTTGTATACCCTGTGTCCGGCATTGTTAGTCAGTGATTGATGGTCCCAGATTCTACTTTACCCTTGGGAATTAGTTCTGTGACACTACAACATTATTGGCAATTAGAGCAGAAAAATTATAAAGAAAGCAAGAACTCTCGGCCACTCCCTGAAGACCTTGTTAATATTTCTGAACCGTTGGTTTGACTAGAAGCTACAGACTACAGCTGCAGAAAGTAGCTCACCCTACACTAAACTCCACTGAGCACAAGCGGATATTGTACCCCTGCAAACCGGCTCCACACTTCCCCTGTGGATCCCCTGACTGGAACCTCATTGAGTAAAACCCCCATTCTACAAGAAAATCAGCAAGGCGGCAAAATTCAGTATCCTCAAACCAATCGAATCACATTGTCTAGCTTCGAATTGAACTGAATACGAAGCTTGATTTGAGTACTAATACTGCACCGTAACTGCGACGAGCGGCCGCCGAGCATAGCGAGAGCAAATCCGACGGCACACACGAGCAGATCGCGGCGGCTGGCGTGCCCAAGCAACAATTCACAGCCCTGCGCTCCCACAGGCTAAACCCAGCTCCCAGAACCACCGACCCGACACAGATCACAGCCGCCAATGCGGCACGGGAGAGAAAGGAGGAGCCAGCCAGCCCTACCGAGACCTGACCGCCGCAGCCCCTGGCGGCGGTGCCGGAGGTGGAGGCGAGCTTGGACGGTTCCTCCTCGGCCGGCGCCGCGGGCGCGTCGCGGCGCGGCCTCCTGCGGCTGGAACCGCTGCCGGAGCGGCTGCCGTTGCTCCGGCCGTCCGCGGTGGTGACGATGGAGGACGCCTCGTGGTGGAGACCCGAAGCGGCGGGGGAGAGGTGGTGGTGGTGCGGCGGCGGTGGCCGCCAGAGCTCCGCGGCCACCACGGACGAGGCGGCGGGATCCATGCGCCGCTGCCGGCGGCGGCGGGCGCGGTGGGCGGTGGACTCTAGGGTTTCAGCGGCGTGCGGGCGGATCGGGGTGTGGAGCTAGCTGGCTGGCAGTGGCAGAGTGGGCGCGGAGTCATCAGAGGTCAGAGAGAAGAACGTAGCAACCGAGGAAGAGAGAAGACGAGATGCGATGCGAGCGACTGAGGAAAAAGAAATTCAAAAACAAAAACTGGTGGGGTTTGGGATTCGGGACATTGATTGATGGGGCTAGCTGGCTTGTCACTAGGATGGGGATCTAGCCTTGGGTCCGTACCGGATTAGTAGAAGCGAAACCGGAGTCGTGAGCAACTGTAACTATTACACCAGTCCGGTGCTCACAGTTGCCTAATTTATAGTCTTGATAACTGAAAAAAAAAGCCTCATGAAATGCTGATATGGCATTGAATTTATTGTCCATGAAACTCCCATTGAGAATGGTCTTATCCTTTAAAAAAAACAAAGTGGTCAAAGAAAGAGTCGATGATCATGGACCAAACAACCTTAAAAATTATTTTACGAAATAATGGAAAACCATACCTACAAGAAATAAAAAAGGTCACATTTCATCAACCTTTGCAATTGTCATAGAAACAACACGGTCAGTACTTATGTGTGTAACACACTAACGCGAGGCAAATCGCCCACGAAGCAAGCAGTCATAGTAGATGTTGATGCTATCAGTCTATCACGCATTCATCGATCAACCTTGGCAACAAAGTCGCAGGTAACAAGAGCAAGATCACGTGATCAAGCACAAAGGTTGGACTGAAAAAAAAAATATGGCAGTGCATGTTTTGGCTCGGGAAAATCTCCGACTCCCCAACACGCTGGGACGCGTTGTCACTATGCTGTCCTGTTCTCTTCTGCCTTCACGAGCCGCCAAAAAGATGTGCTTTGGTTGTTGTGGGCTGTTGCTTAGGGAGGGCTCGGCCTTGCATAGGCCCATCAACATTGGGTGCACGATCCATGTAAATGCTGGGCCCGGCCCAAAAGGTATGCTTGGCACGGGAATTTTTTTATTTTTAATTTTATTTTTTTACGAATTTTAAAAACGCTGTCCGGATCTGTCATCCAACCGCCAAATGAAATGGCGGATTGGCGGTTTCCATGTAACCACCGTATCAATCGGCGGTTAGAAACAACCGCCGAATGCGGGGGTACTGTAGCGCCCTTACCGCCGTTTCATTCGGTAGTTCCTCCCTCTCATGTAAAAAAAATCATAACTTTTTCATACGAATTTAAATGAAGCTAAAGTTTATACGAAAATTGTAGATCTCGACGAGATCTACAACTTTATATTTTAAAATTTTTTCATTCGAAATCATCTTAATGTTCAAATAATCCATGCAATGCTCAGATCTAATGAAAAAAAAATTCTTCTCTGGACAACACATCTTCAAAAAATTATAATTTTTTCATATGAATTCGATTGGTGATGAGCTTCATGCAAAAATTGTAGAGCTCGATGAGATCTACAACTTTGTTGAAAAAACTTTTTTTATTACGAATTATTTTGGTGCTCAAATAATCGAGACAATGTTCAGATCTAAAATTTAAATCTAATTTTCCTTCTCTAGACAACACATCTTCAAAAAATTATAACTTTTTCATATGAATTCGGTTGGAGATAAACTTCATACGAAAATTGTAGAGCTTGATGAGATCTACAACTTTGTTGTTCAAACTTTTTTCATTGCGAATTATTTTGGTGCTCAAATAATCGAGACAATGTTCAGATCTAAAATTTAAATTTTAGATATGAGCATTGCGTGGATTATTTGACCATGAAGATGATTTCAAATGAAAAAAGCTTGAACTATAAAGTTGTAGATCTCATCGAGATCTACAATTTTCGTATAAACTTTAGCTTCATTCAAATTTATATGAAAAAGTTATAATTTTTTTATATGGGAGGGAGGAACTGCCAAATGAAACGGCGGTAAGACCGTACTGTAGCGTCCTTACCGCCGATTGATACGGCGGTTACATAGGAACCGCCATTTCATTCGGCGGTTGGATGACAGATTTGCAAAATCTGTCAACCGAACATCGTTTTTGAAAATTCGTAAAAAAAAAATTCTTGGCACGGCGATGCCCTCGCTCCGTCGCTCGACAGATCAGGAAATGCAAGGACCTTGTGCTTGTCGCGAAATGGGCTCTGTGGGCAAATCTGTCATCCGAACATCGTTTTTAAAAATTCGTAAAAAAAAAAATTCTTGGCACGGCGATGCCCTCGCTCCGTCGCTCGACAGATCAGGAAATGCAAGGACGTTGTGCTTGTCGCGAAATGGGCTCTGTGGCCGTGCGCGTCGACGTGAGGTGCGTGCAGCAGCGCATTTGCAAGCCTAGGAGTATGCCCTTTACAGGCTAGCGTAGCGGCGCGGCTGATTAAACACAGCCCGTACGCATTCAGACGAATGTAGCAAGCACCAAGCATCTGCATCTCTCGATCAGCATCCGCTCTGCCGATTGGGGCTCCGACTTCAACTACAAATGAACACAGAGGCACTAAGGTCCTGTTTGAAATGCAGGAATTTCATAGAAATCGTACAGGATTTCACAGAAAACAGTTCAGTTTCATAGAAAACCGTAGAAAACGGGAAAAACCCCGCATTCTAAACAGGATCTAAAGACTGTCTGGACTCAACTTGTGCATAGAATAATGCAGGGGTTTAGCACACATGCATGCAAATAAAATGGCCGCAAGCCATGTGCTCGACCGGTGAGCACGTGAGCTCGCCAGTGGTCGGGAGCACACCAGTGGCCAAGTGTAAAGAGAATCCCGTTACCAAAACTAATCACATGGCCATTTTCATGGCTTTTAGAAGAAGGAAAAACAACAGACAGCTGGCGACGGATCGGAGCGACAAACAAAAAGAAAGGGAAAAAGGAGATCCATTATTCAATAGAGAAAAAAAGATATGCAAGACATAAATAAAGGAGAGTACCTTGCACGCTAAGGCAAAGCATACGGCTGCACCTGTAGGGTGTAGCAACAAAATATTTGTTTGGCCTGTTGCTTTGTGCTCCAACATTATCCCATGCAACAAAAACAGGGGGAGCATACAGTGGTGCGCCGTTGCCATATAGGAAAAGGGGACGTCGTTGTTTGGTTTGATCCTACACTCCCACTACCCTTTCACCTTTCTTTCCAAAAGGAGCAGATTTGCGCTATGGACCTCTGATCAAATGAGGTTACATAAACCTATAGCATAATTAACTAGTGGAGAAAAGTGGCGTGTGGTATCTGGGCATAGCGTTATATCTCTTCTCTACCTAATACTAAAGCAAGGAACGAATTCTTCGTGTGTTCTGCCTGACGCATTTTTCGTCCGTCAGTTGGACTTCGAGCCGGACTCGCACCTGGCCCCGTCGATCGAGCTCTCGCACGCCAAGTATTTACCCACGCAGCTATTAAACGACAGAGTCCGCAGCTCCCTATACG
Source organism: Alloteropsis semialata (assembly GCA_004135705.1). NCBI lineage: Eukaryota > Viridiplantae > Streptophyta > Magnoliopsida > Poales > Poaceae > Alloteropsis > Alloteropsis semialata. Next base: position 76,227,404 of record CM014271.1, on the reverse strand, counting down.
CATCGTAAAAATACTGAAATAGACGTCGACTACTCGGCATAGCATGGCCGTCCACTCATCATCATGTTCACGTGCGCCGTCCCCGATCCTGCCCTCCGGTGCTCCGTCGCCCAGGTGCGAAACTGCCAAACCCTGACCTCACGCGCGCCGGCACGGCAATTCGCCAAAAGCCCTCATAACCACGCCATGCCGTCCGGCGTGTTGTCAAAAAGGTAGGTGTGAGCCGCCGCCTGCCGCACCTGGCCTTGCTTCTTTCCCGTCATCGCCCGTACGACATCCTGATCCTGGTCGGGCGGCCGTGGCCTGCCCAACAGGTCTTGACCCCTTGCTCTATGCTTCTTTGCTCTAATGTGTGGTTATTTGATCTATGACTATGAGTTGCTTGCTTGGTGGTGTAGGTGTGTTGGCTCTAACTTGCTTCTGGCTTTCTGCTCGGTGGCCAGTAATGCTGAATTGCATTAGCATGCACTTTAGTTAATTGATAAAATGCTATTTCTAGCACACTGCTACTAATTTTGCAATTAAATGATGTGTGTGACATTCTTTGAACAAAGTAATTTATTTTGTTGCATGGACTATCTAAGTTGAATGAATTTTATTTTAACCATTAGGAAAACAATACTAACTATATATTTAGACTATAGAAGCAATATAACAGTTGGAAATGAAAAAAAAAACCCCATAGGTGGTCTGATATGTTGAGTTTGTTGCTAGAGTCTTTAGAAATACGGAGGGAGAATCTTATGGAGTGGATAGCCCCAAATATACTGATATTGGAGTCCAATTTCCCGAGCTAATGTAGATAGATGGTCTAAAAGGGTAAGAGGTGACATACAAAACTGGAATCACGCTGAAATCCGGCTTGAGTATTTTGACACATTTCTTTTTGACCTGGGGCATCAAATAAAATGATTTGAACAGTGTACCAATCAGGCCGAGTAGTATTTTGGTTAAGAGTATTTTACTTCTAAAAAATTACAATAGAAAATGTCCTTTTGTTGGGCCATTTTGCATCCCAAAAGAAGCTAGGAAAAGGTCGGCGCTGTCGCACGAGCCTCAGCAGCATTGTCAATCTAAGACAAGATCATGGTTGAGAAGCTTAGTGGGCTTATGGTTGTCTATAGCTCTCCTACTCCTTAATGGATTATTGGATAATATAATGTTGATATTCAGTTTAACATATCATTTTGTTACCGATAACATTGATCAATCACTAGCTGTATTTCTTGCAGATGTCTTCTTCAAAACAGTATGACAACCACACTCCATGAATAGACCTAATGAAACCCACCATTGCCATAAGTAATACTGATCAGCTACTGTCTATAAATGTTCCCATGTGATACTACATAAGGCACTTTGTGCAAGAAAAAACTGAAGTGCACATCCGAGCAAAATGCCAGAAGACATGCAAATGCTAAGGCAAGACATGCAAATTTAAAACCTAAGCAGAGGCAAGCAATGTGAGAGCTTGCTCTATGCAAACATGACATTTGAGCAAAAACATGCAAAGAGAAACCATGAAAATCATGTCTTGTGGTGCGACACGAAACTCCAATAAGAATTCGGGCCCTGTTTACTTTCATAAGTTTTTTCTATTCATCACTATTCATCAAATGTTAGAATACTAATTAAGGGTATTAAACGTAGATTAATGATGGATTAATTAGGCTTAATAGATTCATCTCGTGATTTCCCATCCATCCGTGTAATTAGTTTTATAATTAGATCATGTTTAGTCCTCCTAATCTTCGAATTAGAATTGCTACAGTAAATTTCCTAAACTTATCTTGCAGATTTAAACATGGCCTCGATCGCCATGAAGAACCCTTTATATAACTCATTAGATTTCAGATTGAAATGTATCTAGAGAATACGTAACATTCTAAAGCGTGATGTGAGAATGAGAATGCACCAACTTCCATTGTTTTGTATTTTCTATGTACGTCTACACAAAGTTATGAACTTAAGATCTATATATGGTATGATCCAATATCACTCAAAGAAAAATGAAAGTACATAGGACTCCGATGATGACATCCTTTAGTTTCCGTTTTTGCCTTTGCCTTTGTCTATCAAAATTTAAAAATCTTGTTTGTGCAAGATTTTAAAGCCTGGTTTGGAACAATTGATGTGAGTCATATCTTGTTTGGTTACCACGCTAAAAATTAGCGTTAAAAGGAATCTTGCATGCATGGAGTACTAAATAAAATCTATTTACAAAACCTTTTCACAGATGAGTGCAACTTTGCGCGACGAATCTAATGAGCCTAGTTAATCCATGATTTACTACAGTAATGCTACAGTAACCATCCTCAGATCATGTGGTCAAAGGTCTCATTAGATTCGTCTCGCGAATTAGCACAGGGGTTGTGGAGGTAGTTTTGTAAACTGCCTTTATTTAATACCCCTAATTAGTGGTCAAAGATGTGAACTAAACTTTAGCCCAAGCATCCAAACAGGGCAACGTATCACGTGAGCTTTGGGACATGTTTACTGGGTAGAGCACGCATGATTTTTTTTCCCGTTACAACGCACGGGCATATTTGCTAGTATACGATAAAAAAGAGAATACCCTGACCGATCGCGAGTTTGCAATCTAACATTTTTTTCAAAATATATTTTTGCAATTTGGATGACATTTTAAAATTTCGAAGCCTTGGTGTTAAAAAAAATACTATTCTCTTTATATGTCATCGAAATTGAAAAATTTAACGGTACTCTATATGTGCGTGCCGCACAGACGACACATGACGACGTAGACCCGCCAAGTTATACGCAATGCACAGACGACGCGATCAATACTGAAGACTTGGCAACACACAGGCTCGACGCTGATCCAGTGGGGCTGTGGCTCTGGCTGGCTGGCCCCTGGGCCCTGGTCGGCCGGGGCTGAGCACGAGGGATCAGAGCTGACGCCATCCCGTCGCGATCCGGCGCGCGGGCTTCCGCCAGAGCAGGCAATGCGGCCGTGCGCGGGAAGCAACTGCCCCGTTGCTGTCTCGCTTGACCCACCGGCAGCGGAGCTGCGGACCCGGGGACCCGGACGCGGCGCGGGATCCAATCCAACCACTGGCAACCGGCGGCAGGCATCGGTGTTTGAGCGCGTGCTTAGTTTGGAAAGAAAGTTTGTGAAAGAAAATTTTTAATTTTAAATTGAAGATTAGAAGGACTAAACATGATCTAATTATAAAACTAAATACACGGATGAACGGGAAATCGCGAAACGAATCTATTAAGCCTAGTTAATCTGTCATTAGAGATTGTTTACTGTAGCACGACATTGTCTAATCATGATCTAATTAGGCTCATTAGATTCACCTCGCAAAGTTACCGGGGGTTATGGAATGGGTTTTGTCATTAACACACGTTTAATACTCCATGTATATAAGATTTCTTTTGATGAATAGTGAAGTTTCAAAGTTTCAAAAGTTTCGTGGTGATCTAAACAGCTCTCAGGTTCACCGTGTTTAGATGGCGGCGAAAATTTTTTCACCCAGCATTAAATGCAAAGAATCTCACATGCATAGAGTACTAAATGAAGTCTATTTGTAAAACCTTTTTACAGATGAGTGTGTTGACGCGGAAAATCGGCGGTCGTATCCTCCGCGTGCAGCACACGAAGACCAGGGAGATCTGCTTCGCTCCAGTGCCAGCCCACACTCCAGTTTAGGTTCGCAGCGTGCCAGTCAATTTGACCTGAAATTGACAAGGAGATAAAATAGTTAAATTACTCTTTGATTGTGCCGGTTTTATTTCAGATGATGGAGTAACGTCGAATTTTAGCCAAGACCCAATCAGGCACGTGTCGGCCGATACCAATCGGACCTCAAAATCGGACTTTATTGATGACGTCAATCGGACCGAGTAATCGGACCTCAATCAGACACCGAATCGGACCTCAGAATCGGACCAATTAGGATCGGACCTTGATTGATATAACAGATTAGCCTTTGAATAATAAAATAAAGCATAAAACAAGGCCAATATGTAAAGTAATGGATCAGCTGTGTCTTGAAACAAGATATCAAATAATCAAAGTGTAAGCCGATACATTGTCCATCTTGCCTAGTTGCCAGTTTGACTCATCTTATCGGACCATCTAACTATCCAATCGGACCATAACTTTTTCAGAGAAATCTAGCTCCGACGTAGGGAATCTAGATTTCTCCAGCTATGATCAAATCAGATAGCTAAATAGTCAAATTCAACTTACCAATCTAACAACTAAACAAGATGCTCGCACAGGTGTTGACCAGATTAAGCAAATAAGCAGATAAAACATTAACAGAGTCGTTCTGATTCTAAGATATGCTACCAAATAATCAAGCATGACCTAGCTCCGACGTAGGGAATCTAAACCACACTTAACATTCAAATAGCAATAAGGCATAACCAAAGCTTCCTTTGACTAATCAAGATGAATCTAGCTCCGACGTAGGGAATCTAAACCAAGCATGACAATCAAAGATTAATCTAATCGTATTGCAAAGATCCAGCTCCGACGTAGGGAATCTACACCAGTGCAATACTCAAAGAACAACCAGATTAAACCATAAAGCAAGATCGGACATAGAACGATGCTGTAAGATAAATATTGCTTAAATCGGACCAAGACCAATGCTCAAAGCCGTTGAAGAAGTAGAATTGATTCACATGGCGTAGATCTAAACCAATCTAGCAACTTCAAACAAACCGCAAAAACTGCCTTTAGTAACCAAGATTACTCTAGCTCCGACGTAGGGAATCTAGCCTAATCTTGATATCTAGCTCCGACGTAGGGAATCTAGACTTAAAGTGCAGTCCGATAAACGATAATCTGTTGGATAATCAATATTGATCTAGCTCCGACGTAGGGAATCTATATCAATCTTGCTTATCCAGAGATAAATCGGTTGAACAGTATAAACGAGAAAGGGCAATGCGCCTCAATTCAAAGCCTATACTAGTTCGATAAATTGACTAACTTACTGGTAAGCCGGAGATCAGAACTGATGCAGCCCGTCCACCAATGAGCTTCGTCGGTAACTACTACTAGGGTTTTGGCGTGAAGCCGGGTTGTATTGATTGTGAGAATAGTTTTTACAATGGACGAGGGTTCATATTTATACCCTGGTCATGGAGAGTCCTGATCGGACCAGACTAACTTGCGAACAAAGTAAACTAAGCTTAACATAAAACGGGACTCCCATACGCCTTCTGAAAAGGAAATAGTCCCCGCATCTGATACACTTCCTTCTTAGCCGACACGCCCTTCTTCCATCATCAGATCGAACTTCTTGTTTCATCGGACTCTTCTTCAGCATCGGCTTCCTTCTCTGTCATCTTCTGTTTGACCATTCAACGGGCCCACTACACAGTCTCAACCTTACCACGTCACAATCTGACTCAGCATGTCAGGTGCGAAAATCTGGTGTCAACACATGCCCCCCCAATTTTGGGATAAAATATATTTTATTCCAAAATTCGTATCTGTCATCATAACTCCTCCACCGATTTTCGTGCCGAAACTTTCCATCCCTGCACTGTGCCGTTCCTCGATTCTCGAGCCATAGCTGTTTTCACCTTATAAAATTACCGCCGGCGGCCACGCTGTTCACTTCTCCTTCCTTGCCGAGAACTTACACTGCTCATCTTCTTCTTCCTCTCTCCCGAGCGGCCATTCACATTCATTCAAACCTACATCAAAACTGCTTCAAATGGCTCAATCATCCTCCATGGGCGCCCTCCAGTCTTCTACATCTGCTCTCATCTCCGCATCCGCTCCAGCGGGTTCTCCATCTGCTATGCCTTCTACTATGGCTGCAGTCACGACCTCAACAATGGCGGCGGTTATGACCTCGACAATGGCGGCAGCCTCAAGTTCGACAATGGCGGCAGCAGCAAATTCCTCAGCCTCCTCTTCATCGACTTTCTTCGCCTCAGGTTCCTCTTCGACGCCCGCAGGACCATCAGTAGGAGAAGTACGTCATCCAATCCCGGAGGTATTCTACTGAATCCGATTTTATTTTCCGCATCTTCTGGAACTCGGCTTTTAAATCTTGTCCTCATTTCGCAACCTTCTTCTAGGACATTCATGCCCAAACCCTAATCCCTGTAGGCGATGTTCATGGGGTTTATTTTCTTGGTCCAATGGGAGATCCAGACCCCACCGAGATTATCAATTTGGAAACCTTGCGCATTCCATTCAAAACTTCCGGATTCGATCTTGAAGATTGGAAGAATGCATTTCGTTCCTGGCCGACGGTTCTCCCCGGATGGAAAGACTGGTATCTAAGAGTATTGGCCTCCAAATCTGCAATCTGGGACAGATCAGACATCGCCCAATGTATTGGCCTCAGCATCGGACCTGTTGCCAAGAATGAGAACCTCCTGATTGCTGCATCGCATTTTTGGTCCGATGCAATGAATGCCTTCATCTTCGGTCATGGTCCGATGACCCCAACATTGCTCGATGTGGTCATGCTCCTCGGCCTCAACGTCATCAGTAACAAGCTTCCTCTCAGACTTAATGTCAAATTAAGTCACCATTTCAAAACTAAAAACTGTGGCGGCTGGAAAGGATATATGGAGAGTCATCATCGGACCGGACCGGTAACTGATCGTGAGCATGCGGCCTTTCTGAAGATGTGGCTGGACAGATTCTTCTTCTGTGGCACTACTCTTGGTCCAACGGCCAATTTTCAACATTTGGCCGAATCGCTGGCAAGTAATCACGTCATCAACCTCGGCCAGTATCTCCTAGGAGCAGTATACAATCTGCTTCACCAAGTCGCTAAGCGCCTGAGGACCGGATCACCCATCACCAACCTTGGCGGGCCATGGTGGTTCATTCAGATGTGGTTGATGCTACATCTGAGCAAGGCCATCAAAGTAGATTTTCGAAAGATCAAATTCCCAGAAAGCAAGCCTGAATCGGAAGAGATCACCTGGCGCCGATGTACTTCGCTTGGTGAAGCTGCCATGGGTTTCCCTGCTGAGAAATTATCGGGCAAGAAATCTTCCAAGTATTTTGCTCTTCTTTATAGAGGTATTGCTGATGACAAAATGCTCTGGTTCTTGTATGATCATGCCGATGAATATGAGCTGCCCTATAAATTCAAATTCGGCATGATCGTGGAGACTGATACAGAAGCCCTTGCTATCTTCCGAACCTGTATCAATGCTCAATTCTTCCCGATCGGCCTTAGTCTTAGCAAACCAGGACAATCATCTTACGAGTACTACCATCCAAATCTGGTCGCTCGTCAGTTTGGCATTGGACAGCTCCCGCCTCATCTAGTTTTAACCGATCGGATCTTCCCAAGGGGAAAAGTTGATTCCGGTGTAGAATGGGATCGCCTTTTGGAGTTCGAGCCTTCCCTTGATCAAACCAATCTGGACACTTGGACAATCAGTCTCATGGCTCATCGGACCTTCAACACGTGGTGGGCCGAATGGCGTCAGCATCTATTCTGCATCGCCTGCAAGAATTATGTTCGGAAGATGCACCCTACTTTCAAAGGCAGACCAGAGGTAATATCTGCAAGCTTGCCCCTTTTCTTTACATCATTTCAATTGGTTAAATCTGAATCTTCCCTTTCATTAGGACATCGACCGCTCTCCCACAACGGTGACTCAATCTGGGAAGCCGGTCGTTTATAACAACGTCTCGCCAGATCCGTGGATCGGCTGTGATTCCCCAACCATTGGCAACCTACTGTCGGCTCTTAGTGACAGTAGGAAAAGGAAGAAGTCAGTGTCCTCCAAAATTGTCAAGCGTCCAAAGACTACTCTGGTAAGCCTTTTTAAAATTTCATCAAATTCAATTATCTTCTTCATCGAAACCAATTTTCTTGCAAAATCAGACTATTGGACAATCATCTGCAACTCGGTCCAGCCCGACCAAGTCTCCAAATTTATCGGCTGGGGAAGACCCAGAATCGGACCCACAAAAATCATCAAGCCCTATTCAGATGCAGTCAAGCCCAATCCAGGAACACTCGGGTCATTCGTCTTCATCTGAGAGGACTATAACTGGGTCGCCTCGTCAATCAGGCCCGCCACCTCAAGCACAAATAGATCAAGGCTTTCAAGAAGATCAACCAGTAACTCCTTCACAGGTCCGATCATCTGACTCTATAGAAGTAATGATAATCATTGATCAATTTCTTTAATAATTGATAGCCAACTTATCCTTATTCTCCCAAATCATTCAGAATGTCTTGACGGATCTTGAGATTGCTCAAGTAAACATTCAGGGTAGCAACAACCCTTTAATCGGACCCGAGCAAGAACTAGCCTGGAAACAAGTAAGCCTTTTAGCCTGATATAATCATATCAGCCTTTTGATATTATATCTAATTATCTCTTTTGCAGGCTCAAGATACCCCTCAAACCAGCCAGACCATATCAGTCGATTTTGATCGGCTACAAACTGAAGAAGAAGAAATCAGTTCTGGGCAAAGCTTGCTATCTGCCGAGGTGAAAGCGAAGTTGCTTGATATATCTGCACTCCTTCACCAAAATATCATCGATCTTATCCAGGATGCAGAGCCAATTCGTCAGATCATCAAAACCCTGAGAGGTCAACTTCCGTCAGACTTGGAGGAAGTATTGATTCCGGCGGCATATATAGAAGGCCACTCCTTTCCAGTGTTGCAAGCTAATCGTCGAATCAATAATCAGAACTCCCAGCAGGATCTGATTAAGGCCAGGGATGAAAAACGTGCCCAAGCTGACGAGTCAACAAAACTGATTCAAGAATTATCGGCTCGTCCTGCTTCTATCCAGTCAGTGTCGGGGGTAGACCCCCAGGGGTGCCCAGCAGGCGGATTGGCCCAACCAGCAAGGGGCGGCCCAATCCGAGTGCAACTGGGCCGGTTTGTCAGACTGGGTGGCCCACCACTCGGGAGGCCCACCAGTCGGGCGAACCAGATGGGCGCGACGGCGCGCGCAGCAAGGAAAGAAGACGGCGTATCCCGCAAGAAGCTCGGAGATCAGGATAAACTAGCCGGAATTATAGGGAAAGATATCTGTAATCGTTATAGGATCGAATCCTTGTATTTCGGGTAGGTTACGATCTCTAGCCGACTTGTAACTCAAGGCAGCCGGACTATATAAGGCGCCTTGAGACCCCCCTCCAGAACATCTACAACCCACGCATTCATTCAACCTAGGACAGAACCCAACTACGGAGATCCTTCAGGAACTTCATACACAGCAATACAATCACCCCCAACACAGGACGTAGGGTATTACGTCATCTCGACGGCCCGAACCTGTTCAATCCTTGCGTCTTGTGTTACCATCGTCTTGTGATCCTCGATCTGTCCCTCATCAAATCAACCACGTAGGCTACCCTGTGTGGACTGCCGGGTCCAAACATCCGACAGTTGGCGCGCCAGGTAGGGGCTGATCGACGAGATCAATCTACAAGCTTGATGGCATCCGCTTCCGCCGTCATCACGCCGGCATCCATGAAGATTTCCATCGCTGAGGGGGCTATGTTCTTCTTCGGATCCATGGTCTTCACCGCCGGACCCGAGAGAGAGCTCTCCTTCACCCGTGACGCCACCCCGGAGGAGACAGCGCCTCGACTTGACGCTACGTCAGACGGGATCGTCACCATCACCGCTCCGTCGCCAGCCATCGCCAACAACTCGGCAACTGCGACGGCCAGCGTCGTTCTCTCGCCATCCGGGGGGAACACGTCTCCTCTTGCACCGCCGACTGCTTTGTCCACTCCGCCTCCGCCACGCAGGGCGCAGGAGACGCCCGAAGAGCGAAGGCGCCGATGGGCTGCACGCCAACGCCAGTTTGAGGCGGACATGGACCACGCCATTACTTCCATCGGTGAATGCATCGAACTCACCGAATCCGCTCGTCAAAGCATCGCCTCGCCGACACGATTCCCGCTGGGGCTCGGGAACAGCGGGGCCGTCTACCAACAAGCACTCGGCGAACGCATGAACGCCGACTACTCTCCAGATGCGATCAGGGCGGTCGATCCCATCGCGGCCACCCAGATCGGATCTACTCCGGACGTCGCGGCAACACAACACCTTCATCCTCACGATGCGCCGACTCCGCCTGAACCAGAACCAACTCCGACTTTCCCGCAGGTGACACGTGTCCTCCCTCCGAATAAGAGGATCACGCCTGCCAAGCGGGAGACGTTCGTCTCCGACATATCAGCAACAACTCCGACGCTACCACGACAAGAATGTCCAGGAACGGGATTTCAACATTGGTGACCTCGTCTTACGCCGAGTGCAATCCACTGCAGGGGTTCACAAACTCTCCGCCCCATGGGAAGGCCCGTTCATCGTGACTCAGGTCATATGTCCGGGTACTTTTCGTCTCCAATACGAGGATGGCACCGAGGTCCCACACCCGTGGAACATAGAGCATTTACGCCGATTCTACCCATGAAAAGCTATGTATCACAAAGTTCAATAATAGTATATGCTTTTTTCCTCCGTATATTTGTTCTCCTTGCAAAACCTCTCGGAATCACTCTGTTCCCGAGTAGTTCTTAACTAAATGCTGTGTAACCGGGCCTGGAACGACGCCTAAGCCTTCTACACATGCACGGGATCTGCTCTCGACGTTATGAACTTAGGATAAGTGAAGCAAAGGGAAAAGCACATTTCAGCTTAAAGCTACTCGGGCAACGTTAAAACATAAAACAAAGTATCCAACACTCTTGTTTTACTTGTTTCTAACCACTTGTATATACAAAAAGTCTACACTACTCTGCTACAGAATACAGGACTCTACTCAAACTTGAGAGCCTCGCCAACTTTCTCGGCAATCAGGCGAGTTTCAGCCATCGCCGCATCGACCTGCTCCGCCGTGGCGTCCGCCGCCACCCCATCTCCGACCGGCGCAAGATCAATCCGCGGGTATAGTGTCCGAACACGCGCCAAGGCGTCGTTCGCGCACACAACGGCCGATTCCTTGATCAACTCGGCGATGCGGACTGGCGCGGCTTGAAGACGCGGGACTAAGGCAGTCGGCTCACCCTCCTCCGGAGCCACGGAGTCTAGCAGCTCCCTCGCCGCCTCGTTGACCTCCGTCAGCGCCAGATGCGCCGATGACAGATCTTGCTCCAAGCCTGTTATGATTTGAGAGTTATTCTGAATTGTATACATGGCTTGGAGCATCGTCATGTCCGCACCTTTCCGAAAGTCCTGCTCCTGCTTCAGTTTGCCCGCCATCACCTCCTCCGACTGCTGCAGAGTTGCGTTCGCAAATCGCAGCTCCTTCAGCTCGGTGACGTGACGCTCCCTCTCCATCTCCTTCTCTGGAAAGGCAAAGAAGCACTCGGTCAGGACGAAAACAACACGGTAAAGTCCTACAGTCCAGCAACTACTCGGGAATTACAAGGACAGGGCCTTACGATGAAGAATATGCCAATGCTCCACGACGGCGTCGTTCAAGCTCTTCTTGGCAGCGTCGCGTTGACGCTTAACCCGTTTGAGCTCTGCTTCAGCCTTCGCCGCACGACGGAGCGCCGACTCCGCGTCCTGAGCCTGCGCAAGGCGCGACTGCCGAAGCGTAGCCAACTTCTACAACCGTCCAAAAAGGCGAAGAACTCAGAAAACCAATAAAGAAAAAGAAAAGGTCATCAAGACAGGGGAGGAATCTAACCGCTGCAAGGCGCTGGGCGTGGTCGACAGCAATCTGAAGCTCGGCGATCACCGAGCCCTCCTTCTCCGCCATGGCGTCCACCCCGGGGACAGTGATGGTCCCCGAGGTGTCCAACTGCTCCGGCGGATCCTCCTCCTGGGCTTCTCCCCGAGTAATGTCGCCCGCGGCTACGGGCGAAGACTGGATCACCGTGTCCACGACAGGATCCCCAGTGGCGCTCGGAGTAATCGCCGCATCGTCGGCTGCCGGCACCTCCACTACCACCTCCGGGTCACGCCCGACTGGGACCTCCGCCGTCTGCGTCGCTCCTGGCCCATCGGCCGAGTTCGTCGCCTCGGGCGTAGCACCCGAGGATGACTGGCCCGCGGGTGCGGCCAAGGGAGCACTCGGGCCTCGCGGGACCTCAATTGAAGGAGCCCTCCCGCTGGCCGCCTCACCGTCCACATCGGAGGCATTGCTGAAAAAAGCACTCGGAAGTTAAACCAAGAACTCGAAGACAAATGATAACAAGAAGAAATGTGAAGACCGACAACTCACCGAGTACTCTTCACCACCGCGACTCGGGGCCGAAAGACGGGGAGCTTGGGACGCCGCTGCGACGAAGCCGCCATAAGGATTGGTCGGGTCCCCAAATCGGAGACTGGCCTTGCATCCGCCGTGGCCTGCACAAGCGTCTCCGCCACCATGCGCCGCCTCTCCTCCACCGAGACGCCCATGGCCCGGGCGTGCTCCTGCTCCTGGAACAAGGCATCGGGCACCGCCTCGTCCTTCTCCTCTTCCTCCATGACGGCCGGGGAACGACGTCCCGGCTCGTCAACATCGGCGTCCGAACCCGCAGTCGGCCGCTGAGCCGGCTGCGTGTCCGATTTCTTCGCCGCCACCTTCTTCGCCAACACCTTCTTCGTGCGCCTCCGCTTGGGAGGCGGCGGCACCGTACCCGCCACTGCATCCCGGACGGAGGGCGCTTCATCCGACAACGTGGCCGAGTCGTCGGCCGCCCCGTCGTCAGCAACTGCCGCCCGCCTGGAAACGCCGCCCCTACGGTTGTTCCTCTTCGCCACAGCCGCCCGGTGCTTCCGCGGATGGTCCTCCACCACCTCCTCATCCGAAGGACTCAGAGAGCCCTCCGTGTCACTCGGCGCCCATATACGGGGAGCAGGCGGCTCAACCGCTCCCTCTGCCCGAGTGCCGCCCTGAGCAGCCGGGGGCGCGTCCTCGAGAATCACCTTCCTCGGAAAGTCCTCCGGAAGTGGGGCAGCAGAGAAGTATTCGAAGGCCCGATCCTGCGCAAGAGAAGACGCAAAATCAGACGGCCAACGGACGCTACCAGAAATTACTCAAGAAAGAACATTCAAAAGCACTCGGAAATGCAACTTACCGGTGGTGGAGGCCTCTTCAGTGAAAAAGGGCGCGGCTGGTCCTTCTCCGACACGCGGCCGAGGAAGAACCCGCCGACGCGCGCCTTCATCTCCTCCTTTCCCACGGTGCGGTTAGCAGCCCGAGTGGGATCATCTCGGCCCGAGTACTCGTAGCTCGGGTGCTTCCGCTCCTGGATCGGCTGGATCAGCCGCCTGCTGAAGTTGCAGGCGATGCCAATCGCCGTCAAGCCTTGGTCCTTCAGCTCCTTGATCAGCACGAGGAGCTCGTCAACCTCGTCCATCTCGGAGGCGTCAGGAAGCTCATTCCAGCAATCCTTGACCTTCGGCCGCTCTCCGGTATGGCAGGGGATCGCCGGCTCGTGGTTCCCGACGTAGAACCACTCGGCTTTCCATCCTGTTGGAGGTGTTGAGGGCGATGTCGAAGTACTCGTCCTTCCGCCCTTGACGCAGCATGAACCCAGCGCCTCCAACCACCACCATCTTCTCCTCGCTTGGCTGAGGCTTCAACCAGTACAGGTACCTCCACAAGTTGAAATGGGGAGAGACCCCCAGATACGCCTCGCAGAGGTGGATGAAGACCGAGATCGCCATAATCGAGTTGGGGTTGAGGTTGATGGCCTCGATCCCGTAGTAGTGCAGCAGCCCTCGGAAGAACGCCCCCGTGGGCAAGCTGAGTCCCGCCTCGAAGAAAGGCTTGAACAGGACCAGCTCGCCGGAGTTCTCCGACGGGAACACCTCCCCTGCGCTCGGCCGCCACTCCGCCACGGCCTGAGACGGCAGGATGCTCCGCTCCACCATCTCCTCCAGCATTTCTGTGGTTACCTTCCCCCGCACCCACGCGAGGACAGGGGAGGGGATCTTGTCAGACTTGGGGACGCCAGTGAGCTTCTTCCTCCCCGCCATGGATCTAACAGCAGGGGTCTTCGATCGCATCAGCGAGATTGCGCTCCCCGTGGTGGCTGAGATCGCACAACGGACTGGCGAGCAATGGGAGCTTTGGTGGCGGCGGGATGAAAAGCGAAGAACGGGGAAGACGGATCTGGGAATGGGAGGATTTCCCTCCGGGTCTAACCCTCACCTTTTATAGCGTGCCTTGATGCCCGAAATTACCGCGAGATAACGCGATTAGCGGGGGCGGGCGAAACGGTAAAAAGAGCCGTTGGGCGCTTCGCCTTCCGTTACACGCCGGGCGTCAACGGTAAAAAACGACTCCAAGGCACTCGAGCAAAACAGAGAAGTCGGCGTGCCGCTAAGGCTCGAACAGCCCCCACGCTCGGGGGCTGGCGCCGTAACAAAGCCAGTGTGCCATTCGGGCTCGATTGGTCCCGAACCACTCGGGAGCCAACACTGCAAACTCAGTGGTGTGCCGCTAAGGCTCGAACAGCTCCCACGCTCGGGGGCTGGCGCCGCGATTAAGTCAGTGTGCCTCTCGGGCTCGATTGGCCCCGAACCACTCGGGAGCCAACACTGCAAACTCAGTGGTGTGCCGCTAAGGCTCGAACAGCTCCCACGCTCGGGGGCTGGCGCCGCGATTAAGTCAGTGTGCCTCTCGGGCTCGATTGGCCCCGAACCACTCGGGAGCCAACACTGCAAACTCAGTGGTGTGCCGCTAAGGCTCGAACAGCCCTCATGCTCGGGGGCTGGCGCCACGATCAGGTCAGTGTGCCTCTCGGGCTCGATTGGCCCCTAACCACTCGGGAGCCAACACTGCAGAATTGAAGGTGTACCGCTAAGGTTCGACCAGCACTCGAACTCGGGGGCTGGCGCCATATCAAAAGCAGCGCGCCATCCGGGCTCGATCAGCCCCGAAACGCTCGGGAACTGACGCTGCGAACAATACAATCCTTTTGCAGGAAATACAGTTACAACGGAGCCGGACTTGCGTCGGTTACAAACATCAAACACATCAACCGCCAAGATGACGGCCTGGGGCACTCGTCCCTGCGCCTAGTGCTACATCCGGAGCAAGCTCGGTTCACCCGAGCTCCTCGCAAGCTCTCTTGTAGCACCACTGCAGCCGTTGACGGGACAGCACCGGTGGAGGGTTGATAGCGAATGCCTTCGGCTATCCCTTGCTCTACAAAGCATTTCACCCCACATGGCCCTCATCACATGGGAATGCGGGGGTGAACGGGACAGCACTCAGACGCTGATCAACGCCTCAGGTTCTTCGCAAGCACTCTTCTAGCACCATACCATGATGACTCCACAAACTCTCCCCGGTGGATGAACCCAACAATAAGCCTCCGGCATGTTGACTGCAAGGATCCTATATCTATTCGCTCTTGGGTAGCAGCTCAGGCTCCCCGACGGGTATTTATAGCCCCTGGTCGCCGGAGGACGAGAGATTTCCTCCACGATGACGAGCACGGACTCCGCGCCACGCGTCTTCCCTCCAGCCTGAAATACACAGGTCATCTTTATCTCCTTCGGCTCCACTCGACCACGGGAACATCCTGTGCGATCACGGGAACACTGTTCCTGACGACATATATCAAAAGCAACACTTCTCCGCCTGCCTCCTCTTTGGCATATCTGACAAAGAAGGAATCCTCCGGGACTCGAACCTTTCGCCGAGATAAGTATCATTTGAATAACTTCGTCAATTCCGCGAGCTTTAAAACAAGTCGCTAAAGTACTCGGAGCACACGCCTTAATCCGTGAAACCTCGACTCTTCCGTACGCCTACGCTCCTACGCGTGCACGCGGCCCAGCTCCCTGCGCTATGGACTACGGCTATCGGGGATCAGGTGCATAAACGTAACAGGCTAACTCCCCGGGGAAATTAAAAGACTTAAAAGCTGGAAACGGAGTTCATTAATGTTTATATCGCCGAATGCCTTTTCCTCTCGAATTTCTACTTTGTTGCAGGGTATGGGAGACTACTCGGCGTGCACCGGCCCTCACGCTCGGGGGCTGGCGCCGGGACGACCACTCGGCGTACACCGGCCCTCACGCTCGGGGGCTGGCGCCACTCGGCGTGCCCGGCCCTCACGCTCGGGGGCTGGCGCCGGGACGACCACTCGGCGTGCTCGGCCCTCACGCTCGGGGGCTGGCGCCGGGACGACCACTCGGCGTGCACCGGCCCTCACGCTCGGGGGCTGGCGCCGGGACGACCACTCGGCGTGCACCGGCCCTCACGCTCGGGGGCTGGCGCCGGGACGAACACTCAGCGTGCACCGGCCCTCACGCTCGGGGGCTGGCGCCGGGACGACCACTCGGCGAGCACCGGCCCTCACGCTCGGGGGCTGGGCGCTGGGCGCCGAAATTAACGTCGGATGATCCAGCCAGATGCTCCTTGACTAACCCTTGGACCGATTCCTTCGGAATCGCTTCAAGGCTCGGGGGCTACGGCCAACGGACGCACCTCGCGGCGCATCCGTTGATTGTCTGACGACCTCAGAAGAAGGCTACTAACCCTTGGACCGATTCCTTCGAAATCGCTTCAAGGCTCGGGGGCTACGGCCAACGGACGCACCTCGCGGCGCATCCGTTGGAAAACGGCTCTTTTCTCTCCAGTATCACGCGGTTTCGCTTCCAACTGCAGCAGGCTCGACGCTCATCAGACAGCACGACCTCGCCGACTTGTCTCTCAACCACGTACTACTCGGGGGCTTGTCGGGGGTAGACCCCCAGGGGTGCCCAGCAGGCGGATTGGCCCAACCAGCAAGGGGCGGCCCAATCCGAGTGCAACTGGGCCGGTTTGTCAGACTGGGTGGCCCACCACTCGGGAGGCCCACCAGTCGGGCGAACCGGATGGGCGCGACGGCGCGCGCAGCAAGGAAAGAAGACGGCGTATCCCGCAAGAAGCTCGGAGATCAGGATAAACTAGCCGGAATTATAGGGAAAGATATCTGTAATCGTTATAGGATCGAATCCTTGTATTTCGGGTAGGTTACGATCTCTAGCCGACTTGTAATTCAAGGCAGCCGGACTATATAAGGCGCCTTGAGACCCCCCTCCAGAACATCGACAACCCACGCATTCATTCAACCTAGGACAGAACCCAACTACGGAGATCCTTCAGGAACTTCATACACAGCAATACAATCACCCCAACACAGGACGTAGGGTATTACGTCATCTCGACGGCCCGAACCTGTTCAATCCTTGCGTCTTGTGTTACCATCGTCTTGTGATCCTCGATCTGTCCCTCATCAAATCAACCACGTAGGCTACCCTGTGTGGACTGCCGGGTCCAAACATCCGACAGTCAGAGCTTGAGAATCTTCAAGCCAGAGAACAACAATTAGAGCAGGAACTTGTCCAAGTTCGATCAAACATCCAGGCCAAGACAAAAGAACTTGATGATCTCCCAGCTAGGAAAGCGAAGGCCAAAGAAGATTATAAAACCCACATCAAGGCCGCCAAAGAGATCCACAAGATAATCAAGCCTGTAGAAGGGAATGCTGAAGCTGATGCCAAGATCATCGCCGATGTTGACAAGATCCGTCAGACTGCTCTCGATTTGATAGTTAAATACCTGCAGCCTTGAACACTGAGACTTGCCTGTCTCACCAAGTGGTCTGATACATTGATAGCCTGCTCCGCCATCGAGCGGCTTAATGACGTAACATACTCTTCTTTTGTTGTATATAATCCTTAAGGCGATGCATATCGCATCGGCTCTTATTTTTTGTTCTTGAGGCGATTTTTTTTTATCGGCTTCCAAGCCTGACGCGTAGCATCGGCTTTACAAATTTACCCAAGTGTTAGGGTAATACCATTGGACAAGCAAACTCAAATCTTGCCCCCCAAGACGAAACAATAATCAGGCCGATTCAATTTATAAGAAGAACTATCAAATACATATTTGAAAGAACTGATTAACCATATCGGCCTTTGTTTTCGTCGGATCAGCCACGTCAATTTTCATGATTTATCTTAAACATCATCAACACTAGATCCATAATGATCAACAATCCCATTGTTCGCGTGGCCGATATCTTGATCTGATGAGCAGCCGATGTTCAACAATATTACGGCTTAAACCGAATTCACCTCGGTCTTCAAAATCTTCTATACAATCGGCCATCAAAACAAAGTCTCAGAGCCGACTGCTTGGATCGGCTGTAGTCCTTGATCGGACACCTTGAGGAAGTCACCATCCCATGTTTTCCCTGACAGGCATTCAATTCCTTCAAACTCCCAAATCGTTGATTCAGCTGTAGCAATGCTAACCGAATCATCAGCCGGGACGATCTCCACATTATTGCCCTGCCATTGAATCAAACATTGGTGCATCGTGGATGGGAAGCAACAATTGGCATGAATCCAATCTCGCCCGAGGAGCATGCTGTAAGAACCTTGGCCATCAATCACAAAGAAGGTAGTCGGCAATGTTTTGCTGCCGATGGTCAATTCAACATGAACTGCCCCCCGAGGCTCTGAAACGTTCCCACCAAAATCCTTGAGCGTCATATTGGTCTTGATCAGATCATCAATCCCTTTTCCCAACTTACGGAACGTGGAATAAGGCATGAGATTGACTGCAGCTCCTCCATCAACCAGCATCTTGGTCATCGGCTTCCCATCAACGTATCCCTTGATGTACAGAGGTTTCAGGTGCCGATATCCATTTGCATTTGGCTTCTCAAAGATAGCCTTCTCTGAATCAAGAACCAAGCATGCGGCGGCTTCTTCCAGTTCATAATCGACCTCATCATTGTCCTGTTCATTAGGAGCAGCAAAATCAAAAGGCAACATCAAAACCATGTTTATTGCGGCCGATGTGTTTGCTTCATCATCATTGGCCATCTTGATGCGCCACGTCTTCTTTTCTTTTGCCAATTCCTGCTCCTGAATCTGCTCATGATAGCGCAACCTCTGAACACGTCTCTTTTTGGACCTAGAAATCCCTGATGGGCACCACTGTCCAGGCTTTATTTGAGGTTCTTTAATCCGATTCCGAACTGGAGCCTTTTCTTCCATTTTTTCAGGGCCAAGAACATCAACCTGGCCTTCGATATTTTTATGGCCATGAGCATCAACTCGGCCTTCATCTCCTTGATGATGATCATCAATTCTGACGCCGATCCGTTCATGAACTGATCGTCGACCTCTCTTGGAAGCTCTGTATTCTTCATACTGGAAACTGCATTCAGGACAATCTGCTTTTGATGGCAGTCTAAGCTTCTCGTTCCAGCAGAATACGAAGAAAGGACACCCCCAGTGATCATCATCCTGATCATACCGGTTATAACCTTGACGCCTGTCTATATGCCAATCGGACCTATAACCGTACTGACGACGATCATCGATTCTATCATCAAACCAACGCCTGCCATCGGTCCTGTCATCATATCGGCATCGGCCATCGGACCATTCATCATATCGGCGTCGGCCATCGAACCTGTCATCACGTCGGCGCTGATCATCAAACTCTTCATCAAGCCGCCTTGCTTGATACTCGCGCCTCCGACGTCGTCGTTCCTCGCGCTCTTCCCATACTCGGGCTGCTGCCTGCTGCCTTTTGTACTTATTAATCAACATCTGGGAAGTTACACGCGGCCGATATCCACCAGGAGCATTAGATTCTCGCCCAAACGCCTGATGATTCCTCCGCAGCTCTTCAACAGTAACTTGAACTGCAGGATCAACGGCACCAAAACTCTTGGCGTGGTCCGATGTAAGCACCTTAAACTTCCCCTTTTCATCAGCATCAACTATATTAATGGAAAAGGAGAAATCAGCAAAGTTATTCGGAAAAGGATGACCGTCGATCTTCATGGCTTTCTTGTTATCTTCAAACTTGATCTTGCCAGATTCTATAGCCAATTGGATCTCCCTTCTGAATACCTTGCATTCATTTGTCTCATGAGAAGTCGAGTTATGCCATTTGCAATATTTGCATTTCTTCAACTCATCGGCCGATGGAATAGAATGATTTGGAGAAAGCTGGATGAGCTTCTCACTGAGCAGTAAATCAAAAATCTTATCGGCCTTAGTTATATCAAATCCAAACTTCTCAGGGTTCTGCTTGATCCATGGGAACGATACTGACTTCTTGGATTTGGTCTATTCAGCTATGTTGACATCAGCCTCCCCTTCAGAATCAGAGAGATAAGATACTTGCTTGGAAAACTTTGTACGCTTCATCTCTTGATATCGGACCTCATGGGCTGATACCTTCTGAACCAGTTATCCCAATGTCTCAAACTCCTGAGCAGAAAACTTTTCTTTGATCGGCGCGAGCAAACCCTGGAATGCAAGCTCGGCCAACTGCATATCAGACAGCTTCAAACTATAGCACCGATTCCTGGTGTCACGGAACCGTTGAATATACTCCTTGACGGTCTCATCGTTTCTCTGCCTGACAGCAATCAAATCGGAAATCTTCATCTCGTTGAGACCAGAAAAGAAGTATTTATGAAACTGCTTCTCCATATCGGACCATCCTGTGACTGATCCTGCTGGCAACGACGTAAACCAGGTAAACGCCGGCCCTGACAGTGACAGAGGAAAAAATCTGAGCCTGAGTCCCTCCTCTGAAGCAGCTTCACCACATTGAGCCAGGAATCGACTGACATGCTCAATAGTGGTCATATCATCCTGCCCGGAGAATTTGGAGAAATCCGGCACTCTGTATCGCGGAGGAAGTGGCACTGCATCAAAGTAAGACGGGTACGGGTGCCGATACAACCTCGCTTCATCTTTAGGCTTCAAGCCGAATTGATTCTGGATCACCTCGGCTATTTTCTGTGACCAATCGGACTGTTGACTTCCAGTTGGCATCCCATCAGCTATATCCATCATATAATTATTGTAATCACCGACCATATGCTGATGTGAAGGAATCTCTGTACGTAGCCTTGCAGCTGCAGGTTGCTTTTCTTGTTCGTTCAGAGTTCTAGCATATTTTTCACCATGTGGGCCGACAATAGATCCATCGGCCATCAACAGAAAACCGTTGGCCAGTTCAATAGGAGGTGGTGGAGCAATCGGAATCTGCGGAGCAACGGTCATTGCATTATCTTCAGTTCCTTTGCCTTTCCCTGATCCTGATGCCCCTGCAGAATCTGCTATAAACACTGGACCTTTCAAGCAAATAGCATCATCCACCGCCTTCTTGATGAGATTATCCAAAGAATTCACCAAAGTGCCTGACTGGTTGATCAATGCATGATGAACAGCCTGGTGAATCATCTCTGTCATGTTGACCTGATACTCCCGAGCATCAGTTGTCTTCTTGATCAATTCTGGATCTGGGAGAGGACCTTTGAGTATAGGACCTGAACGATTACGCCCAAATTGGCCAAGGCAGAGCTTCTCAAATGCATCAATCTGAGCCTGAACTGCATCTAATTGAGCTTTAGACAGATCGGCCTTTGTAATTGGAATGGCCGCCTCAGGCGTCTTGTTCTTGTCATTCTTGGCCTTTTCAGCAACTTCTTTTTCAGCAGCAAGTCTTGCTGCAGTTTCTTGTTCAGCATCAGATGACGACATCTTGGAATTTATTTCTCATGTCCCACCAGGCGTGCCAAAAATGTGTTGACGCGGAAAATCGGCGGTCGTATCCTCCGCGTGCAGCACACGAAGACCAGGGAGATCTGTTTCGCTCCAGTGCCAGCCCACACTCCAGTTTAGGTTCGCAGCGTGCCAGTCAATTTGACCTGAAATTGACAAGGAGATAAAATAGTTAAATTACTCTTTGATTGTGCCGGCTCTATTTCAGACGATGGAGTAACGTCGAATTTTAGCCAAGACCCAATCAGGCACATGTCGGCCGATACCAATCGGACCTCAAAATCGGAATTTATTGATGACGTCAATCGGACCGAGTAATCGGACCTCAATCAGACACCGAATCGGACCTCAGAATCGGACCAATTAGGATCGGACCTTGATTGATATAACAGATTAGCCTTTGAATAATAAAATAAAGCATAAAACAAGGCCAATATGTAAAGTAATGGATCGGCTGTGTCTTGAAACAAGATATCAAATAATCAAAGTGTAAGCCGATACATTGTCCATCTTGCCTAGTTGCCAGTTTGACTCATCTTATCGGACCATCTAACTATCCAATCGGACCATAACTTTTTCAGAGAAATCTAGCTCCGACGTAGGGAATCTAGATTTCTCCAGCTATGATCAAATCAGATAGCTAAATAGTCAAATTCAACTTACCAATCTAACAACTAAACAAGATGCTCGCACAGGTGTTGACCAGATTAAGCAAATAAGCAGATAAAACATTAACAGAGTCGTTCTGATTCTAAGATATACTACCAAATAATCAAGCATGACCTAGCTCCGACGTAGGGAATCTAAACCACACTTAACATTCAAATAGCAATAAGGCATAACCAAAGCTTTCTTTGACTAATCAAGATGAATCTAGCTCCGACGTAGGGAATCTAAACCAAGCATGACAATCAAAGATTAATCTAATCGTATTGCAAAGATCCAGCTCCGACGTAGGAATCTACACCAGTGCAATACTCAAAGAACAACCAGATTAAACCACAAAGCAGATCGGACCTAGAACGATGCTGTAAGATAAATATTGCTTAAATCGGACCAAGACCAATGCTCAAAGCCGTTGAAGAAGTAGAATTGATTCACATGGCGTAGATCTAAACCAATCTAGCAACTCCAAATAAACCGCAAAAACTGCCTTTAGTAACCAAGATTACTCTAGCTCCGACGTAGGGAATCTAGCCTAATCTTGATATCTAGCTCCGACGTAGGGAATCTAGACTTAAAGTGCAGTCCGATAAACGATAATCTGTTGGATAATCAATATTGATCTAGCTCCGACATAGGGAATCTATATCAATCTTGCTTATCCAGAGATAAATCGGTTGAACAGTATAAACGAGAAAGGGCGATGCGCCTCAATTCAAGGCCTATACTAGTTCGATAAATTGACTAACTTACTGGTAAGCCGGAGATCAGAACTGATGCAGCCCGTCCACCAATGAGTTTCGTCGGTAACTACTACTAGGGTTTTTGGCGTGAAGCCGGGTTGTATTGATTGTGAGAATAGTTTTTTACAATGGACGAGGGTTCATATTTATACCCTGGTCATGGAGAGTCCTGATCGGACCAGACTAACTTGCGAACAAAGTAAACTAAGCTTAACATAAAACGGGACTCCCATACGCCTTCTGAAAAGGAAATAGTCCCCGCATCTGATACACTTCCTTCTTAGCCGACACGCCCTTCTTCCATCATCAGATCGAACTTCTTGTTTCATCGGACTCCTCTTCAGCATCGGCTTCCTTCTCTGTCATCTTCTGTTTGACCATTCAACGGGCCCACTACACAGTCTCAACCTTACCACGTCACAATCTGACTCAGCATGTCAGGTGCGAAAATCTGGTGTCAACAGAGTGCAACTTTGCGCGACGAATCTAATGAGCATAATTAATCCATGATTTGCTATAGTAATACTACAGTAACCATCCTCTAATCGTGTGGTCAAAGGCCTTATTAGATTCTTCTCCGAAATTTACCTAGGGGCGTGAAGGTAGTTTTGTAAACTGCCTTTATTTAATATCTGAATTAATGGTCAAAGTTGCATTTAATACTCCAAAAAATTTTCCAACCTAACTAAACACAGCAACAAGATCTCCCCTGTCCCTGCGTACCTTTCCTCGTTCCGTCGATCGCAATAAATCCCGTAAGCCCCGCGGCCGCGTTGCGTGGTGACCCGGCAAGGGGAGGGCGGGGCCGTTGGGTTCACGGGCTCGGATGTGATTATCGGAGACAGACAGCGCCTCACCTCTGCAGCAGCTACGCCGCCGCTGACGTGGAAGGAGAAAACGACCCGGCCGCGCTCTGTCGGCACGAGACGAGAGACCACTGGCACTGGGTACCTGCCTGTGATGCTTCGAGGAACAAAGCATGGTGCGAACATCCCAAACACGGCAAGCGCGTAGCTAATTAACCGCGTCCTCTACGTGACTAACACCGGTACTTGCCTGTGAATGGGTCCGTTTGGTTTTCCAGCGCTAGATATTGTTCACAACTTTGATCACTAATTAAAGGTATTAAATAAAGGTATTTTACAAAACTAACTCTAGAACCCCTGTACCAGGACTCTGAAGAATCTAAGGATGGTTACTGTAGCATCACTGTAGCCAATCATCGATTAATTAGGCTCATTAGATTCGTCTCGAAAAGTTACGCTCATCCGTGAAGAGGTTTTGCAAATAGACTTCATTTAGTACTCCATGCAAAAAAGATTCCCTCCTAGCAATGCTAGATGCTAGAAAACCAAACAAGGCCAATCTGTGATGCACTGACGCTCGAAGTGATTTGGTGTAAAGGTTAAACCTACAGCGTGAGGCAACTGTGGCTTCCACGTAGACTTTTTATTGGCAAAAAAAAAAACACTTAGGACGACTTCAACGACACTAACTATGTACAGGGTACAGCTACTTGAGATGGAGGTAAGAGAATAAAAAGAAAAATATTTTATACACTCCCTACTCAAAGTACTCCCTCCATATCGTAAAGGAAGTTATTTCAAGATTGTCCTGAGTCAAACTTTTTAAATTTTGACTGCAAATATTTTTTTATGTGTTAAGTTTAGAAATGTGAAAATGGTACGAGTAGATTCGTATTGAAATATTGTTTCATAAAGTACTCTTTAAATATATTTTATAAATAATTTATAGCAAAAAATATTAGTCAAAGTTATGTTTTGGAGAATGTGTCAATGTCCTAAACGACTTTCTTTACAATATGGAGGAAGTATAACATGAGTCTACTCATGTTTTTTTTGGACACGAGACATAGACAGGTGATTTGTTGGTTTCTAGATAGAACTCTCTCTCCTACTTATCCACGTCGGATAGAGAATGACATGTGCTATCTACATCTCTAATTGTTGGAGATGCCCTTCAATCTGAAGATGTCGGACATTCTTTCTTTGTGTGGGAGAGGGTCGAGTTTAGGATAAATGGAAACTCGGTCAGAAACAAATTGATAACAAGTTAGGTAATTTTTACCAATGCCAACTCTGCGTTTGATGTTGGCGCTATTGTAGGTTTGGCATAAACCACACTACGATGCCTAATCTAGAGCCAAAGCACATAGATTGATCAAGCTCGCCATCCGGAAGAGGCTCGAGCCTTTCAGAGGCGTAGGGACTGGGGAGGCTCTAGCTCCATGGTCCAAAGTCCATCGCCAGCTAGAGGGGCATGGTCCCTTTGCCCCCATATTGGATCTGCCCGTAGAGGATTTTTTCTGTAACACATAATACGTAAGTCGAGTTGTCGAAAAGCTTTTAGGAATGGTGATAGTGTTTTTTTTTGTCTTTAGAGTTAGAATTATGCTTGAAATTTTACGTAACGCCAATCCCTCATCCATGACCCACGAAAACAGTTGAACTTTCTAGTTTTATGCTCGCTCCAATGCTCAACTCATTGTCCTCTGCCGCCACGGCCAGTGAAAATGGCTTGATGTAGATCTAGCTTTTCTACCGCTCCGTCTACCTCTGTCAGGTGCAGAAATCAACATCACAATCGACATTACTTGCAATTTGAGATTTAATAGTGAGTTTGCCTTAATTGGCCACAGGCCTGTCGACGTGGACTTGATGCTGTTGTTGCTAAGGTGTGGCTGACTTGACCCTTATATCATATCGAGCTAGAGGAGAGTGGAATCTCAACCGGTGAAGCGAGTCTAGAAGAACATAAGTTATAGAGAAAGCAACGACGATGTTAAATCTAGAGTAATTGGGCCACTGCAAATTGCAATTGAGTTTGAACATGCTCCACCATGTTGTGGCGAGAAGAGTGGAGACCTTACACCACAGCATAGCCGGGGCATTGCCACCCTCCCTCTTGTATGGGAGTTTCATCTCTTTTTTCGTCTATATGTGGAGCGAAAAATATCAATACAGAAAACAAACTATGAAATGGATCTTGTCAATATTGCAATGCATATGAAGCGGACATGTTTCTTGCTGATAAAGATATAGAATCAGGTCCTATACATTGCAAGGTTGATTCCATAAGGAACCAGATCTCAACTATAGAACCTGCTCCCATGGAGTAAAAAATTATTTTCTCCCACTATCTTCTCTCTTTGTCTAGCCATGCTCTCTTCTTCTTTACATGGGCCTATCTATAGATCCAACCTCTGTTTTTTCAAACATTATGGACAATACAACAAATCACATTAAATCATTATGGGCCCTTTCTAAGATTCAGAAGTCGGTTCTATACATCGAAGCCGCCCTAATAACCCCTTGAATAGCCCCTTTGTCGTTTGCCGATTAACCGAAGAGCAGCAGGGGCAAACCTAGAGAAAGATGCCCGTGCGCATCCGGTCCACGTAATCCCCCGCGTGACAGCGTTCCACGCCTCCCCATTCTTTTGTACCTGAATCGTGGACACCCTACACACGACGCGCCCGAAATCGTGTGCTGTGGCCACCGCCCGGCCCGGAGAGCGCGGCGCAGCACCTAAAACTCTGAAAACAGCAGCAGCTCTGGATTGGCCTGCAATAAACGTCGACGCGAGGTCCGGAGCGGGAGAACGATGCTCCCCTGCTGCGCTCGCGTTTGGACGGTCGGCACCGAGCACGTCCACTGTTTTGCCGGCGAGAGGACAGGGTTCGCTCGCTCTTTTGACGGTCGGCACCGAGCATTTGTTCGGTCTTGCTTCAGGATCCGGCAAAGCCCGGCCCGGCGCTGGCCGGCTCTGAATGCGACCAATTAACACCTCCGCTCGTCATTGAATCGCAACCAGGGGCACCCTGGATTGCCGGTGCAACAAGACATGAAGGGCCAGGGGCATCGTTGCTAGAGAAATTCAGCTCTGGCAATTTCTTTGAAGAAGCTTCTGTTTACATGGAACCACAGTGCTTGTAGCCGTTCTAGCTTTTCTTGGTAACCTAATTGTTTCTAGACATCCGATGACTTTTACACAACTTCTAGAGAAATATTGAAAATTTAGCAGGCCAAAGAAACCTGTAAACCCATGTTCATGCTCCTATACGCGTAGACGTGGCAAAAAAAAAAAAACGAAGCGAAGAACGTAACGGATAAGCGTGTGAGGGAAAGTGCGAAACCACAAAACGGGTCAAACCAGGGGTTTACGCGTAATACCACGACCCCGCCGAGGACCGATTCGCGAAACCCCCCTCGCGTCCCCCCACCCACCCCGACCCGAATTCGATTTCTTCCTCCCCTTTTCCTTTCCACGCGCATCTCCATTCCCCAAGCCGACCCTCTTTCCCCACCTCTCCACCCGCTCCCCCACCACCACTACCGGCGAGCTCCACCGGCGGCAGCGGAAGAAGAGCGGGGGGCCGAGTCTACCAGTAGAGGGAGGAGCGAGCCGAGGCGATGGGGCAGCAGCAGCTGATCTACGCGTTCGTGGCGCGGGGCACGGTGGTGCTGGCCGAGTACACCGAGTTCACTGGCAACTTCACCACCATCGTGGCGCAGTGCCTGCAGAAGCTCCCCGCCAGCAGCAACAAGTTCACCTACAACTGCGACGGCCACACCTTCAACTACCTCGTCGAGGATGGGTTCAGTGAGTAGCCTGCCTTCCCCCTTCCCTCTCGCTTCCGCCCGCCCGGTCGCTCCGATCCGCTCGGCTGCGCCTGGATCTGCGCCTCCCTCTGCTCGATTCGGGGTTCCCGGCGCGTAGATCTCGAGGGGCGCGCTCGATCCGTCCGTTTGGTGGGGTCAGGGTCGGTCGTCTCCAGTGGTTCGGTAGGTTAGATTCGGCGGTTGCTTCGAGGCTAATCTGGGCCACGCGCACGCGGGGTTGTCGCTTACTCTTAGCGAGCGGAGCAGCTGTTTGGACTCCAGTTCGACTTGAGATGTGTTTATGGGAGTTGCTGGAGATGGCTATTTTTAGGGATGTCCGGATATTTCTATGAATGGTTGCATGGTGGGCAGCAGAAAGTATGGGGCCGTTGCATGATTTGTGTTTTGTATGCTGTCAAGGTCGTCCTTGATTGTAGCGAACGCTATCACAGAATCCAGAGCTTTCGGGGTTATAGGATACTGCAGTTGCAGATGTATGCGGTTTCTCATGCCTTCCTTGTGGGATTAAGGCACTGACATGTGTTTCAGATGAAATGATAACGTGCTCTCTTGCTCTTGTTTGTGTTTATTGGAACTTGGAAGAGGCTTCCACTTTACCTTTTCTGTCGGTGTTAGTTGTCGTTTAGCTAAATTGTATTTTCAATTGTGTACTTTAGTTAGTATAAGAGGTTGCAGCCTATTATGTGATAGATGCTGCAATAGCAAGTTCTTAGTGCCTGATATGACTTAGGTCCCCCGTCCCCATTTCTTTATAGTGCAGTTTATTTTAGAACAAATATAGCAAGTTATTATGCAAGGGAAGTTTGCTGCAAGTAACACTACATATAGTACATGATAAAGGGTTTGTCTTGTAATTGTGACCTGTGTGTTAGTGTTAACCTTTATACTGATGAAATTGGAAACTTGAGCATATGTTTCTGCATATATTTGACAGCCTTTAATTGGCTATGCAAATATGGAAGTTCTCTTATTTCCGTTTTCTCAAAAGTCCTCTTCGGTCACTGCTTTTAGCTTTTCTTATCTCTCCAGTCTCCACTGAGTTTTCATCATAGGTTTACACGAAGAATTGATTAATGCATTTGTGCTTTGATGATTTTTTATCTATCAGCTGATACGTGTACATGTACAACATGCTGATGAATGCTGTTTGTTTTTCTACAGCGTACTGTGTTGTTGCTGTTGAATCAGTTGGGCGACAAATCCCCATAGCTTTCCTGGACAGAGTCAAGGAAGATTTCACCAAAAAATATGGTGGTGGGAAAGCAGCCACTGCTGCAGCAAACAGCTTGAACAGGGAGTTTGGGTATGCCATCTTTTATATGATGTTTAATCAATCATATTTACTAGACCCATTCGACTCCCTTTAACAAACATCTATTTCTCTGTACCATTTAAAGATCAAAACTTAAAGAGCACATGCAATACTGTGTGGACCACCCTGAGGAGGTCAGCAAGCTTGCCAAGGTGAAGGCCCAAGTCTCAGAAGTCAAAGGAGTTATGATGGAAAACATCGAGAAGGTACCTTACTACTTCATTAACTCATCCAAAAAGATACACATCTGCCATATACTGGAAATGATGGACATATCAAAATAATTCCTCCTCACCGTATTACAATTTTGATATTTAGGTTCTGGACCGTGGCGAGAAGATTGAGCTGCTTGTTGACAAGACTGAAAATCTTCGTTCTCAGGTAAGGGATTCCTTTATGATGTCAACATTAGTGCATTTACTTTTGAATGTAACTGTGGTGTATATCCAAGACAGTAGGCATGCAATCTTTTTGTCTACAGAGGTTATAAACTTTATTGTAATGTCCAGGGAAAATAAATTCTTATAGAAGTTAGCATAGGCCTTCCTTATGAGGATGAGACATGGATATGGCCTGAATATAGACTTACCCTTAATGTTAGTGCACAGTGAATTAAACTCGACATGTCATAGAAGTCTTAGAATCCGTGCTTACCAATGTGCCTAAAGCACCAATGACATTGTTGGTGAAGTGTCATTATTGCTGCAATAAGGATGGTTACATTTGTTAAAATATTATCTCTAGAATAGGGGCTTCTTTGTAGTTGAAACATCATGATTGTTGTAATAGTTAAATTATTTGGTTGAAGCATCATTTTTAAAATGCTGAAGACAACAAATCATTGTCCAATCTAGCTGCAATTTTCTGTCAGATGACTAGCTCTGTTACTTTCAAGGTGAAGCATTCATATCATGACATGTGACTGTATAAAAGACCAAGCATTCCTGTTGTTAACCCATGCTACAGTCTTGTGTCTGACTAGCACGCCGCTGTGTATGATGAAACAGTGAAACACTATGTTACGCTTCCTAGGTTGATCTCTGGTTAAATTTTGTAATGGACCCAAACATACCCATATGATGATTCTCAGACTTGATTTGATTGCTGTTATGTTACTGACTCCCAAATCTCTATGTTGCCTAATTTACTGAGCATTGGCTGCTTGTTTGAACATGTGTGATTCCTATTGCACTGTTGAAGCACGCAGCAGAAGTTGTTAATTTTTTTTAACTAACTGCAACTTCCGGTGCTGTATATTTCTACACTACAGTTTGCATGTGGCCCTAAAATCGAGTTATAATAATCTGAGATCGCAATACTCTTGTGGGTTTACCTATTTATCTCCTGTGATGGGCATTGGCAGGTAGTGAATATTGAGGGATGCAGAAATAATTAACAAAAATTAAGATGATGAGCACTAGAACAATACCCAGAAGCTTCTTTAAACAGTTTCTTATGACAATTCAAATACACTGCCTGCAGGCGCAAGATTTCAGACAGCAGGGCACCAAGGTGCGGCGGAAGATGTGGCTGCAGAACATGAAGATCAAGCTGATCGTCCTGGGCATCATTATCGCGCTCATCCTCATCATCATCCTGTCGGTGTGCCACGGCTTCAACTGCGGCAGGAAGTAAATGATGCATTATTCTTGGTGGCCAGAGAGTGTTTTTTCCTGATGTCGGGTTGGTTGATTGCTGTTGGTTGGTTGGGGAAGTGACTGGGTGGAAGAGGGGTTGCGTGTCGTGTAATTTTGGATGCTACTATTGTGCATGTATAGCCTTGTATGCTACCTTGGTCCGTTCTGCTATATCAGTAGAGGTTACTACGTTTGCTCTCAAGATCGTCGTTGTTCGACCGTGTACAGAAATAATGCCCATTTCCATCTGCGATTTTCGACTGGACAGAATTCGCATTGAGCACGGAGGCACTGATGTGATGCACTTGCTTCCTGGTTGCTTAAAATCTAATCCTCGGCTATTGCCATTCTGATCTAGGTACGATAGGCTGGACGGCTCCACTCCACCATCTGGCTGTTGGAACCATAGATGGCCATGGGCCACCGTCCAATGACACAATTGTATTGGTGAGATTGGTGAGCCACTGAGGTCATCTCAGAGAAAAACTATTGCAAGGGCCTCCGGCTGATGTGCCTACGAACCTAATTCAAGTGGCTTGTCATTCTTTTTTTTTTCGGGCGCATCCCCTTTATCCCTCCCTGTCCGCTTATCACCCCTCTCTCTCTCTCTCCCCCCGCACGGCTCTCCCTTCTCCTCTGCTCTCCGCCCTCTCCCTCTCTCCTCTTCGCCCTCTCCTCCGCTGGCGAGCAAAAGGGGCGGTGCGGCCTCGGCGCACAGGCCGACGGAGGAGCTCCTCATGGCGGGAGACGCAGAGGCGAAGCAGGGGTAGGGCCACGCGCCCAGCGGCGCAAAGGCAGAGTAGGGGGGCGCGCGGTCGGCGATGCGGAGGCAGAGCAAGCGGGCGTAGATCTGGCGGCGCGAAGGTCCCCGTGCGGCGGTGGCTCCTCGTGTGGCCCCTCCCCGACCGGCACCTCTGTGACGCCGGCGGCCCCCTCCCCGGCTGGCCCATCCTCGACGGCGCCCCTCCCTCCCCTGCCGGCTCCTCGACGGCACCCCTCCCTTCCCGGTCGGCTCCTCGACGGTGACAACGGCGCCCCTCCCCGACGTCGCCAGCCGCCCCTCCTCTTTTCCCTCCACTTTTCCCTCTCCGGACGCGAATGTGTGATGGTTGGGGGGAGCCCTTTACCTCCGTTCGGAATAGCGGACTAGGAGCGATCCGCTTCCTTAGCGGATGGCTCATAGTACTCCGGTGCGAGAGATTTTCCGTTAAGGGAGTGCCTTCCCAGTACCAGGTGCGTACAACCTCAAGTCACATGCAGGCTGAGTCACCAAGATCATGTCCTTCCGGCTGGCAGTTGACGCAGATCTCAGGCGTGCCTGCAACATGTCACGAGGGCCTGAACCAGTGACTGAGGGGGGTGTTTAGTTCCCCCTCCGTTTTGCATTTTGCACGATTCCCAATGCACTTTTTCCTCTCTGTGCACGCGGTCCAACGCGCTCCATTTTACATTTCATTTTGCATTCTGGCAACTAAACACCCCTTGAGAGTGCCACGCTGTCAGGTAGAGCTATTGGCCTTGCTGCTGTTGACGCAGCTAGAGCTAGCAGCACACGAGTCAGCCTTTGACCAGAAGCGTGTGGGTGACGCCGGTACCCACACGCCAGCCTCTGCAGAGCCATGGCTGTTCCCTGTGACTGTGAGCTGAGATCACGCGCGGCGCGTGAGTTCCGCTGCAAAAGCGTCAAGGGAAGGGGGAGGGCCGGAGGGCGGACTGGCGGAGGGAGCCGTATGCCGGTACACGTCACGGGCACGGCTGCCTTTCTTCAGGCTCCAGGGATCCTTTCAGGTTACCAGTACAACTGCAGCAACGCCACAAAGGTAAAGATGTTGCCAGGCCGGGGCAATTAAGCACCTTTCTAGCAAAAAAGTAAAAAATAAAAAAAATCAAGCACCTAATAGTGCATTACTTTAAATCGTCCAGCATCGTAGCACCTAATTGCAAAAAATGTTGTTTTTTTACTTCTCTCTGTTGTTTTTTTTAAACATGTAACCTGTTTCTTGTAAACTTTCTTTTCTCTTGATGAAATACTCCCTCTGTCCCAAAATAAATGATGTTTTAGCTTTTCTAGATACACTCGTTTTGTTATGTATCTAGACATAACAGATGACTGGATACATATCAAAATGAGTGTATCTAGAAAAGCTAAAACGTCATTTATTTTGGGATGGAGGACGTTTTCTAAAAAATCATAAAAATTAAACGAAAGATGATCTAAGCCTAACCTAGCTCGGACTTGAACACCGGCAGTATATATAGCTTGCACAAGTATTCATTATCAGTTGGAGTCCCGCTGTGTAATCTTACACGACTTAGAGAGCATATATATATATTTTTTACAAACGAACAGTGAACATGATCTACCAAATGTTAAACAGCCTCGGGCCACGCATGTCATTCAGAACATCACTGACGCGATTGTGCCAAAGTTTTTGTAAGCCAGATGAAGGTGAAAAGGATTTGCTCCTCAAATACTCTCCCTCCACTTATACTGAGTTCGGAGACTCGAAAATGGCACGGGTAGTTTGATACAAAAAAAAAAGAATTTGTTGACGCAGAATATGGTCAACATACGAGAGCGCTAGTTCGCGCGGGTCGCAAATGGACCAGATCGTAGCTGCCCTGCGCCGACCGGTCAGAGGCACCGGTCAGACCGGCTACCGCCGGCGAGCTACGGGGTAAAACCCTAAAAACACCTCCCGGAAGGATCCGTCAGGGAGAACGTCGTCAAGGGTGCCCTAGGATCGGCAGGCCACCTAGGACGCCTTCAAACGTCGCGGAGACGCAGGAAGAACAGCAAGTAGGGTTGGAAAAGCTAGGGTTTGGAGATGCAAAAAGTAAAGGACAAAAGTAGTAAATTGGATAGATTCGATTGTTGTGTGTTCAATCGGCCGAATCCCCTTATATTTATAGGGAGGGTAGGTCTTATCCCGCAAGGAAACCAATTACAACTCATTACAACCTCGGAATCCTAATTTTAGAGTCCTAGTCGGATTACAACTCAGGTGACCGGTCTGACCGGTCCCCCGCACCGGTCAGACCGGTCCGGGCGTGATCAGCTCCTCGCGCCGTCTTCTGTTCTTCTCCATGCGCCATCTTCTTGTCTTGCAATCCTTCTGGTCCTTGTGCCAATTTTGGTTGTCAACATATGCCCCCTGTTTTTTGGTAAAGCTTGCGTACCATAAAACATGCTAGTACCAAAACTGTCATCTAAGGCGATGTTTTATCATAATTCATCGGCCATTATATTTTTCTAAGGGCGATATTCAAATATCGGCCATATGCCACTTCATGCCTCTTGCCAAACACTTGGATAGTACTTCTTTAAGTACCTCCCGTTCAATGCCTTAGGCAAACGTCCTCCTTGCAATGTCTCCACCATGTAGGAATTTCCGCCATTAATCTTGAATACTCGATATGGACCTTCCCAACTTGGAGACCACTTGCCGAACTTATTATCTCTAGTACCAAGTGGCAATATTGTCTTCCATACTAGATCACCAACTTGAAAAGTCTTCTCTTTAACCTTCTTGTTGTATGCTCTAGCAACTCTGATCTTGTCTTTCTCAATTTCCTTGAGAGGTTGCAAACGCTTATCGGTCACTTCATCAATGTTGTCCATCATCAAGTCATAATAATCACCAACCGAAAGCTTATTCTGTTTAGCAAGTCTATAAGCGTCCAGATTTACCTCTACGGGTAAAACGGCCTCTTGTCCATACACAAGCTCAAAAGGAGTAACCTTAGTGGCACCATGTCTAGATATGCGATGAGCCCACAAAGCTTCAGACAAAACTTCATGCCACCTTCGGGGATGTTCCTCTATCTTCTTCTTGATCAACTTTATCAAAGTCTTATTACTAGACTCGGCCTGACCATTGGCCTGAGCATAGTATGAAGATGAATTGATCAATTTGATCTTATACATATCGGCAAAAGATCGCACTTCCTTAGACATAAAGGACGTACCTTGATCCGTAGTTAAAGTTTGTGGAATGCCGAATCTGTGAATAATATGCTCAGTAATAAATTCAATCACCTCCTTGTGGGTCATATTCTTGAGAGGAACAGCTTCGGTCCATTTAGTGAAATAATCTGTAGCAACTAACACGAAGCGATGTCCCTTTGAAGAAGAAGGATGTATTTCTCCAATGAAATCCAATCCCCATCCACGAAAAGGCCATGGTTTAATAATAGGATGAAGTAATGCAGCAGGTACCATTTGAATATTACCAAATTTCTGACATTCTTCACATCCTTTGTAGTAACGAAAACAATCGTCTATCATAGTAGGCCAATAAAATGCAGCTCTCCTAAGCAACCACTTCATCTTAGGAGCCGATTGATGCGTTCCACAAATTCCTTCATGAACTTCACCCATGGCCACTCTAGCTTGATCAGCATCCAAACATTTGAGCAATAAATCATCGGCGGTGTGACGATGCAACTCATCATCAATCAAAGTATATTTGAATTTTCCTGTCTGTTCCAGAACTAGGATTTCTCAAATATCTGATAATAGGCGCTCTCCAATCATCCAATTCGGCTTTTGTAATTTGAGGATTTTTGGCAACCGAATTTGGATCAGCAGACGCCTGACCGGTGCCTGGATCGGTCTGACCGGTCGCTGTGGACTCGGGACCGGTCTGACTGGTCTGGGCATCGGTCTGACCGGTCTGGCATTGTTCTGCTGTAAGCGTTAGAGCTTCACCATTGACAATAGCAATCAACGGCCTTTTCTTATAAAAGTGTCTTTTCTGGACATTATAGCCGGATGCTTGCTGTGCCAAAGTATTAGCTCTAGGATTTTCACATCTTGGAACATGATATATGGTGAATTCATCAAAATATGGTATAATATCAAGGCACTTGTCAAGATAAATATTCAATGAACCTTCTAAACATTGACAAACCTTAGATACTTGCTGCACAACCAGTAATGAATCACCAAAAGCTTCAACATGCTTTACTCCCATGTCATGCAAAATTTCTAATCCGAATATAGAGCTTCATATTCGGCTTGATTATTTGTGCATTCAACTTCTAATCGGCTAAGAGCTTCAAAAACAGCCCCATTAGGAGAAACAAGAACAATTCCAATACCACATCCGTTCTTGCAAACCGATCCATCAAAGTGCAATTTCCATGGAGTAAAAGTCATGTAATCAATTTCTAAATCATGCTTATCATTAATCCGATGTTCAACAATGAAATCAGCTACAATTTGGCCTTTCATAGATTTCAAAGGTTCACAAGCCAAATCATATTCAATAAGAGCATACGCCCACTTACCGATTCTACCACTCAAAATCGGTCTATGCAACACATACTTGATAACATCGGCTTGATATGCCACAATGCAAGTACTAGACAATAAATAATGCCTCAACTTTGTACAAGCATAATATAAAGATAAGCATAATTTTTCAACAGGTTTGTACCTTGTTTCCGCATCCAAAAGCCTTCGACTCAAGTAGGTAATAATATGCTCCTTACCATTTGTTTCTTGAGTCAAAACAGCTCCAATAACATTATCTTCGGCCGCAATATAAAGCCTAAATGGCACCCCATTCTTACGCGCTTTGAGAACAGGCGGCGAAGACAAGTATTTCTTGATTTCCTCAAAGGCCTCTTGCTGCTTTGCCCCCTAAGTAAATTCGACTTCATTCTTTAACCGAAGTATAGGAGTAAAAGCACTAACTCTCCCAGACAAGTTAGAAATAAACCTCCTCAAATAATTAACCTTGCCCAAGAATTTCTGTAAATCATGCTTGCAAGTAGGCGCTTTGATCTTTTCAATAACACCAATTTTCTTAGGATCTATCTCTATGCCCCTTTCATGTACCATGAAGCCTAAGAATCTTCCAGCCGATACACCAAATGCACACTTCAATGGGTTCATCTTTAAACCATACCGACGCATTCTTTCAAAAGCAAGACGTAAATTAGCCAAGTGAGAATTTAATCCAGCCAATTTGACAACAATATCATCAATATAGACTTCTAGGATAACACCAAGTAAGTCATGAAAAATCAAATTCATTGCTCTTTGATAAGTAGCGCCGGCATTCTTTAAACCAAAAGTCATCACAACCCATTCAAACAAACCAACAAAGCCAGGACATTTAAAGGCCGTTTTGTATACGTCTTCCTCGGCCATAAAGATTTGATTATATCCCGCATTGCCGTCAAGAAAGCTAATAACCTTATGTCCAGAAGCATCATTAATAAGCATATCGGCTATAGGCATAGGATATTCATCTTTGGGAGTCGCTCTATTAAGATCTCTAAAATCAATGCACACTCTAATTTTATTAGAACCTTTCTTCTCAACAGGCACAATATTAGAGATCCATTCACATAGCGACATGGCCGAATAAACTTAGCTTCAAGCAAACGATTAACCTCTTCTTTTATACGATCATAAAACAAAGGATTAAATCGTCTATTGCCCTGTTTAAATGCCCTAAAACCAGGTTTAATCGGTAAACGATGTTCAACTAATTCACGACTTAAACCAGGCATCTCATGATACTCCCAAGCAAAGCAATCAGAATATTCTTTCAATAACTCGATTAATTCAACTTTATAATCGGCTCTCAAATTTTGATTTACAAAAGTCGGCCTTGGTATAGAACCATCACCTATGTTTATTTTTTCTAAAGGATCAGCCGACGTAAATCCTTGTCCTAACTTCTCTACTTCTTCAAAATCATTAATGGCTTCACATGCATCGTTCATATTGGACCGATAATGCTCCACCATTTCCTTTAGCCACTTCTTGCTTGTATCCATCTACTCTTCATTATCTGAATCAACCGATCTTTGAACCGGCCTTAGAGCAGCGGACACGAAGCCATCCTTAGTACAAGCAAGGAACTCAAAGTCCGAAATATCAATCCCGCTCAAGCACTTGACATTATCATGAGTTCCCAAAATAGATACATCGGCCATAGCAACACATGCCGAAGTATCCGCATGAACCACCTCAACTTCGTCACCAACCCATTGAATTAAGCATTGATGCAAGGTAGAAGGCACACATTGATTTGCATGAATCCAATCGCACCCCAAAATAACACTGAAGTTACCTTGCACCTCTGTGACGAAGAGCCGAAGATGAAAAAGCATCGGCCACTGACTCTCTGGGCGACACCGGTCTGACCGGTTCCACCTGACCGGTCTGACCGGTTCCAGTTTCCGGAACTGGAACAGTTGGCAACCGGTCTGACCGGTTAGGGACACCGGTCTGACCGGTCTCGGTCATGTCAGCCGAAATCACTGCAGATGGCTCGGCCTTTTCTGGTGTCTTAGCCTGAACATCTTGTGCACCAGAACCATCTTTGGAACTTTGACCAGATGGTGGAATCATCGGCTTAGCCTCATTGAACCACTCCTCCCTCTTCTTAGCCGATTCTTCCTCCCATTGCTTTTGAGTGCGCAACCGCTGCAATCTCCTCTTCTGAGAATGAGTCAAACCAGAAGGACACCACTTTGGCTGCGTATACT
Organism: Alloteropsis semialata; assembly: GCA_004135705.1. Lineage (NCBI taxonomy): Eukaryota > Viridiplantae > Streptophyta > Magnoliopsida > Poales > Poaceae > Alloteropsis > Alloteropsis semialata. The sequence continues at coordinate 76,189,418 of CM014271.1, read as the reverse complement.
GAGGCAAAGGAACCTTTTTTACGGCCGATGCGCCAATAACATTGGGTCCATCAGCCATTGAAGGATTAACTGCCATGGAACCAATTTGAATTACACTTTTCACAACTGGCTTTGGAATAACAGGAGCAGACTCTTCCTTCTTCTGCACGGGGCGATACTCTTGCTTAGCCGGCTCCTTGCCCGGCCTCCTCTGAAAACCGGTCTGACCGGTTGGTGGGATCCGTCTGACCGGTCCGTGCTGGTGCACGAACGCCGGCCTCTGTGGGGCACCGGTCTGACCGGTCAAGGGAACCGGTCTGACCGGTCCGTGCTGCTGGGGCACGAACTTCTGTCTTTGTTGAAACCCTGCAGGCCTAGGCTGTTGTGGAGTTATTCTGGTATGAACAGGAGCTCCAGGCCGTGGTTGATTAGGTGCAGGACAGTAGGGCACGTACATAATTCCATCCCTTCAAATAGGCTGAGGAGGGGGAGGTGGAAACGGCCTCCACGGCCTAGAAGGACCAGCACCATTGGATGAGCTTGGGCCCTGATTCCACTGTCCTCTTGGTGCCTTCATCGCACCAGAATTCTTTGGTGGCGAACTTGGTCTCTTTTTTAGTGGCCGATCTTGTTGAACGGCCGCGTTGTGCATGTGCTTCGCCATGACTTGATCAAAGGTTGCCTTCGGCTTGAAAGTTTTCCCCTGATCTTTGTCCTGGTTCGTCTTCCAAGTCCCCACTTCAGGACGTTTAGGCACAAAAGTTCGGACCGGCCTCTGGGCCGGACCGGTCTGACCGGTCGCGCCAACCGGTCTGACCGGTGCCCCCTGGGCAGCAGGAGCAACCGGCCTTTGATCCCGCGCTTGAGAGCTTGATTCCCCCTAATTTCAGAATTCTTCACTGTAATAGTCAAGATCTTCTTTCCATCAGGAGCTTGCTTAAGCACAACTTCTCTCCCAAGCACTTTGTCTTGTTCCATCACCCTCCTTGGTTCTCCAATCACAATATTCTTGCCTCCTGCTGTATCGGCATTGTCGGGCCGAACCAACATCTTGGCATCTTTAAGATCCATGGTATTGACTACCATATTGTTGACTGGAAACGGGCGCTTATCAACTTCCATCTCATTTAAAATCAATCGTCCATTATTTAAAGCCGATTGAATCTGTTGACGAAAGAAATTACAGTCATTAGTTGCATGAGAAAAAGAATTATGAAACTTGCAATAAGCACGCCGCTTTAATTCCTCAGGTGATGGAATTTTAAAAGAATATTTGATATATCCATTCTTATGCAATTCATCAAAAATTTTATCGCACTTAGATACATCAAAAGTAAACTTCATCTCCTCCTGCCGATTCCTATGAGTTGGCTTAAGAGATGTGCAAGCAAAAACTTTATTAGATGCTGGCCATACAAATTCAGCAGCCAACACTTCATGAGACTCTTCATCGGAGCTACAAGAATCACATTCTACATTATGCACATTAGCCCGATGAGTCCTGCGGCTTTCTTTTAAGTCTTTGCTTCGGCTTTCAACAGCCAAAACTCTTTGATGCAATTGGTTTACGCTATAGAATTCAGAATTCTCTAATTTTTCTTTAATATGAGAACGCAAACCATTGAAAGCCAAATCAGCAAGATCCTTTTCGAAAATCGAAACACCAAAACAACGGTTTCTAGTATCATGGAAACGCCTAATGTAATCATTAACAGTTTCATCGCGTGATTGTCTAACCGATGCAAGATGTGACAGCTTAAGTTCATTAGTACCCGAAAAGAAGTGATCATGAAACTTTTGTTCTAACTGTTCCCATGAAGTAATAGAATGCGGAGCTAATGATGCAAACCATGAGAAAGCTGTACCAGTTAGAGACAAAGAAAATAAACGCACTTTTAAAGCCTCACTAGAGCCAGAATCGCCTAGTTGTGCCATGTATTGACTAATATGCTCAAAAGTGCTTTTAGTATCCTCTCCGTTAAATTTAATAAAATCAGGAAGTCTAAATCCAGCAGGGAAAGGAACTAAATCAAAGCGAGGAACATAAGGCTTTTGATACAATCTAGCCTTATCCCTAACATCTACTCCCAAGTTCTCCTTAAGAGCTGAAGCCACATCAAGTTTGTACTTAGAGAATATTTTTTCTAAATACTCTAATGAATTATCCTGAGAATTTGGCTGTTGAGTACTATGCACAGGAGTAGAAGACAAATTCCCCGTTTCTGCTTCTCCGGAACCGGTCTGACCGGTTGGACCGGCACAATCTGGTTAGTCGTACCCGACCCTCCAGGGCCGGTCTGACCGGTCACGGCGACCGGTCTGACCGGTTGATGCTGGCCAGATTGATTGGCCGACATCATTCACTGCATCTGCTAGCCGTACCTTCCAAAAAGCTCGTAAGGTACTGGGCCTTGTGAAAATAAATTTTGAACATTTGGGGGTACAGTATATCCAAAGTTTGGATTTTGCGGGGTAAAATTCACAACTTCATTATTAACCCGGCCATAATTAGCCGAATTAGGTAAAGTTGTGAACGGCTGAGGTGCAATAGGCCGAGTAAACATTGGGTTGGATGGTGTAACAGATTGGCCTTCAAAATAATTTAACGGCATACCAAACGTAGGTTGTTCTACAGGTTTTGTTGCCGGTGCTTTAAAATCAGGCGCAATAGGAACTTTAGGAATTAAAAGATTAGGATCGGCGGCAGGTTGTTCAACCATGGGCTGTTTGCCTTCTGATTCTAATTTTTTGTTCATCATCCAGTTGACCAATTTGACATTATTTGCAACCATCATATCCTCCATGTACTTAAGGAAAGCTTCATGTGAGTTTTCATCGGGTTGTACCTGGGGGATTGTTGTCGAAGATGTAGCAGTTGCATCTACCTCCTTGATCTTGGAGACCACGCCCTTGCGGTCCTTCTTGAAGTGCGAGAGGTAGTAGAGTCGTTCTTCTTCCGCCTTCTTCTTCAGGTACTCTTCAAGCCCTTGACGATCTTCAGTGGAAAGTTCATCGTCCTTTACAGTGACGATGTTCTTAAGATCCAACTCAGCGGTGGAACCCATCTGGATGAGTTAGATAGATCGGTTGCACGAACCAGATCTCCAATTCCCCAGCGGAGTCGCCAAAAGTATGTTGACGCAGAATATGGTCAACACACGAGAGCGCTAGTTCGCGCGGGTCGCAAACGGACCAGATCGCAGCTGCCCTGCGCCGACCGGTCAGACCGGTCAGAGGCACCGGTCAGACCGGTTACCGCCGGCGAGCTACGGGGTAAAACCCTAAAAACGCCTCCCGGAAGGATCCGTCAGGGAGAACGTCGTCAGGGTGCTCTAGGATCGGCAGGCCACCTAGGACGCCTTCAAACGTCGCGGAGACGCAGGAAGAACAGCAAGTAGGGTTGGAAAAGTTAGGGTTTGGAGATGCAAAAAGTAAAGGACAAAAGTAGTAAATTGGATAGATTCGATTGTTGTGTGTTCAATCGGCCGAATCCCCTTATATTTATAGGGAGGGTAGGTCTTATCCCGTTACAACCTCGGAATCCTAATTTTAGAGTCCTAGTCGGATTACAACTCAGGTGACCGGTCTCCCGCACCGGTCAGACCGGTCCGGGCGTGATCAGCTCCTCGCGCCGTCTTCTGTTCTTCTCCATGCGCCATCTTCTTGTCTTGCAATCCTTCTGGTCCTTGTGCAATTTTGGTTGTCAACAGAATTTTTTTATAACAATTTACTTTTGCGGCGGATCACGAATATAGTTATGACAAAAGTATCCGTAAATGTTGCGTTCTGATTTCTGAATATCATCTTGATGCCAAAAGGAACACATCATTGGCTGATTATTGGAGAGGATAGGCTCGCTTCTCACTTGTGTTTGTGTCCAACTTGTGCTGCTCGTAAAACAAGAGCCACCGGTAAACAAGACTACGGTGATGACCGATGACATTATTAGTTCGACGTGGAGCAAATCAGATGGTACAAAAGTCCAACACATGATCAGGGCATGGCACGACTCGTTCGACCAGCACAATCTACACACACTCGAGACATGCATGTACGTACATGATGTACGCCCCCCAAGTCACAAGACACACGTACGGGCACCCACGCGCACAAACACACGCAAGACACATCCAAGCAGTGACGCAAACACGTGCGACGTCGCACGCCATGAGCAGCACACACCTTACGGGACGCCGCCAGCGCCGCCACCACCACCGCCACCGAGGCCGCCGCCGCCTCCGAACCCGCCGAACGGGCCGGCGCCGGCGACGGCGCCTCCGAACGGGCCGAACCCGGCGACGCCCCCGCCCAGCGGGCCGTGGACGCCGCCGAAGAGGCCGCCGCCTCTGGTCCGGCCGCCGAACACGTCGGCGGTCTTGGCCTCGTCCACGGCGCCGGCATTGTCGTTGGCATCGTCGTCATCGTTGCTGCCGACGGCGCTGGCGGCAGTGGCGAAGGTGGCGGTGTCGCAGTCGCGGGGCATTCCTCTGGCCGCCGCCGCCGCCACGGCAAGGCAGAGCAGCACGGAGACGGAGGCGATGCACCACCACTTGGCCGCCATTGGGCACTAGCTCTTCGAGGTGGCTGAGGTGAGGACGACTGAGGACAGTGAGTGGTGGTACTGGTGGGGGTTCGAGGGAAGTGGAGCGAGGTTTTAAAGGGCAGTGGCGAGGAGAGGGACTGGTGATTGGTGAAGGGCAGTGTGGCAGCCATTAATGGCGCCCGAGCTAAGCAGCCGTTCAGCAGCTGCCATGGGAGTGTAATAAATCGGAGACGAAGAAGTAGATGGATCGACGAGCAGGCCAGTTATTGCGAGAGCAGGGAATATCGCATCGGTGATGCGAGGTGCAGTAGAACACCAGGAAGGAACAGCACTGCTAGTATCCTCAATTTCTGCTACAGTGCGGCATGGAATCCGATCCAAAGGAGATAATTGATCTCTCTCAGCAAAGACAATTTAATTAGGACGCTTATTTCATATAGGTCCGGGAGCGTTTTTATTCGTAACACCATTTGAGGTCCACATTTTATCTACACCATCTGAGTATTAATCAGTGACGTACGACATGTCCCACAACAGCACAACCAAACAGGGCTAATCGAGTCTCATTCTCAGGGTCCTCATGTTCACTAAACCACCTTGCATTGCATGAAGCTGTAACACTGTTGTCCATACAAAAAATTGGGGTTTCTGTTTTTTTAGCCCATGGAAGAAGTTTCATCAATCCTTCCACAATGGACACACAAGTTCTGATAGGCCTTCCTCATAGAACTTTAGGTTGCTTTGGGCCTCACTCTTGCAAGAACAAGGATCCATGGTGCTTTGGCAGATCTGGAGCTTCTTTCCTTTTACTTTTGCTCCCCCTTTAACTCTCCGTCTACCCTTTAGCTTCTTCCTACGGACCTACACATGCTTCCTGCTTGTTAATTATTGCCCTTTTTTTGGATGGTGCTAATTGTATAGACTGGATAAATTTATAAACATATCATGTTTTTCTACTCTAAAAAGTAAATATGAAAAAATGTATGATGTTTTACAAAAACCCAACACGATATTAACTGGCAATTAAAGAATTCAAAGGCCAATGGTATCGAAGTCTATAACCTGTTTTTCCCCCTTGAAATATGTTCTGTTGTATTTAACACAATGAGATTATTTGCGATCTGTGCAATGCTAATACATATAGGAAAATCAAAATCATCCTTAGCAAGTGGGTCTACTTTGCCTTGGTGCTAGGGCACAGGCCAGAATGGATTTCACATCTCATCATCACAAGATCTATAACAAACAAAGCCTTGGAAATTATTGGTCATTTTATCTCTTTTCCTGTTCCTCTATAGCAAACTTGCAATGTGCTCATCCAACCAATACAAAAAGGGAACAAACTAACAGAAACCAAAAAAGAATAAACACTACTACACACATGTGCAAAGCAAAAAGTGTAATGAAACAAAGGAGCTCTTTGCCATTTCTCTCTGCCCAACCTCTAATTGATGCCTGTCTTTTATTAGAACGGAGCTTGACGGTGCTGTCTTTTGAGTCTTCCAGAACCACCATCAGTAAAATGGCTTTTCCCTCCCAAAAGTGAAAGTTTTTATGCAGAAAATCATCATAAATAGCAGTGATTAGAACATGACAAGCCACCTTGCCTACACCAGCATCCCGGCCAGACCCACCACAGATGTAGCTCTGCTCCTTTCTTCTTGCAACCCAACGATCAGATCCAGAGCAAGTGCTTCGGAAACTTCCATTCATTGGGGCACGGGCACCGCCGCACTGCCACCTACGCTCGGCCAGGTGATCTTCCTGACTCTCCAGCTCCCCTGGAAGAATGCAGAACTGTGAGCCATTGGAAACTAGAGAAAGGGGATGGATTGGAACACCCTGCAAGTGTTGTGCTCAAGGTGACCTATACTATACCACTGCAGCATTGAGCTTTAGATTAACTAATAGCTAATTAACATTGGCATAGTAGGTGTACTTTGTTTGACTGCCTCAGATGATTGTTGACTAATCATTTCGAGTATGATAAGTGCATGCAGGGTACTCAATTGGGGAGTTGGGCTAGATTTGCCCTTTGAAGTGTTTAGCTTAGTATTATCATCATGCATGGGAGCAGGGGACATGTTGGTGCAATGAGGACATCTGAATTCTGAAATTAAAAGTAAACCTTACATTTGGATAGAACAAGATTTACTCAGTAAAGAATTTATAACACGGATGCCTGTTTAGTAACCAATGCTGTAATAGGCACTACCGAATCTATAGTGAAAAAAGTAAGCCTTGAAATCAGCATAAGCAAGCTCTTTCTTACTATAATTTATCACACTTGATTTATTCTACACCGAAGACATGAGAAATACATTTAGGAATTAGGGGTCCATGGAAGGACATGACCAAGAAACTAGATATCATGCCCTTCTCATCTTCTGCTTTATTTGGCCTTTGGTTCCAAATGAGAAACTCAAGTGGTTCATGGAAAGACATGACCATTAAATTGAATATCAGAGTATCAAGAGATCTATGGAAGGGCATGAAGGTAGGGACTTGATTTATAAGTTGCCATGGATTTTTTTCTTGATGAAGAACCAAGAGCTTTCCCTCAAACAAGTATATAAAAAGGAATAGAGTGAGAGAAAGCTGCACATGCCATGTTTGCATGCAAGAAAGAGAGTACCTGTTGTGGATTGGATCCGGTCCATTGGGCACCCTCCTCTTGCTGCTGCTCAAAGGATCACCACCATCCTTCAA
>CM014271.1:76145767-76174316 GCA_004135705.1 Alloteropsis semialata | reverse complement strand
GCTTCCATGGATATGATGTGAATGAAGAGTGAGAAGATGTAGAAGAAAATGGAGTGGAGAAATACACAACTGGCGCTTCCATGGACATGATGGGAAGGAGAACGGAGAAGATGAAGATGTACAAGAAAATGAAGGAGTGGAGAAAAAAAATGAGCTCATGGGTTCTGACCTGTTTCTTCCACTAACCTGGCATATATGCAATTTATTTTTTAAATAATTCTTTGCTAGAATATTCATTCACAAATGGTCGTCGTCACCACCAGATTGCTGCTATTTTCTCATAGTTTGAGATCTTTTGCGAATGTATATTTTTGAAATATTTAAAATATATAAATTTACATATTCAGAGAGACAAGTTTATAGTTAAAATGAACGGGTCCCATAGTACCAAGACACACACAAACACTGCTTCGATGCAGTCATCTTTTATTCAATGGCGTTTTTATTCAACTAGGGACTGGGGAGTAACATTCTCAGAAAAACTAATTAAAGTCTATATATTTGTCTATATACATTAAAATTGGACCTTAGAAAAAAAATTGGATTTGTGGGGCACAACACAAACCTGAGTTACATCCTCAAATTACACTGGGCACAAGAAGGAATATAGGAGAACATCCACTGGAAACATATCATTTGACAGGAGCTCTCAGGACAACCTATCAGTTCATTCCTTAGAAGCATAGAGCCTATCAAAAGCATTAGTGAGTGTGCTAATAGGGTTAACGCAACAGGTGAAAAAGCAGTATAAATGTGACAATTAATTTCCAAACACTAAATAATAGAAGACACCTTTAGGAAGCTAATTTCAAAGAGTACTTGAAAACACAAAACAGGTGAAAAGGCAGTATAAAGGCGACAATTAGTTTTCAACCACTAATGTTGGAATACATATTTAGGAAGCAAATTTCAAAGAGCACTTGGATTGGTAGGTGAAGCAGCCAATGAGGGCTCTCTAGATGCATAAACCAGGAAATTCCCATGTCACAAAGCCTGCTGCAAAAATACCATTTTTAGTTAGTCTTACTTCATTTGTGGATAAATGTTAGATTAAATATACAAAAGCCAATTAATGTATGAACATCAGCACGATGATCTAGCAAATGAGCTACAAACAAAGAAGTTCCAACATGATGGTGTGCGATAAAAGTAATTAGTATAACAATGTCACAATAGTGTGCAGTCTCAAGGATAGTCAACCTTGAGCGATGGTCACATAGGATGACAGAAAACTGAGAGAGGATATGTCTATGAAATTTCATATAAAACAGTTCAAATTTCATAAGAAACAGTTCAATTTCCACATGAACTGGGAAATTTTCTGTGCCAAAGTGAGGACTGAATGAAAATCGAGGTTGGTCTCTAGGATCCCACAATTTTATTATTATACTTCCTTTGAATACCCTTCACATATTGAATCCTACGTTAGGATACTATCCTCACTAAAGCCTTGTGCGCAAAAATACATATTACATGACAAATGTATTTTACCATGTATCCAGTATACAAGTTGTTCCAAAAGAATGCTTGATACTTACATCAAAGGCATTCACAAGCGACGTTTTCCAAGCACTTTGGATCCCTAACAGAGAAAGCTCCATCTCTCGCTTGAAGAAGAGGCTGCAGATGTAAAGAAGTAGAAAACTGTCAAACAGTCAAGTTCCATGAAGTGAAACGAATGACAGATTACATCAGTTCATCCTTTTACAAGGAAACTAAAGCATCTGAATATGCCCACGAATCAAAATTGAATGTGCCTCTGTAGCACAACATACCCCCTACAGTCCTATGACCATAGTACACAATCTACTGGACCATTTTGAATTTAGAATTTTTATGACAATTACATTGAATTTCAAAATTAGCATCTGTCACTGTTCCAACCTAAACATGTACAATACTTAGCAAACCATGATCAGTGCAAACTATGCACCATGCTTACTGCATCACATAACAGACTTCCTCTCAAAACTTAGCAAAATTACATTGTGACTGGTCAATCAAATAGGCCTAGGAAATAGGATAACGTCAGTTTGACGGTGAGAATTAAATAGGGTCTATGGAGCTGGCCTCCAACACAGTACAGGAAAGCCAGTCATCAATCATAATTGGTCGATGTTAGGTTCACTGCCACACCTAGGAATCCAAACTGAGAACCATAAAATTAAATTCTAAATACGATTGATGACTGACATTCTCACTGAATCAATGGAATCTCATTGCATGCATCGTAGGTCATGGCTAACTGTTATATGAATTCTTAACTAAAGCAGTAGCTGTTAGATATACACTAATCACCTATTCTTTGTTCGTTCGGAGGCTTCCAAGTATAACCAGACAGGATTCTTCTATAATTATTATTACCTCTCAAAAACATTTTTTAGCCATACAATTCTTCAATTTAAGACCATCGATCTGTTCAGTTGACCCATGTGTAATCAAACCAAAGCATAAGACAATCTTATTTAGTTAGACATTCCATCAAACAAAAGGTTGGCAAGTGAGGGAACATGCTGCAGAAGCATACTGGCGAGAAGGAGCACGTAGGCAGTGAGCACGTGCGCCCAAGTGTTGGGGAGGTCAGCGGGCATCGTGTGGACCCAACCCAGTAGAGGATCCAATCTTCCCCACGCCGATTCAACCCGCCGACGAGCAGATTAGTCGCGTTCGCCCATGCTCCAGAGGTGGAAGGGAGAGGAGCAATAGCCTCACCCGCAAGCTCCACCGAGCACTGCCTCGCCCCGTGGTCATCGCCTTGGCTGCACGTTGTCTCTTGCGCAGATCTGGGGGCGCTTCCGCTACCGCCGTCCTAGGAAGCCAGACGGGCTCCCAGCAGTTCAGTCACGCGGTGGCATGGCGGAGGGGAGAGGAGAGGAGAGGAGGGGAGGAGGCGGCATGAGGGGGCAGTGGAGGGATGGAGGGCACCTCGCCGGGAGATGGAGAGAGGCGCACGAGGCCACGAGCGGTTTTTTTTTTTGGGAAAGACGGAGACGACAGGAAACAGGCAGCCCAGCGCGGACAAGGTATCGACGTGGGCAAACGCGAAGGGGCAAGAAGATGCGTGAAACGCGGACGCGTGAGGAGGACCCAGCTGTCTTTAAGAAACCCGGATGGCTGAGAATGAGATTGTCTCGCGCCATTAGCCGGGCCTCCTAGAAAAAAGAATCAGCTGGGCCTCCGGGAGCTGTGACCTGCCGTGAGTGAAAATTAGGCCACAAGTCGTTTATTGGAATTTTTTTAATTTTTTTTACGATTTGATACGGCGGAAAGCTAACGGCGGTTAGATTTTAAACGTTTTTCAATTTATTTTCGCTAACCTTACCGTCGTTTTATTCGGCGGTAGGGACCGGCGCGCGGCGGTAGCGTCTACCGCCGAATGAATCGGCGGTTAGGTCCCACCCTCTGTAAAACCCTAAATTCAGTTGAAAATCTCATTATAAATCAGGAAAAAGAAAAACTAGGGTTTGAGCGAGGGAGTGAGGGAGAGGGAGATTCAGCAGCTAAGCCCTGCCGGTTCTGCTCGTCGGTTTCAGGTAAAATCCGAACTCGTAGTTGTAGCTTCATTATGGAATTACTTACTGATATTAGATGTAGTGATATTAGTATGAGTGATATTAGATGTACTGATACTAGTTTTAGTGATATTCGATGTAGTGATATTAGTGTCAGCGATATTAGATGTACCGATATTAGTTTTAGCGATATTTGATGTAGTGATATTAGTGTCAGTGATATTAGATGCACTTATATTAGTTTTAATGATATTAGATGTAGTGAATTAATTTTTTTTTTGATATTAGATTTAATTACTTTAGTGATATTAGATTAACTGATATTATAGTTGATATTAGAGTTAGTAATATTACACATATTGAACCAATATTTAATATGTGTTTCAATGGATCTTAGGATGCCGAGGCGTGGTAAAACAAGTAAATATTGTCAACAAAGATAATGTCCCATACATAGTACAAATTTGTGCCGTTAATGTGTCAGCTTAGGGTCCATCTTATGTACTTTCTTCTGTAATAGTCGTCGCATGAAAAGTGCGTATAAGCTGTTGCCACTGCCTACTGGTGTTCCCGTTCCTATGTGCTTCTGCGGTGACGAGTGCAAGGTCGCCAGGCCCGACGAGGAGAAAACGTATAGGCAGAGATACTGGATATGTGCAAATTATGAGTTTAACCCTACACTCTTATCATCTGCCGCGGTTTGCTGGTTAGAAATTTACATTGCTTAATTTGGCCGCACATTATGATTGTTTGGATTTGCTGCTTGAGAGTTAAAAAATGTGGATTTTTTTTTGTGCAGACCCCTCCCCCGCTATGTGATTTTGAGCAGTGCATCGATACTGAGATTAGTCAGGAAGACAAGGAATCCTTAGAGCGACAGAAGGAGTGGGAGACGGAGTGCAAGTAGCATATGGAGAGGAGGCGTCAAGCTGAGAAAGCAGAAAAGGAGCGTGAAGCGGAAAGGAAAAGAAGGATTCAAGCTAAGGCAGGGAGGAGAGGGAGAAGAAGCTTGAGCGTGTCCGCCGTGCGAAAGCTGCTTTGGAGGAGAATCTCGATGCATTGAGGAAGGGCAAGTGGCCTCGTTGCACTCAGCAATTTCGTATTTGTATGGTTACCATGTGTACCACTTATTTAGACCTGTCATTGTGTTGTGCTGTGTCATGTATTTACATGTGTTGTACTAGGAGAATGTGTTGAACATTTTCATTTGCATTCGCATGTTATGTACTAGCGGACTATGTATTGCTGAACATTTGCTTATCCATTTGCATGTGATGCATGTCATGAACCAAGGTTATATTTATTTATACACAAATCACTACGTTACATGATTCTCTCTGTTCGCCTAAACGGTGAATTAAACGCTTGGACCGTTTAAAGCCGTTTAAACCATTGAAAACCATCTAAACCGTCTAAACATAATTGAGTTTAATGTGATTAAATCAGCTAAATGACCATATAATTCATAATTTATTCAATAAGATAATTACAACTACCACAATCAACGCCGAACTAATTAGCATGGCAAGTTGTTGACGTTCGTTAGCTACACACTTTTAGTGCTATTTAAGTGGTGTTTTGGGACCAATTCATATACTAACCCGCCACTTGGCACTTGAAATAACCCCGTTTTCGCATATGCATGTATTTTTAGAGGATTTTGGTTTACGCAGGTTTTTGAGCTATAAATGAGCACTTCTGGACAAAGACTAAGATCATGCGTAGCGCGGAGGAATGAAGGCCATGTGACTCAGATTTCGTTCGCTCTCATCTATGGTGAACCAACCTTCAAGAATGAGGAAGAGCAAAGACTTGAAGATAAGGTCGGATGACTTCGAGATCAAAGCGAGTCAGGCAGACATATGGAAAGACATCAAGACCCAATCTTATCCCGAAGCAACTGACGTCAAATACCCACATGCATTGGCAAATCAACTCCTGGAGGATCTAGAAGCTTGCACGCGAAAGGTGGTACCGAGGAGCCACAAAAAAGCCTAGGGCCGGCCGGCAACAGGGGGGCCAGGCCGGCCGGCCTAGCATGTTTCTACGCCGTCTCGACCTCCCTTCGAGTTAGGGTTTCCTCGGACTATTTATAGCCCCGATGCCAGGAGCCATGCACATCCATCCACCAGAATTCGGTGAAACCTAGGGCATACACCAAAAGGAGACGACGGCCGCCGCAAGTCCTCAAAGTTGTCTAGGCGATGGCTTAGGCCAACCCTAGCCACCATGGCCTCCCTGCGTGGTTGTGCCTTGGTGGAGTTCATGAGCCAGTTGGAGTCATCAATGGTATGTACTTGGTGGTAGTGATCCAAACACATCTATTATATGAGTATTGTTCTTCATGTCATCTGATCTTTTAGCGACTTGATGCCTCCTTCTATGCTTTCTACCTATCATGAATATGATTGTTCCCTAGTTTACTTCATATGTTTAGACTATATATCATACTTTATGTAATCATGGGGATTAGATCTAGCATGTCGACCCTTCATGATATCTAGACACGTTCACTTGTGAACGCGCCCTTGTTACTAGCCACGTCGATAGGGAGTATCGTGACAGGGTGTGATCCTGTGTAGGGTGGAGTTCTCGGGAGGTTGACCGGAGGTAAGGGTTTAAAGATTGCTTTGAATGAGATGCATGATGTGCTTGCTCTATTTAGCTAGAACTACAACTAGAAGACAATAGACCCGTTTATCTTTCGGTTGTGTTTTATCCTTGCCTATGTCTATGGATGAGATCAACCTATACACTACACTCAAATCTTATAGGTTTTACCCCTTTATATGCAATCAATGCTTCATGCTAGGAATAGATCCGTTAGATTAGATGGGGAACCCTAGTAAGTTCATTGTCGATCCACGGATTGATAAACCTTGGATGGAATACTCTAAGGGAAAAACTACGATGATCCGTGTGCTTGCGGTTCACAATTGGCGCGTCTATGGACCGTCAACATAAGTATATGAAGTGTTATGGGTTTTAGATTTCTTTCAAAAAAAATATTTGGTAGAATAGTTACTTTTTACATGTGCAAATATGTAGACTTTCTAGCATATATGACTTTTACGTACATAAATATGTTAATTTTAGTGTTGCTATACAAAACCGTTTAGGCCGTTTAACTCTGTTTAAACACCGTTTGAACGGCCTAAACGCTAAGCAAAGGGGTCCCACTGTTTTTTTCTGACTGACTGCAACAAACACACCTCACGGATTCAATGGCCCACACCATCTCTTTCCAGAATGTCTGCAACAAACACACCTCACGGATTCGATGGCCCACACCATCTTTCCAGAGTGACTGTAAAAAACACACCTCATGGATTCAATAGCCCACAACATCTTCATCCTGAGTGACTGCAAAAACACACCACACGGATCCATTGGCTCACTGGCTAGGGTACTTGGTGGCCTATTAATATCGCGCTCATTCTTTCACTTAAACCCACATCACAAAAACCAAAATGGCAATCGACGATGACTTAGGGCCAACCATCTATACTGAACTTTCTCCAGAGTTTGCAGAACATTTTCCAATCGAATTCAAGAGCGATTTCGGCCCGCAGCGTAGCCTCCGACCTTATGAGCGCAGAAAGTCGGTGCAGTGGCCAAGATGTATGCACGGTGAGTACTGTGTTGTGCAGGTTCAGCATTCAGCTGCGGAGGGCGGACGGCGATTCTGGTGATGCCCTAGGGGATATGTAAGTCATAACCCTGGATTTGTATGTTTCCATCCACATTTATCATCCTAATCATTTTTCTACAACGTTCAGAACTCATTGGCTCCCGACGGCTGCGGATTTGCAAGGTGGGTGGATCCCCCACCAATCCAGCCATATGAAGAGTACATCGCCTACCTCCACCTCGTCATCGATGAGCTACAGCAAGAGGTGGACAACACTAGGCTCCTTCAAGATGACGTTCCTGATGATTCTGAGGAGGACAGTGCACCAAGCTTTGCGCCACCAGTTTGTTATGACCCTAACTGTCGGTGCTCATGCCACCTAAATAGTAGCCAACCACCGCCGCCAGCGCCACCGATCGAGTCTCGTCCTAAGTTCTACTTTCCCTCGCAGCACTCGGGTGGATCTCTCTTCTCTTTCGAGCAGTAGAACTGGACGCATCGTCGAAGCGTCAATTTAATTTCCCAAAGGCATGTTAGGATTAGCAACGGCGCACATGTTTAGGTTAGAAAGGTGTGCCGTACATGCCATTGCAAGGTCAAGCAATGTATCCTAGTGCTATTCTTCGTCTAGTTAAATGCAGCTTGGGGTTTAATATTCTTGTTTTAAAACTCATAATATTGTGTTCGACTCTTCATTTTTCTTCGAATGAGAACGAATGCACAGAAAAGACAACACATCACTGCATTGAATTGCCTTGGCTTTCATTGAATTTAAATTGCATGACAGAAAAGGTCATGGTGCATACAGCAATATTGCCTACAGCACCATTAACCTTTGACCTAAACAATCTATTACATTTTGCATTGGCACGTGACGCGACACAATTAACATGAGTCATCCTAAACCTAACATGCCTTAGAGAATTTAGATAGCCTGGCAGATAACTTCATGGACCCCATGAATCTCTCTTCTCACGAAATTCCTTCCTAATTTGTTCAATATCCTTCCTAAATTGCTCATCTGCAAGCCTGTTAGCTTCAGCCCTTTGTGCCGTCTGTCGTCCTTCCTCGGCTCTCATCGTCATCTTGTCCCAGCGCATCTGGTCTTTCCAGCTGATGGAATCGTCGATCCATTCGGTGAAGTGACACGCCCTGGTGTCCGGTGTAGCGGTCCTTTTGCCTCCCTGTGTCAATTCGTAAAAAAATGATAACAATGTTAGTACTACAAATAATCTACATTTCATCTTCTTTGAGATCATTACTTGCGAACTGTTTGTTATCTCATGGATCCTCTGGCAACACTAGTACCTCCTCCTGTATGTGCCTTCTTCGAATGAGATAGCCATCCCACTGTTCATGCCACAATAGCACTCGGGTGGGATCTCATCCTTTGGCTTCTGGTTGGCAGCAAGAATAGATCTCTCTGGATCATTGCAAGGAGCTCCCTCCATGGCTTCCATCTCCCAGCGCAGATGCATGAATCCACCTTGCCTCCTATACCTAGACCCACTCTCACTCTGGTCAGTCATTTTGGTTTTTGTGATGTGGGTTCAAGTGGACGAATGAGCGCGATATTAATAGGCCACCAAATACCCCAGCCAGTGGGCCAATGGATCCGTATGATGTGTTTTTTGCAGTCACTCAGGAAGGAGATGGTGTGGGCCATTGAATCCGTGAGGTGTGTTTGTTGCGGTCACTCAGGAAGGAGATGGTGTGGGCCATTGAATCCGTGAGGTGTGTTTGTTGCAGTCACTCAGGAAGGAAATAGTGTGGGCCATTGAATCCGTCAAGCAATGTACTAAATCGCAGCCATGATTATTAATATAAAAAATAATAACCTATAATTAAATATTTTTCAACCATTATTTTAGATTGGAAATAGTTACCGCCAAATGAAACGACGGTTAATTAAACCACCGTTTCATTTGGCGGTTTCAAGGAAGCTCGGCGGTTCTGTGAGAAACCACCGAATGAACCGGCGGTTGAAGCAAGAACCGCCGTTTGAATCGGCGGTTTACTGAACCGCCGGTTCAAACGGCGGTTCATCTAACCGCTGTTTGAATCGACGGTTAGATGGGCTTACCGCCGTATCATTTGGCGGCAGCCATATGATACGGCGGTTGGGTGATAGATTTGCAAAATCTGCCATCCATGAGTTGTTTTTGAAAAATCGTAAAAAAAAATCCTTTTATTGTCTTTGTGTGGACCGAATAGTGAAAAGAAAGTCCAGAAGGCTCGTCGCAGCCCATTTCTTGTCGCCCACACAGCGCCGTGGCGGGCTGGCGGTGGTATCCCCGGCGGCCCCGCCGCCCCGCCGCCGTCCGACCCAGTCTCGAGCTCTCCGACGCTTCGTCTCTCCCCGTGTAATACCCGTGGCCGATCGGCGATTTGCCAATGACGTGAGCAAGACAAAGGAATCGAGAAATCGGAGATAGCTGGAGAAGGAGGAAAGATTTTCCCCTTTTCTTAGTTTCTGAATGTTCAAAGATAGATGAGTACATACGCTCGATACACATGGCTTATAACCACGCCGTCACACACACTGCCACCTGGGCCCCACTACCACTCAATCCACCAATTACAACGTAACACGTCAGCTACTCAAGTCATTCCCGCCGATGCCGAAGACGTCTTTCTCGTTTACGCCTTGTCTGCACCATCACGTATTACACCTCCCCCGGCTGAAGATCTTGCCTGTCCCCAGGCAAGCGCATCAGGAAAGCGAGCTTTCAGCACGTAGTAATCCTCCCAAGTAGCTAACTCTGCAGGCAAATTGCTCCACTTGACCTTGATTTGAGGAATTGCTGAATTACCTTTTTGGACCAGACGCCGGCTGAGTATACATTCTGGTGTCACCGAGCCAGCTTGCAAATCCACTAGTTTTGACACATCTCCATACTCAGGTTGGCTGTTTGGTATAAATGGTTTCAGTTGTGAAATGTGGAACACTGGGTGGATCAAACTCCCTTCAGGTAGTTCAAGTTTGTAAGCAACTGATCCAACTTTCTCCAGAATTTTGTAAGGTCCAAAAAACTTGAAAGCCAACTTTGGATATGGTCTGTTAGCAACAGATGTTTGAGCATAGGGTTGTAACCTCAACAATACGAAATCTCCTACCTGGAACTGTAAATCCACCCTCTTTTTGTCAGCTTGGATTTTCATTCTGTTCTGGGCCTTTGCCAAATTCTCCTTTAACAAGTGTAGGTGGTGCTGTCTGTCCAAAGCCAACTCTAGCACTGTCGGATCTGTGTGATCAGTGAGTAGTGGTGCAGCACCAATATTGGGATCATAGCCATACAAAGCCTTGAATGGAGAACAGCCTAAGGCAGTGTGATAAGAGGAATTGTACCAAAGTTCAGCCAGTGGTAACCAATGTTTCCAGTGAGTTGGTGAATCATGCACCATGCATCTCAAATACATTTCCAAACACTGGTTGACCCGCTCGGTTTGACCATCCGTTTGCGGATGATAAGCTGTGCTCATTTGTAACTGAATTGCATACAACTTGAGTAATTCTCTCCAGAAAGTGCTGATGAAAACCTTATCCCTGTCACTGACTATGGATTTGGGTAGGCCATGCAACTTGATCACTGTGTCCAGCACTAACTTGGCTACAGCAGGAGCAGTATAAGGATGTTTCAATGCATTGAAATGTGCATATTTGGTGAATCTGTCGACCACCACTAAGATGACATTGTATCCATCACACTTAGGGAGGCCCTCTATGAAATCCATAGAAATATCTTGCCAGGCTCCTTGTGGGATAGGCAACGGTTGCAGAAGGCCAGAAGGATGGCTGTGGGAATGCTTAGCATGCTGGCAGATAGAGCATTGCTTGACAAAATTTTCAACATCAAGTTTCATACCTTTCCAAGAGAAGTATTGCTTGAGCCTATGATATGTGGCATTCACTCCAGAATGGCCCCCAATTGGAGAAGAATGAAGAGCAGCAATAAGCTTGGTTTGCAATGCAGAATTTTGTGCAATCCAGACTTTCCCTTTGTATCTGATGAGACCTTCATGGAGTTCATACCCTTCAGGAGTTGGTGAATGAATGGCCAACTTGGTTAATAAATTCTGGGCAAAAGAATCTGTGATATAAGAATTGAGGACCTGCTGCATCCAGACTGGCTGCACTGAAGCCACAGCTTGTATAGCCATCAGATGACCCACTCGTGATAAAGCATCAGCTGCCAGATTCTCCTTGCCTTTTCTGTAATGTATCTTAAATTTCAGACCCATCAACCTTGTCATTATCTTCCTCTGTAGGTCGAATGCAAATTTTGTTCACTGAGATAAGCCAAGCTCTTATGGTCGGTTCTGATGATAAATTCATGCCACTGTAAATACTGGCGCCATCTTTCCACAGCCATGATCAATGCTAGGAACTCTTTCTCATAGATGGATGTGTTTTTGTTCTTTTCCCCCAAAGCCTTACTCAAATAAGCTATGGGTCGCTCTTGTTGCATCAGTACAGCACCAATGCCAGTGTCACATGCATCTGTCTCAATGATAAAAGGCTCATGGAAATTAGGAAGAGCAAGAACAGGTGTAGTTACCATAGCCTGTTTGAGAGCTTGGAATGCATGTTGAGCTGTGTCAGGCCAAGTAAACACCTTCTTCTGCAGCAGTGTGGTCAAGGGTTTGGCTAAAGTGCCATAGCCTTTCACAAATTTTCTATAATATCCAGTCAACCCCAAAAATCCTCTTAACTCAGTAAAATTGGTAGGGCGTGGCCAGTTAAGCATAGCAGTTGTTTTAGAAGGGTCAGTGGCTACTCCTTCAGCTGAAATGATGTGACCCAAGTATTCCAACTGCCCTTGAGCAAATGAACATTTACTTTCCTTCAAATATAGCTGATGTTCTCTCATTTTGTCCAGCACCAGTTTAAGATGTTTGGCATGTTCTTGCAAAGTTGGACTGTATATCAAAATGTCATCCAAGAAAACTAACACAAATTGTCTGAGGAAAGGTTGAAGAATGTCATTCATGAGACATTGGAAGGTGGCTGGGGCATTTGTAAGGCCAAAGGGCATAACTCTGAATTGATAATGACCTTGATGTGTTTTGAATGCAGTTTTGTACTCATCAGTCTGATGCATTCGAACTTGATGATACCCAGACCTCATGTCAAGTTTAGTAAAGAATTTGGCCCCAAATAATTCATCCAAGATTTCTTCAATCAGTGGCATTGGAAATCTATTCTTGACAGTCATATCATTCAATTTACGATAATCAACACAAAAACGCCAACTACCATCCTTTTTTTGAACTAATAAAACAGGGGAAGCAAAAGGGCTACTGCTGTGTGTAATGAGCCCAGCCTCTAACAATTGTTTCACTTGCTGTTCTATCTCTGTTTTGTGGTGTGGGGAGTATTTGTAAGGTCTAGAATTGACTGGGACAGCAGTAGGTAAAAGAGGAATGGTATGATCATGAACTCTACTAGGAGGTAAACAAGTGGGTTCATGGAAAACATCACTATAATCAGCAAGAATTGAAACAATAGCAGGATGTAAAGGATCAGGGGTACCCTCAGGTGTAGAATGGATAATGGCATAAGCCCACACATCATTGCCCTTCTCCCATTTGATGAGCTGGTCAGCAGGCAACTCATTCACTTGAAGTGGTACTGGCTGAACTCCTTCTAACTTCACAAGGATACCAGAGTCCATGAACTCAATTGTTCTTTGCTGCCAATTACAGTTCATAGGACTATGCAGTTTCAGCCAGTCAAAACCCAATATAGCATCATATACTTCCAAGTCAAGGACTTGCATGTCAGTGCTCAAAGTGTAACCCTGACACCACCAAGTTAACTGGGGTACCATAGTATCAGTCACTAGAAATTCCCCATTAGGTAACTGAACTTTCTGTGCCACAGTTTTGGTTGGCTGAATCCCCACTTTCTGAAGAAAATTTGGACTGACAAAGCTATGTGAACTGCCACTGTCCAACAGCATTAACATCACTTTGTTGTTGACCACAGCCCTTATCTTGATGCATTCAAAACCCCCACAAGAAGTGAATGCATTGAGAGACAGATGAGCAAACTGCTCATTCAAAGAATCTTCCACTGCCAATTCATTCAACACTTCTTCTGTCAGATTGACATCCAGGTCATTGATCACCATAGCATGTACCTGAGATTTGGGTCTTTTAGTGCATTTATCAGCATGGCCTGGTTCATATTTTTCAGCACAGTAATAGCATAGCCCATTAGCTTTTCTGTAGTCCCTCTCTTGTCTCTCCCTCCAGAGATTGCTATTAAAGGGTTGTTTGTGATCACTTCTGGGTTGACTGATTCCTGGTTTGGTCTGCAATGGAAGCTTTTTTGTTTTAGTCTTTCCTTTGTCCATCATTCTCTGCTGTATCTTAGCTAGCAAAATTGCTCTTGTCATAGTGTTGGGCAGTTGCATTTGTACAGGTGTTTGGATGTCTTCCTTCAACCCTTTGATGAAACTGGACACAAAGAATACCTCATCATGGTAATTCGGGTTATGCATACAGACTTGATACTGCAGAGTTTCAAAGGCAGCTGTGTACTCCTCCACAGTACCAGTTTGTTTCAACTCCAAGAGTTCAGTGAGTGCAGACCTATAATCATCAGCTCCAAACTTTGCTTCCACTGCTGCAACTAAAGCTTCCCAAGTGGTCAGTCCCTGAGTAGATTTGCAGACCTGAAGCCACATAGCAGCAATGCCCTCAAAATTCATGCAAGCCAAGTTGAGTCTCATGCTTTCAGGGATTCTGAAGAATGTGAAGAAATCCAAGCACTTGTCCTTCCAAATCCTTGGTTCTTTGCCATCAAACACTGGAAATGAGACTTTAGGTTGTGGTCCACGGTAATGTTCTGGGGAATCCTGAGCATGGGAATGCTGAGACTGGTTGGGATTATCTGGAACACGTGAAGGTTTTGGTGGTCGTGACTAGTGGGATCTGAACCTTCGTTCAGGGATACGAAAGTGGGTTGGACTACCCTCAGAATCATCAGAAGTAGTGTGCAGTTGTTCTATAGTCAATTTTTCCACAGCTTTACCAGTGATATCAATTTGCTTGGCCATATTTCTTTGCTCTGCACACATATCACCCACAACCTGAACATTGATATCCATCTGAGTTTGGAAATCTTGTTGGATTTTGGCAATATCCTCCACTCGAGCAAACAACAGGTCCAAACTGTCCATGACATCCTTCCACCTATCAGTATCATGTTGCTCTACCTCTGACATCTTGTCAAGCAAAATTTGACTCTGGACAGAAGGCTTAGTAGGCGCCGTTGTGTCGTGTGTGTAGAAACCAAGCAGAGGTACAGATCTGACTGCTACGCACCTGATGAATCCGACCGAGATGTTGTGACTCCAGCAGAAATCCCGAGAAATCCGCCGTCAAATTCGATGCCGACGAACGAGTAGAGTGCCCTCAAACCAAGATCAACCACGGACGCGGTAGTCGGTGTGACCACCGCCGGGGATTACGATCCAGATGTCGAAGGGTTTCTGCACTCCGCTCGATCCGCACCGCGTACAGCCGATGTGGCTGTCGCCGTAGTCCACGTTGCTCCTCCACCAAATCAGAACACCACCCACGAATCAGCAGCTCCAACAGAATCACCCGCAAGGGAAACTCGCTGGACTAGGATTTACGAAAGGAAACGGCGGATCGTGACCGGTTCTGCGCGGCACACAACCCACCTATCCCCAACCTAATCCGTTTGCAAATCTCTCCGACGGAGTACCGTGATTCAATCGGAAGCGTACCGAGGAAAGCCGAATCTGATACCAATTGTAATACCCGTGGCCGATCGGCGATTTGCCAATGACGTGAGCAAGACAAAAGAATCGAGAAATCGGAGATAGCTGGAGAAGGAGGAAAAATTTTCCCCTTTTCTTAGTTTCTGAATGTTCAAAGATAGATGAGTACATACGCTCGATACACACGGCTTATAACCACGCCGTCACACACACTGCCACCTGGGCCCCACTACCACTCAATCCACCAATTACAACGTAACACGTCAGCTACTCAAGTCATTCCCGCCGATGCCGAAGACGTCTTTCTCGTTTACGCCTTGTCTGCACCATCACGTATTACACCCCGGCGCTCCCCTACCAATCTCCCCAGCCGCCGGCCGCCCCCCGCTCGCCTCCGCATCTCAGATCCCCGTCTCCCCGCCACCCCGTCCGCGCCGCGCTGGCGACCACCTCGGTGCAGAACGCCTCGACGGTCCGGTAAGCTCTCCTCGCGCGCCTTCCGGCTTCACGCGCCCCGATCCCTGCTCGTCGCGCGCCTTGATTCCGCTCACCTAGGTCTAGGTGGGTGGAGATGGGTTCCTCCACCCTCCGCCATTTTGTTGGATCCGTGCGTGCGCTGACAAATGCGAGGCTTCTTCTCCTGTTGTCGCAGATCCGCCACGCCCTGCCTCGCCGATGGCGCCGCCGAGCCCGCGCTCCAGGGCCAGCCTCCGGCCGTTGCCCCTCGACGCGCTGTACGAGGTCCTGCTGCGGGTCCCGGCCAAGGACCTCTGCCGCCTCCGCGCCGTCTGCCGGCCGTGGCGCTCCCTCCTCTCCGACGCGCACTTCATCGCCGCCCACGCAGCCCGCCACCCTGATCCGCTCATCGTCGCCGGCTGCAACTGCAATATCCGTCGTCCGGGCGCCGGCCACCTTCTCGACATCATGGACCTCTCGGGCCGCGTCATCAAGGGGATCGGGGCAGTGAGGGAGGTGTGCGCAGTGACCCTGACCGCACAGCTTGATGCCGTCTGCGTCCTGCTTGACACCAGCATGAGCTACCTGTTGCTCAACACGGTCACCGGGGCTGTGTCTGCGTTGCCTCAAGGATTTGCAGAAGAACATCCATTGCAGGCGCGGGACATCTCCTGTTACATGCACTTGGTTGCGGTTGGGAAGGTGGCCTCGACAGGGGAGTACAAGGTGCTCCGTTTGCTCCGGAGCTATTTCCAGCTGGAACACCTGTGTGAGGTCTTCACCATCAATGGCAGCAACCATGCTCGGTGGAGAGGAAAGAAGGCCACTCCAGAACGCATTGACCTCCGCAAGTGGAGCAGAGTGTCCGTCAATGGTATTGTGTATTTCTTGTCGCGTGAGCTTGTCATGCACCAATATACTGTGCCTTTACGCCTAGCTTCGTTCGACCTGGAGACGGAAGAGTGGAGGGCTATTCTCCTAGGACCCCCAGATCTGGATCTTATGCATATCGATTTTGATGGTCTCTCAGTGGTCTCCCTGAATGGTTGCCTAGTTGTGGTTCATTGGATTCCATCTTCTTCTATGGACCTATGGTTTCTGATGGACTTCGAAAATGGTTCATGGGTCAAACAGCATAGCATACAACTTAAGTTGAGTTTCTGTGATTATACTCCTGTACTTCCCTTTTTGGTGCTAAATGATGGGAGAATACTCACTTACATTAGACGTAAGGGATGGCTTAGGATTTATGACCCAATCACCTGCACTTACACAGATGTGGCGAAGATTGGACCTCATTGTGAAATTGGTCTGTACACGGAGAACTTATTGAGCTTACCTGATGGTGCTGCTGCTGCTCAGTTGATGAGGTGAAAAGGGCGATTCCGTGGTAGAGATTTAGTTATTGTGCTATCAAAGCTGACTTGTTTGATGCTGTTAAAATGCTACATGGAATACTGATGCGCAGGAGCTGCTCCAAACTGACAAACCTCAACTAGTGCCTCTCCCAAAGTATGAGAGCATTCTGTGGAGTAGTTTCATTGTTGTATATAGGTTATTATGAAGTGGAGTTGCTTGATTAGAAAGCTTAGCCAAAGGGAGATCTTTATGTCGCTACAGCGAGGAAAGTTGAGGAGCTTCTGCTTTGATATGCCTTGGTTCTGGATGCTTGTGCTGCATTCTGTGATTTTACAGGCGTGACACAACTCTGATGCCACACTCGTGATAGGGCTTGATCAGATTTTGTCGTTTCGATCTGATGTTCTTCTTGCAAGCAAGCACTAATTGGCCGCTGTGGCTCCTGGTTTGATTTGGATTCAAATATTTTGTCAGTATTTGTATTCTAGTTTGATTGCATCAGAGTACTTTAATTGTATAGAGTCCATGTATTAGCAAGAGCTGGGGAAGACTTAAAAAATTGTAGTAGTTCGTCTGTGCTTGTTCCTGCTTTTTTATGTCGAGTTCTGAACCAGTTTTCACAGACGTGCTGCAGCACTAGTACATTGCTGCGGTTCTGATTATGATATCAACTTGCGAGATTTTTTTATTACACTCTCAAGACTCGACAGATATTATAATTTTCCGAGCGTTTACAAGGGTTTACCCGGTTCTGAATGCCCAGATTTCTAGAAGCTTATATAGGATTCCACCATTGCTCTATGTAGCTGGAAACAAATAAAGTATGAAGTTTGTCAAAGACGACAGTTCACCATCTCTATCTCTGAAGATAAATAAGAACTCTAAGTCCTGTACACAAGACACCGCCACCCAGGTCAAAATTTCTATATCAAAAAAAGTTTGATGCAGCTACAAATATCCACAGGTATAAAAAGAATCCCCAAGAACATCGATCAGGGTGTCAGAATCAGTGGCTGAAACAGGCCACCGACCAAAAGAATGAACTAATCACCGCACCGTATCACAATCCCAAAAGCGCAACCCCCTCATCCTCAGCGCCTCCAATGGTCTTCAGTTGTTACATAAGCGAGCTGTGCTTAATACCCAAAAGCGCAACCCCCTCACCCTCAGCGCCTCCAATGGTCTTCAGTTGTTACATAAGCGAGCTGTGCTTACGAAGTTGATCATCTCTCTTGCCCCAAAACCAATTAGAATTAGCCGCAGTTTTTTCGCCATCGTCATCTCACATTGCAGCATCGGGCGCTCCCTGACTGCAGTTTTCGCCACAGGCAGATCATGTGCTGTGGGGACTGGTAGTGCGCTGTGAAGTAGCCGTCATAGCAGCCTGACTGGTAGAACCGGACGTCGTGCCTGATCTCCACTGGCCGCCGCGTGTTGTTGAACTTCTCCACCCACATGCCCATGCTCACATCCTCCATCTTAAACAGCTGCGCACCAAAAAATGAACACAAGCATTCAGCTACTTTGCTTGTTTGGATGGAGAATGCATGTCAATCAGCTACAGAGAAGTGACTCTTACCCGAAGCGTCTGATTGTCAAATTCAGATACAATGTATTGTGCAATGTCAGATGAAATTACGTAGCCAGGTCCATTAGCATAATTCGGATACGCTTCTTCCGGCCATTCCTGCATAGAAAAAAGAAACCGATCTCAGGGATAATGTCACTATCTTTTTTGTGTCTAGATTGTCAAAGAAGAGTGTTGTCCACTCCTGAAAATTAAAAACTAGAATAGAGAAAGAGGTGACAACTAAGGACAGGACAGCTACAGCTGTAACCAACTTGTCAAATTCTGGCGGCTTGTGAACAATTTGCACATATAAACTTGCTGAGTCTACTCATTGTATGCCAAAAAAAATATAAATATTCAAGGATTTTTTTTACAGGCCTAAGCTAGTGATACATATTTAAATGATAAATGGTCAGAAAGGAGAAAATAAACAAAAGAAAACATGTAGATGATGTTTGGTTGCCAGCAAATTGAAACATAGATGCAGGATACTGGAAACTATTGTTTCTGGTTCCTCGAAAGAGGAAACAGTTATATATTCTTTTTAAAAAATAGAGGAAACAACAATTTACCTCGTAAGTTACGGCCCACTTGCCAGATCTTAATGGTCGATGGAAGTAGTTGATACTACCCACATACACACTTTTATCGCTTCGAACTTTCTTCACTTGATCCAGTACCGAATCAATTCTGACAAATGTATCGTCATCACATTTCATTACATACTTTGCTGGGACGACACGCACCTGCATTAAAACAAAGGAAATTTACTTAGTATAAAGACCAATGAGATCAAGCTGCAAAGTAACATGGCAGAGCAGCTAGCATGTAAACATGTATTGTAATTGCCAGACAAGTTAGAGATCTTACTCCATATTCAGCAATAGCAACAGTCTTCAACACAACAAGTTCATAGCTATCAATGAAAGGTACAATGACAATGTCACAGAAGAACTCCGCCTCCTTTTTCAACTCTGCATTGACCTCGTTTTTTCCATTCTGCGAATTTGCTTAATTCAGTCTCAGTCTGCAATATGCAAATGGGTAGTAAAAACATTGAGCCAAGGAGGTGGGAGTTACCAGAGCCACAAAGAACCGAGCTACAATATTGGATGATTTCCTTGTATACATCATCCAGGACTTCCTTACAGCCATTCGCTCAGCAAAATGGTTGGCTGCTGAAAGAATGCCAATGAAGAGCTCAACTGGTTCAGTTGGCAGTGGTGGGGCCCTCCACTGCTCAGACATCTCGAGGTATCTCTCCGGTGCGAAACTAGGGTGTGAATTGGGTAGAGAGCTAGAGAAAACTGACTCAATATCAATGTCTCCATTGAGAGTCAATGCAGTTGCATCCTCAAGAGAGTAACCCTGCAGAGAAAATAAGCTGGCAACACTTAGCAAAGCATACACATTAGAGCTGCTCATCAAGATTTATTTGGCATTAAGGGTGAACTTACAGTGCGGTAAGGAAATGAAGCAACATGCCGCCCATCAACATTGACATGGTAGCCTTCCAACCCAGCTGTTAGAGTCATAACAAATAGCTTGCCTTCTGCGAATGGGTATGGCCAACTGATGTGGACATCCTTTGGTCTGCCGATCAAACGTTTCACCCACCATTTCATCTTTGACTCCTCTGACTTGTTGTCATCGTCGCGAATCCATTTCTCACACTTGAGTTGCCCATCAACTGAAACACAAAAGTGAGATATCACATGAATCATATGCCAATGTTTCAAAGCAAAGTTAGGGATTGCATTCTTGAAGAAAAAGAAATCCAGGTTTCACTTCAGTTTCAAGTTGAAGCGTTTTTGGGTAAATTGAAAGGAAATGCTGACTGCCCCAAGGAACGTTCTCTCAAGTAGTCACAACACCAAATTTTGGTCATTGCTGTTGTGCCTTTGCTAACTACAATGACTCATTCAAACATGGTTCTGTTTGGATCCACCAGTTATAAAATTTAGTACTACTGTTTATAACTTTGACCACTAATTAGGGGTATTAAATAAAGGCAGTTTACAAAACCAGCTCCACAACCCCTGCGCTAATTCGCGAGACGAATCTAATGAGGCCTTTGACCGTATGAACAGAGGATGGTTACTGTAGCATCACTGTAGCTAATCATGGATTAATTAGGGTTATTAGATTCGTCTCGAAAAGTTACACCCATCTATGAAGAGGTTTTGCAAATAGACTTTATTTAGTACTCCATGCATGCAAGATTCCCTTTAGCGCTTTTGGAACCAAACAAGGCCAAGCTTGTTTTAACAGCATTTGATCATCGGGCAACTTAAACTAGCTGGAACTCTACGTTATGGAAACAAAGCACATGTAACACAAGAAATTGTGCGTTCTCTATAATAATATATATTCGGGGAGGAAAAAGAGAAAATGAAGTTTAGTCTCCCAAGTATCAGTTGGCAGGTCAAAACTCTACGGCCCTGTTTGTTTCCGATTATAATCGGCTTATCGGTGAAAATAAGCGATAATCCCACCAAACGCCTCGCTTATTTTCGCTTCTGTGGTAATCCGCTTCAGAGATTTAAACTACGAGAAGCGAGAATCGAGAAGCGAGAAAATCTTCGCTTCTCTCGTACACGCTTAGATTATAAGCTAAGCGAAAACAAACAGGGCCTACAGCTCTGAAACGCGGTTTCAGGTCAATGTGTATTTTCTAAGATTCCACTGATCTCAAAATAAGGACACATCACCATCAGTTCCATCGCAACCACATTCTCCAAAAATCTGCAAAAAGAATTCTAGAAATCTCCATCCAGCACAAAGTTTGTACTCCGTCCCCAGTTCCTACAAGCCAGCTAGGCTCTTCCACGCAATCAAGACCTCTGAAGTTGACCGTCTTCAATTTTTTTTGTAACTAACAAACAACCATTCGCACTCGCCGTACCAACCTCGATCTTTGTAGTTAATTCAGATTCAGATACAAACTAATCTAGCATGCAAGCCAGAACATTGGACGATTAGATCGAAGAACCAAAGTAATCGAACCATCGAATCGAAATTAGCCCGACAAATCTGGGGGTCGATGGAGAGAGGTTGAGGTTGACGACAACTCACCGGTGTCGTCGGCGGGGCGGGAGGCGAAGCCCTCGCAGCGCTGCGACTGCCCCCACTGCATCCGGTAGCAGCTGTTCATCTCGATGACGGGCTTCCGGCTGTAGTCCCCGCGGATCCTTGGGTTGAAGTGCAGTATCCTCGGCGGCGCCTCGCCGTCAACGGCCTTGGTGCCGACGAGCTCGACCATGAACTGCGACACCATGACGGCGGCCTCCCCGTCCTTGCGCTCGGCGATCTTCGGGGTCGTACTCGGGCCGGGCGGGCCGGGGGCGGGCCACCACGGTGACGTGGGACCCCACGGCGAGGCCGCAGGGGAGCTCGACGACGCGGACGCCGTCGTGGGGGAGCTCTTCCCGGTGCACGGAGATGGAGGGCGGGCAGGTCGGGGCCACCGGCGGCGACGGCGACGCGGACGCGGTGGAGGGCGTGGAGGCGGGGGCCGCCGCGGCCTGGAGGTGCGCGAGGTGCGGCCTGGCGGCGGCGAAGGCGTCGGCGGCGGTGGCGTCGAAGGGGGTGGCCGTGGCGTTGGGCCGCCGGAGTAGGAGGAGGGAGGAGAAGATCGGGAGGCGGTGGGCGCCGCCGCTTGTGGCCGGGGAAGGCGCGGCGGCGGAGGCGGAGGCGGGGAACGCCGGCTTGGCGGGGCGGGCGGGGGAGAACGGGGACGCGAGCGCCGCCTCCAGCTCCCGGCGGCGCGGGTGCGGGATGGGTAGCGACGAGGACATCGACGAGGACGAGGACGGCGCCGAGAAGGGAAGCAGTGGGAGCTCGAAGAGGAGGACGAAGACGAAGTAGCCCACGGCGGCGGCGAGCAGGCCCGCCCGGAGCAGGCGCTTCTTCCGCGGAGCCGGCGCCGGCGGCCGCATCGTGGGCTGGGCGGCGGAGGGTTCTAGAAGGCGGTGGGGGAAGGGGGAGGGAGGGAGGAAGTAGCCGTTTGCGGCCTTGCGGGGAGAGGGGGACGGGTGGTGGTACTAATACTAGCTCCGAGCCGAGGGTTGCCGTGCTGAGCTCTGACCGTTGCGGGGCGAGGTGGGGGTGTCGCCGCGGCGGCGGCGGAGGTGGTGATGGCCTGGAGGGAGGAGGGGCGAGCAGCGAACAGCTGGTGGGAGGCGAAAATAAATAAATGTATATGCTAACGGCTTCGAGGGTTGGTTAAAATTCCAGGTGTCTTTACCACGACAACCAAGATTCATTCAGGTAGAGACATCGAATTTAACCGCATATACTTAACTAATTACCAGAGAGATGGTGTGAGATTCAGTAGTTTAATTACCATCAATGTACAATATGAGGTTAAGATACATAATTTGGTAACTCCCTTGGTCCCATAAAAAATTGATGTTCTCGAATTTAAAATTTGTCCCACAAAGATTGATGTTTTAGGATTCAGGTCACATCAACTACCGTATGCAGCACTAAATTGGATCGGCGAACGGTGAGAATATTCTATATCCACATCAATTTATTCTTTTAGTTAGGGACACATGTTTCTTTTACATTCATCCTTAATCTGTCTGAAAAATCCTAAAACATCATTTTTTTGGAATGGAGGGACTAGTATATTAATAATGGCCACGGATAACAGGAGATTAGTGGTTATAATTTGTGATCAACTTAAATTGGTTTCCGTTAGTTGTTTGTGTGTTAGAAGCGTTAATTGCCACACTATTATCTATTTTTCATATAACATGGTGTGTCATAACTTCATTTAGTCAAAATATATTGGATTTTCTTGTCATAGAAAGAGGTACAGATATATACATAACGTGATTATGAAGCATGTGCGACCTTATGTTACGATCTTTTGAATCATATAGGGGTGCATGTTTTCTCCATGGTCAACTTGAGAAGATCAATGAAAATCTCGGAAGTTATATATATGAGTTAATAGGTGGCGTTCACGAAAGTCCCAAATCTTTGGGACAAAAGAAAAACATGATTTTGAAATGTTCTATGGTCAACGGAGAAGGCTCTAAGTGCAACCCGTAGATTTACTAGCAAGCTAGAACAAAAATAGTGCGCTATAGAACACTTTAGTTTTTACAAAGATACATACATGAAAAAAGAATAACAGCCATGCAGATACTCTATGAGATCATTTTCGGATTTACTGCCAAATATTCAGAACTAGCTTTACAAAAACAGCCAAACATGACTCAAATTGGTCGTATAAATGATGGTGATGGATAAAAGTAGATTTAGTGGTTGTAATTTGTGACCAATCTAAATTGGTTCCCGCTATCTGTTTATGTGTTGGAACCGCTAATTGACACACTATTACCTAATTTTCATTGAACATAGTCTGCCATAACTTCTTTTAGTAAAAATATATTGCATTTTCTTGTCATAGAAAGAGGTATAGATATATACATAATGAGATTATAAAGCATGTGTGATGTTTTATTATGATTTTTGAATAATGTGTAGGGGAGTGCATGTTTTCTCCATGGTCATGGTCAACTTGAGGAAATCAATGAAAATCTCGGAAGATATATGTATGAGTTAATAGATGGCATTCACGAAAGTCGCAAATCTTTGAGACTAAAGAAAAACAGGATTTTGAAATGGTCTATGGTTCAATGGAGAAGGCTCTAAGTGCAACCTGTAGATTTACCAATGAAAAAGTGAGCTATGGAACACTAGAGTTTTTCCAAAGATACGTACATGAAAAAAAGAATCATAACAATGCAGGTATTACATAAGATCATTTTTTGGATTTACTACAAAACATTCGGAACTTCCTTTACAAAAATAGGCAAACATGACTCAAATTGGCCGTATAAATGATGGCAATGGATAACAGGAGATTTAGTGGTTATAATTTGTAATCAATCTAAATAAGTTCCCGCTAGTTGTTTATGTGTTGGAACCGTTAATTGCCACACTATTATCTAATTTTCATAGAACATGATGTGCCATAACTTTATTTAGGCCCTGTTTAATTCAGCAAGATAAGTTTAGGAAATTTACTGTAGCAAAACTAAATCAAAGATTAGAAGGGCTAAACATGATCTAATTATAAAACTAATTACACGGATGGGCGGAAAATCGCGAGACGAATCTATTAAGCCTAATTAATCCATCATTAATTCACGTTTAATACCCTTAATTAATGTCTTAATATTTGATGTGACGGGATGAATAGGAAAAACTTATAGAATTAAACATGGCCTTAGTCAAAATATATTGGATTTTCTTGTCGTAGAAAGAGGTACAGATATCTATACTATAAAGAGAATAACTTTTGAAAATAATTTTCACCAAGGCTTGGCCACCCTTACCCCTCACAGGAGGTCCCACCTGGCAGACCAAAAGTTTGACAGGGGAGGGGGGGAGATCGAAAAAACCATGGAAGGAAAATGTTTCGGCGCTTTTTGCCGATCTTTTTTCACCGCGGCACCGTGCTTACCCGCCCGCCCATACCCAAGGTTCCGTCAATCTCGCCGCCACTTCCTCGCTTCTCCTTTCCATCCTCCAGCCTTCCCGTCTTCCCGATCCCATCCCTGTCCCTCCCGCACTTCGATCCCACTCGACGACAGTGAGATG
This sequence comes from Alloteropsis semialata, assembly GCA_004135705.1. NCBI lineage: Eukaryota > Viridiplantae > Streptophyta > Magnoliopsida > Poales > Poaceae > Alloteropsis > Alloteropsis semialata. The sequence goes on along the minus strand of CM014271.1, from coordinate 76,149,416 downwards.
GAGGCGTTCTTCTTGCCCATGGCTGCAGATGCGGAGGCAGCATCTCGCCTCATCTTCTTCCCTAGCCCCTCAATCCCTATGGTGGAGGCGGAGGGAGATGCAATGGCGGCTGCGATCGACGCGCAGCCATGGTGGCCGCCCTCAAAGGAGGAGGCGGACATGGCGGTGTTGCGTCGCATGAACCAGCAGCCATCGACACTGTCCGTCGTCTAATCCACGCCATGACGCCGGTGAGGGGCCTGCAATGCCGACCTCGTGGGCGATGCCCCCCTCCTCCTCTGCTTCCTCAGGTGGGGCGCCGAACACCGACACTGCCTGCTCCAAACCTGATCCACTCGCACAGCGAAGGAAACCCTAGCAGTAGCAGGTCTTATCGAGGTAACCAATAACATTATTTTTTCTACCCTTTTCATTGACTTATCGATTGATGTTGATGCTTCCTCAAGGTCTAGGTCTAGGTATTCTACTCGATCTGTAGATGTACTACAAGCATGTGCACAAGACCTGTCATCTTCCATGGGTGAGCAATCTGTATAATGTCTCCTTTTTCTTCAATCAATATATACATCTGTCTATGGTGGTTTTGGTTTTGGTTTTGGTCCACACTAATAATCAATGTATTTTGTCTGAGCGGACGCGGCAGACACAACGAGGACCTTTTTCAAGACTTGTGCCAATCCAAGAATCAGCCACACCTGGGTCAGCCATCGATGGAGAATATGCATAAAAATTGGTAGAAATGCTGGAGTTAACTTGATTAGTTTTTGGATACATAAATAATTGAGGCACAAGCAAATGCAGCCTAAGACAGCTTCTACAAGTTGCATAAAGCTCTCTTCCATGAAGGATTAGAAATAAATATAAGATAGTGACTATATCTGAAATTGATATAGGTTCAGAAAACTAAAGGTCCATGAAAGAAATATGATCTTTAGAACAGTAGTGCAGAACTAAAAAAACACTTAAGATACCAACCGAGGCACTAAAACCATGGTTTCAATCTAAGCATAGGCCAGATTAAGAAGGCATTTTCTAACTCACTACAACATGATAAGCATAAAATAGTTGGCAAAGAATTCTTTCATGCATGGTAACACAAGTTTGTTAATTTGATGTGCTGAAACTGAGAAAAAATTGGCAGGCCCTGGCAAACATCGGCATTGAACTGGCTGAAACGGTTAATTTAGTGAATGCTTGGGACAAAGGGCCAGCGAGGGTGTAGCCATGCAACAGCAGCAAGGGTGGGGACAGGAGCCGCAACCTGCGGATTTGCTGGCAAGGTGAGTCTCTCTCATTCATAGGTGCTATGTAATTGGGAAAATACGCGCATGCAGGAAAGTATATCTATGTGTAAATTTCATGTTAAAATGTTTATAGACATTCTATTCTTGAGAAAAAGTTGCATGAATTCCCTCGTGCTTCAGTTTATGATCATATTATAGAACTATCCTAGAAAAATCTATGTCTGTGGCTCAATGCTGATAAGTTTTTTAGGATTTATTTGCAAAGAGAATTTCAAAGAAGTTTCATATGCTTATGAGGATCAGTAGAAAAGACTTGGAGACTCATATTTGAAGAGAGCTATTGGGAGTCAATTAAGGTCGGTATCGTTTATATGATCAACACCAACAGTAGGCAAAGCTGTTCTACTTCCATGCACCCAAAATTTGTGAGGCCTAAAATACCTCATAAGTTATCAATTGAATTGTTGGTCATTAATTTTCCACACCACCTTTTTTTCAGGCATGCCACTGAATTCTGAAATGGTTTTTGTCTGCTCTGATCTAAATCGTTTAGCTATTTAGAACTAAAGTCCTGCAAAGTTTACAACATGCTGAAAGTGGTCCTTCTGTTCATGTTATGCAAACTTCACTTATCTGCTACATTTTTTAATGGCTAGAAACTATTTTTATTTTGTTTTGTATATTGGATCCTAATTTGATGGTAATGGTTAGACACTTATTTCTTTTAAACAAGATGCAGTGTGTTAACTGGGAATTGTTTGTATTTGTCAAACTTGTGTTATTTTTATATTATCAAGAACAATTTCTGATTTTTTTTGTTATTAATGTGCATGCCAGACGTGTGTCACTGCTACAACAGATGCAAGGGTCCCATTAATGCTAATATGAGAAATCATTTTCATGCTCATTTTCCACATCTACATTGAATCACAAATGTCACCTGCTCATGTAAGAATCACTAAGCAAACACACATGCAAGTCTTAGGCTTGTCTCTAGACCCCTGAATGACCAAACAGTTCTTATCAAACTGAAACCTGAAGATATATAAATAGTGCCTTTTAAGTAGCTACAATGTTAATAATTGACGAATTATTATTTTTGACAAAATAATTGATTCACATCTCATTAGCTGAAACAGGCTGTCAAACAGTTCTCTTAGAAGAGCTTTGAAGTTTGCTCGTGCTCCACAGTACCATGAAGGTTTGGGTCTTTGTAAGATGCTAAGACAAAAAAACATTATCATTAACATGGTAATCTTGCAAAAATTTTCTTGCAAACAACAATCTGATTGACAGATGACCATTGAAGTTTTTGTGTGATATTGCTTTGTTTTTTTGTCAAATAACCTGAATTGCCCTTCAACTAAGCCAGGTAGGGATGTTAAAAGTGTTGATTAGCACCTTACAATTTTTTACTGGTTTCAGGTTAGAATATATTCATAAAAAAGGTACACTGCAAATCATGCCTTTTTTCTTTTCTGTAGGCTGTTGGAGGAAACCCTTCTAATGGTGAGAATCAATGCACCATAGACATTCTTTTTAGGATAACATTTGTGGAATTGTTTTTGAGCTCTTGGAATTCTTTGCCAACTATTTTATGCTTATCATGTTGTAGTGAGTTAGAAAATGCCTTCTTAATCTGGCCTATGCTTAGATTGAAACCATGGTTTTAGTGCCTCGGTTGGTATCTTAAGTGTTTTTTTAGTTCTGCACTACTGTTCTAAAGATCATATTTCTTTCATGGACCTTTAGTTTTCTGAACCTATATCAATTTCAGATATAGTCACTATCTTATATTTATTTCTAATCCTTCATGGAAGAGAGCTTTATGCAACTTGTAGAAGCTGTCTTAGGCTGCATTTGCTTGTGCCTCAATTATTTATGTATCCAAAAACTAATCAAGTTAACTCCAGCATTTCTACCAATTTTTATGCATATTCTCCATCGATGGCTGACCCAGGTGTGGCTGATTCTTGGATTGGCACAAGTCTTGATCTTTACGTGTATCTACTGCTTCCTTTAAGATGCAGCACGCATGTTTTATGCTGTTAGAAACAAAGTGTATGAAAAAAAAGCAGCAGAGTTATCATTTGCCGTGGCTGCTACCAGCCCATGCCTCCAGATATTAATACAGTAATATGAACTTATCTTATTGCTTTTGGTAAACTCTGTATACCACCATGCCCTTTGTCTTTGCATCTTAATAGCATTTTAACCACACAAATACTCTGTATACCACCATGCCCTTTTTTTTTCTAATGTGTTTGTTCTCTTTTGGCTCATAAATCGTAGGCTGAATCAAAAAGACAGAGGAGGTAACAAGTCCAAGCACCAGCATCCATCGCCGAGGAGACGCACGCGCCACTTCTGTGGCGTATCAGCCCCTTGCCGTTGTGAGCACGGAG
>CM014271.1:76121032-76144767 GCA_004135705.1 Alloteropsis semialata | reverse complement strand
TAAGAGAAGGAGAGGAAAAATAAGAGGAAAAAAAGAAATAAGCCCCTTCTTTATCATGTGTTTGCTCTTTGCCCGCCTCATAATTTCTTCAAGTCTATTAATTAAACATGAGACCTTTAAACTCCATGTTCATCTCATATTCCTCGAGATTTGGTTGAGTTCATCGGTGAGACCATTCATCAATCAAGTGGTTGATAGATACTCAAATGCTCATCTACTATATTATTTTCGGGCGAGCACATGCTCATGTCGAATCGTCAACTTCCAGCAATTACGCATCACCTCATGTCACAACAAGAGAGGCCTTGTTCCGAAAGAGAAAAAAAAAGAGTAATGGCAATAAACAGAATTTAAAACCTGAACCAAGCAGCAAATGTGCACGTATGACCCAACCAAATAATCTACACGGCACTGACAAATGAGAAACCACAATGACTCAGCACAGAACCATGCAAACAACAGCTCGAAAGGCACAGAAACAGAATATACCACATCTCCATGCCCCTGCCATGCATGGCTGCACATAGGAAACCAAAGCAGCAATCAGATCATAGAAAGATGTGACCCATGTTTGCCAGCTAACCCATGATTATATTCTCACCGAAAGCAGTAGCCAGCTTTCTCTGTGGCTGTGCCAGTTCACTTCTTCGGTTCGGCCGTTCCCTTCAAGAAATCCCCTGTTCCAGTCTTTTCCTAGATACTGCCCGCCCAACTTTTAGACTGGAGAGCACTTGCAGAAGCAGAAATACACAGTCACTGTCCTCGCATGTACAACAGCACAAGCTTTGTACTCCATAAAAATGCTGAAAGGGACATCCTTTTTGCATGTATTCCTTAGCAAGGAAGTTCTCATCAACACCGATAGATCAAAATACAATTTTATTCTAGCCAGCATGCAGAATAACAGTATGAATACAATCTTCCTACATAAGTTTTCATTTGACAAGGACATGACAACAAATACATACAGTCTACTACCTCTTGCCAAAGAGAAAAAAAACAGTTCCCAAGAAATTTATCAAACATAAATATTGGTGCTAGCACCTCATATTCCTGCAAACTGCGGTATGACTTGTAGGATTTAACTTCTGAATGAGCAGCTCTACAAAACATAAGCTTACTGTAGTAAAAAAAATGTTGCTTCAGGAGAGTTTGACATGAGTCACAAGGATAAACTTGAAGGCAGCCGAAAAACTCAGGTACAACACTGACAAAATCAACTCATAAGTCATAAACAAGTTATTTCGCAAAAGGAAAAAAAAAGAGACATTTCAGGGTTATATGATATGTTTCATTACAAAATTAAAAAATTGGCCCAAATGACTAAGACAGCTCATTGCAACATCTGCAAATACAGCAGGCCATACTCGAATTAGCAACCTATGGATTGACAGATAGCATCTTGACCAGGCTCATCAAAATGGCAAGCTCAGCAATTAAAAAACTCTTACCCTCAGTTCTCTATTTCTGTACATTGCCATCCCTCATGGTAATGCATACCATGTCTCTTTTGCAGGTGAATCCAAGTGGACCAAGTCCAAGTGTGTTGTTCATCATGGTTTTCAGATTCAGAAACTGAGCTTTACATTTGTTAAAATAGTAACTCCTGTACATAATTTATTTATTTGTGTAATGGTGCTCATAAGTTCTATGACATGCTCCACCCAAGCAAAAAAAAAGGCTTTTTTTATGATCTCACCATAATCAAAAATAAAGATATAAAGATTCAAAAGGAATGGCTTGGGTATTAGATTTGAAGTAAAAATCTATGCTGCCCTGGGCGACTTGGTTTGCACATTTGATGGGATCTATGGAGTTAGACTTAGCAGTCCAAATGTGTTGTTTTCAAAAGGTTAAGATACTCCGCATCAAATGCATATGTTAAATATGCTTCTTAAGAAAACAATGTGTTAATAAATAAAATACACTAGTTAAAGTTAAGTCATAACAGAAAAGAATATGGTGTTAAAAAAAATTTGGCCAGAATATTAAAGATTGCTCTATTACGTGACAAGCTTAGCTGCAACTACTATCAGGTCATAAAGTCCTACTGAAACAGGAACCACTTAACTGAACTCTTTCAACTCTTCATATTTACAAATGAAGTCCTTAGGAATCTCTAGAGAACATGCCGACTTCTACCTATATGGTTGGGGTTGAAAGAGTACATGACTACTGGTGGGCTTGCCTCATCCACTGTTGTAACTAAGTACGGTCAGCTTTTGAGAATGTCAGATTCTAGGAGGATAAATTACCATCAAGATGTATGAATTAATCGCAGGTGATGAAGAACATTAGTTTAACCTTCTACTTTGTTGATTACATGAGACCACTATGGATGAGGGTCAAATTCTACTTGTTCCATTATTGTTCTCTCTTTTTGGGAACTATGCCATCACTGCTATCTCAAATTGCAACATCCAGGTCTTCCTTCCAATAACTTTTGCCACATGCACAACATCAGCCTTGGTGATTGGTAATGTGCAGTATAGTAGTCATCAGTGCATCCTTGTGTACAAAATTTGGAACTGTGAACATATTCAACGGGTCTTGTCCTGTTGAACTGCTCAACCCACAAACCCAAGCTCACATCTTCCATTTTAAAGAGCTGCACAGAGAGAATAGTAAATTAGATATGTTACTTCATTATTGTAAAATGTTATTAGGAAATTTATATCTAGAGATATTTTACGATTTTATCAGTACCCAAACAAGAGCACAAAAAAGGGTCTGTATATTAGTTTGCAAAAAACAAGGGTCCATATATTAGCCTATTGCTCAACAAATATGAAGGCCTCTTTGTTCCTTACGATTGATATATGTTGCCCAATCTACTGTAAAACCGCTGTACTTTGGAGATATTTTTACTCTAAGAGTCTAGGTGGTATTTTGACAGGTGTCCAATATTTAAATAGCATTTTGGTAAACTGTAAAAAGTTAATGTCATGGAAGAGCATTTTTATTATGATGATTGCAGGGAGGAGTTTTCTTTTCCCCAATAGGAAGTTATAGATTGTACCGTCAATCCTTGCTTCGTGAATTCTGACATGATAAAATCTGCAATATCAAATGATAAAACATATCCAGGGCCATTTGCATATGCTGGATACACCTCTTCTGGCCACTCCTGTTAAGTGGGAAGCCACATTAACACTATGCGGACTGAATTTCAAATTAGTTGAGTAAAACAGATTGTCAAGTGTAGACTAACATTAAAGCTAAATACCCACTCACAGTAAGCTAATAAATCATGCTTCGCTAAGATACCCCATTTTCTGTTAAAATATTACTGAATGCTGACTTTTAAGACCAAGAAAGTCTACAATTTTTAGACACAAGTAGGAGCCTGACTACAAACATGCAATCATGCTACTCTATTAACAATATTTACCTACAATCAACAAATAATCATACTGATTCTTTATTTTGGTTTGGAAAGATAGACGACTTATTATATGAATAAGTAGAAAGAGTAATATAATATGGTAATTTCAAAGTGGATGAATCGCATTTTAGTCATCCAATGTACCCATTTTGACAAGGATATACTTATGATTTCAGTGTGCAGATATCTGAAGATAACAGGACATCGAATGACAGCAGGGAGAAAATAAAACTCCAAGTCATATATTGTGAGCCAAGTTAAGTGCACTCCAAACAGAATAGAATTTAGCAGAATCGGACATCAATAAACAAGGGAATGCTGCAATATCTTCAACTTCCAGATAAACATGTTACACATGCAACGCTCAATTGCAGAAAAACAGGAATTCAACAGTAGCTACATCCTATATGTACATAGGTTTAACCAGTCTTGTGACAGCTAAACACATTAGTATGGTACAGATGGCCAGGTACACTTTTCTAGAATCAAGACAGAAACATTTTAATTTATTTTTTTAATCAACTATATAAGAAATGATCAGGTGGCTCATGAAGAATGCAATGTTTGTCTAACAAAAATTACATAAGGATAACCTTTACCTCATAAGTTACGGCCCATTTCCCTTGGCGTAGTGGCCTGTGTTGGATATTAATGTTCCCCATGTAGAGACTTCTCCAACTTGGTACCTTTTTAATTTCAGCGACTACTGAATCAAGTCTCACAAAAGTATCATCATCACACTTCATTATATACTTAGCAGGGACAACATTCACCTGAGCAACCAAGTTCACTAATGTCAGAAAATACCAAGATAAGAGCTATAGTATCCCAACGAAGATGTAGTTCACATAAGAAACTCGATACAGTACCCCGTAATCGCAAATTGCAAGAGTCTTCATAACAACAAGATCATAGTTGTCCAGAAAGGGCACAAAAACAATGTCCCCAAAAAATTCTGCCTCCTTTTTCAACTCCACATTAACTTCCTTTCTGGCATGCTGGAGTCAATAAAGTCCTTCAGCTCAAGTGCATAAAACAAATGATGTAAGATGAGTGTTTTGGGTTCACATTAAAGGGTTTACCAATGCGACGAAAAAACGAGCCACCATGTTCGGTGACTTGTGGACAGCAGACATCCATGTCTTCCTCACACCCATCCGCTCAGCAAAATGATTGGCAGATGACATGATGCCAATGAAAATCTCGACTGGCTCATCAGGCAGAGGAGGGGCCTGCCAAACAGGAGAAAACTCCAGATAATTTTGTGGTGCAAAGCTCGGGTGTGTGCTGGGCAAAGAGCCTGCAAAAACCGAATGCACATCGAGGTCCCCATTCAGAAACAAGCCTGTGGCGTCCTCAAGCACAAACCCCTGCAAGAGAGACAAGAAACATAAATTAATTGCACAGGCAGGCCAAGCCCAAAACCTCAACTATACCCAACAACTAATTCTTTGAACTACTACAATACACAGTACACAGCAGTTGGCTAGCCCTCCCCAGTCCCCACCAATTTTTTCTGCCGCAGAGTGCAAGAAGTGAAAGAACATACTATGCAACGAAAGAACATACTATGCACTTACAGTGCGGTAAGGAAACGAAGTCACATGTCGCCCATCGACGCTGACATGGTAACCCTCCAACCCAGCGCTGAGCGTAAGAACAAACATCCGGCCCTCCACGAAAGGATATGGCCAATCGAAATTGACCTTCTTCCTCTGCCCCATCAGCCGATTCAGCCACGACCCTGTCTTCGATTCTTCAGACTGCTCGTCGTCGTCCCGAATCCACTTCTCGCATTTCACTAGCCCATCCACTGCACATCAACAAGTCATTCGTTCAGCATGTCTGAACAACAGGACACATACGAGGTCAAATATAATTGAACACGATGAACTGACAGGGGTCCCCAACCAGTCTCCTCATCGGGGCGCGACCTCCATCCCTCGCAGCGCTGCGCGGCGGCCCAGTTCATGCGGTAGCACGTGTTCTGCTCAATGACGGGCCTGCCGCTCCAGTCCCCGCGGAGGCGCGGGTTGAAGTGGAGCACGCGGGGCGGGTCCTCGCCGTCGACGGCCCGGAGCCCCTGCAGCTCGACCATGAACTGCGACACCATCGCCGGCTGCTCGCCCTCCCTGAGGACCGCGATCGTGGGGTCCCGCTCCTCGTGCGCCGCCCGGGGCGTCGCGGCCACCGTGATGTGCGAGCCGAGCGCGAGCCCGCAGGGCAGCTCCACCACGCGGCCCCGCGCGCGGAGCTCCTCCGCGGAGAGCGCGATCGACTGCGGGCACCTGCTGGCGGAGGCCTTCGCCTCCGCCTCGCCATCGCCGGAGGGCGCCGCGAGGGCGGCGGCGTCGAGGCCGTCCAGGTCGGCGAACATGCGGGCGCCCGCCGCGACAGCGTCGGCTATCTGCCCGCGCAGCGCGCCGGAGCGGGCGGAGTCGAGGAGGCGGACGTCGAGCGCGGTGGCGAAGCGCGAGAGCCGATCCCGCTCGGACGCGTTCGCGGGGCGGGGCTTCTTGTCGGGTCGCGCGGGCGCCGACCACGTCCCGGGGCCCGTGGTGAGCTGGAGCTTCCGCGCGACGGCGCCCCGGGCCCCGGCGCCGCCCGAGAGCGAGGTGGACACGAGCGGGCACTCGAGCGCGAGCACGATGAGCGCGTAGAGGAGCAGCACGGCCGCCAGGCCCTCCATCACGCGGCGCCGGGAGGACCCGACGCCCCACGACCCCGCCGCCCTCCGCATCGCCGCCCCAAAACCCTAACCCCACCACCGGACGTCGCGTCGCGTCCGCTGCTACGACGGCGAGTGCGGAGCATGAAGATTGAAGAGGGGGAGGAGGAACGAGGAGGAGCGGGTCTAGTAGAAATCAATGGCGAAACGGGCGATTAATGAGCTGCTGCCAAACGACGAGGGGCAGCTTTTGGAAGGATTTGATGACTGCAGCGAATAGCAATCCAAGGCTCGGAGGCGCGCGATGAGACGATGATTAGCTGGTCGGGGCGCGTTAAGGAATGGGATTAGTGGGGGATTTCGATTCGATTCGCGGGGACGGCGTGAGTGGAGGTGGGGGCGGGCGCGCGCAGGCGATCGCTGCGGGCGCGCGGTCCATGGGAGGCTTTGGGGGCGGGGGTCGTGATTCGTGACGTACTGACTGGCGGGTTGGGGGAGTGACGGAGATGGGTCTCAGGAGCAGCGGTGTGGCGGGTGGACTGGGTTCACACACGTGGATCGAGGCTCGGGTCCGCTTTTGTTATTCGGGCAGCGACGTGGACTGCGTGACGTAGGCGCCGTCCGAGGCCACGTCACCTGCCCAGAAGAGAGAGAGGGAGATGTAGGGGGTGTTCAATTCCCCAAAAGTTTTCACCCAAAATTTTTCCCAAGGAAATCTTACATGCATAAAGTAGTAAACGTGTGTTAATGACAAAACCCATTCCATAACCCCCAGGTAACTTTTCGAGATGAATCTAATGAGCCTAATTAGGCCATGATTTGCAACATTGATGCTACAGTAACCATCCGCTAAACATCCACTAATTATAGATTAATTACCATCATTAGATTCGTCTCGCGATTTTCAGACGAGATCTATAATTAGTTTTATTATTAGCCTACATTTAGTACTCCTAAATGATAAGATTCTCTTGCAAAATTTTTCACCAAAATTTTTTCACACCCCGTAGCAACAATGTCACCGATCCGAGATACCGTGCCATGTTCTCTGTAACAGCGTTGTCGTTCTTTTATGGTACGATTTTCGTTTTCCTCCTGTTAAAAAACCACTTTTAAATAACGAACCACGACTGTACTTGTACCTCGATCCCCGTTTCCGATCAATGGATCCGAAAACTTTTGTGACACTAGGGGCCTTAAGAGCATCTCCAACCGGTATCTCAACTGGACTCTCATCCCCGTTTTGAGAGTTTTGCGATAAAAAACCGTCTCCAACCGGTCTCCTATCCGAACCCCTCTCTCATCTGAACTCTCATCCGGAGGCCTCGACCTCCCACATGTAGGAGCTCGCTCCTGAACTCTCATCCTGCCGAAGCCGGCAACTGCCGCTCTCCCGCGCCGGCGCGGAGTTTTCGCGCCACCACCAGGTACGCCCATCTTCCTCTCTATGCCGCGGCGCCGCCGTTCTCCCGGACAGCCCCGGCTGCCCCATCTTGCTCGCTGTAGGCCACCACCGGGGACGGGCCCGGTCGTCCCTCACAGATCTGCCGGAGACGGCGGAGGCGCAGTCCACGGAGGCCCGCTGCCCCACGCGACGGACGCGGAGGCGCATACGCACGCGACGGACGCGGAGGCGCGCTGCCCCGCGCGCCGTACGCGGAGGCGCGGCCCCATGGAGGCGCGGCCAAGCATGCAGAGCTAGTACTTGCCGTGCTGCTTGGTGCTGCTGATTGATTTTGCTGCTTGGTGCCGTGCTGCTGATTGATTTTGCTGCTGCTTGGTGCTGCTGCGTGTAGGAAGATAGGAACAGCCAAACAACAAGTAGCCGTGCGAGTAGAGACTAGAGAGGGAAGGATCCATTTTGCTGCTGCTCAATGCTGCTGCGTGTATATAGATGAGAGCAGCCAAGCATTTTTTTTAATCTACACAGCCAAACAACAGTTAGTAGCGATAGTTTTTGTTTTTGTTTGATTTGATTTTTGCAATGACAGAGCTTCCAATTTGCTGCAATCTTATTCCTATGTATGGTGATGTTGCAGGAGCTCAAAATGCAAAGTTGGGTGGATTTGGTGCAGAGTAATGTGGGCAGCTGTGAGCTCGAAGCTGAGCAGTTTGAGTTTGGAAGTGTACTCGAAGAGGAACCAGTTGTTGAGATTTCTCCTCCAGTAAAAGGCAACAAGAAGAGATCAAGAAATTTTAGTGAAAAGGAGGATATTCTGTTGGTGTCAGCTTGGCTAGAAATTAGCATGGATGCAGTTCAAGCCATTGATCAAGCCCGTTCTACCTATTGGCAGCGAATTCATGATTACTATCATGAGCACAAGGACTTTCCGTCTGAGCGTAATATCAATTCTCTTTCACACCGTTGGGGTATCATTCATGGAAGTGTTAGTAAATTTTGTGGCTGGTACACTCAGGTTCAACTTAAGAATCAAAGCGGGGTCACAGAGCAAGACAAGGTACAAAGACTTTTACTCTGACTTTTTCTAAGACTTTTTCTATGACTTGCTGTGTGTATGGTTACTAATACAATGTCCTTTTTTGTAGATTCAAGAAACATGTGCGGCGTACAAGGCTGCCGATCCTCAAAATAAATCATTTGCTTTGATGCATTGTTGGAATGTGTTGCGGCACACCCAGAAGTGGCAGGACCTCGCCTCTAACAACAAAAGACAGAAGACATCCTCCAATGCAAGTCCAAGGGAATGTACTCCAGGAACAAATGAAAGCCATCATGCTGACGAAGAGGAGGGTCCAAGTCATACTTCACCAAGGAAAGACAGGCCCGATGGTAAGAAGAAGGAGAAGGCACGCAGAGGTAAAAATCAAGTCTCTCATGGTGAAACTCTTTACATGGAAGCAGTGGAAAATCTATGGACTAAGAAACAAAAGGCCGAAGAGTTGAAAGAGATTAAGAAAAAGGAGCGCAATGATGTGAGAATTGCAGTAGAGACTAGAAGGCTTGAAATGAAACAAGAAGTAGAGACTAGAAAGCTTGAACTAAAACAAGAAGCAGAGAATAGAAAGTTTGAAACAAAGAATAGAAAGCTTGATCTACAACAGCAGGAACTAACTTTGAAACAGAGGCTGGATGATGAGAAAATCATAAATATGGATCTTAGTGATATGAGTGAGCGACAATGAAAATTCTATATGAATATGCAAGATGAGATCATGTCTCGGCGTTGCAGCGGTGGCGCAAGTTGAGATTTCTCTAGGGCATCGTCTGTTGTGTCCTATGTGTGGACCGTGACCTTTGTTTACTTCATGGCGTATTTTTAATCCGTGTGGACTATGTATAGCATATGAACAATATGTGTGAACTATTTTGTTTTAATATATGCCGACTATGTATGATAATTATTTTAGAGGGGTCGATTTTGGTGCTGCTGCTTGTTGCTTGCCCGTTGGAGTGGCCGAGTGCATGCACGAGAAAAAGAGAAGATAGTGCAGAGACATAGAGAACAGAAAGAGAGAGATACAGAAAGCAGTAATTTTCTTTTTAGTTTCTTTTTTCATATGAATATTTGCTTTATTGATTTTGCAATGCAAGAGAAAGAGTAATCCTGTAAATAGTAGTCTAAATATTATCATTTAGATATATAATAGTTAAACTTGTTAGTTACAACATATGAATAAAAATGAAGTTGGATGGGAAGTAGGGAGCCATATGAGAGATCGGTTGGAGAACGCAAAGAAGTAGGGGTCTCAAAAGTGGATGAGAGGCCCTCGTATGGAAGAGTAGGGGCTTATATTTGAGTGACCGGTTGGAGATGCTCTCACCACTTATCTTCTTCTCCCCTCCCGTTCTTTCTCGAAGCTACAGTAAAGCGAGAGGCGACAGGGAACCGATTCCATCGCAGGGCCGATTTCTACGGCTCCCTTTCTTCCCCGGCGACCCGTCCGGCGCCGGAGAGGAAGGGGAGCTGGGAAATCGACTGTTGGTTGTGTATACTGGTCTAGTTTTTAATAGTTTTAGGTATAGTTAGGGTTCCTCCATGGTGACTTCCTCCACGATGGCACTCCGGCGGCCGGCGATTTTCGGTATGGTTTGTGGCAACTCCGGCTTGGCCGTGGGAGCTGCGGATTGGAGGCTAGTTACTCTGAGGTTAGTGCATCTCCATCTATATGTGTGGCTGGGGATTTTCAGTTTTTCTTTTGTTAGGATAGGGTTCGTCTTCTTCTCGGTGAGGAGTTCGCCGAGAATCTTTTGCTCCCTCCTGGTCTCGGCTATGTCGGTGGTGAGAGTCTGCCGGTCGATGCAAAGCTTGTGGAGCNGCGCGGCCCCGTGGAGGCTCGCTGCCCCACGCGACGGACGCGGAGGCGCGCTGCCCCGCGCGCCGTACGTGGAGGCGCGGCCCGCGGCCAAGCATGCACCGCTAGTACTTGCCGTGCTGCTTGGTGCTGCTGATTGATTTTGCTGCTTGGTGCCGTGCTGCTGCTTGGTGCTGCTGCGTGTAGGAAGATAGGAACAGCCAAACAACAAGTAGCCGTGCGAGTAGAGACTAGAGAGGGAAGGATCCATTTTGCTGCTGCTCAATGCTGCTGCGTGTATATAGATGAGAGCAGCCAAGCATTTTTTTTAATCTACACAACCAAACAACAGTGAGTAGCGATAGTTTTTGTTTTTGTTTGATTTGATTTTTGCAATGATAGAGCTTCCAATTTGCTGCAATCTTATTCCTATGTATGGTGATGTTGCAGGAGCTCAAAATGCAAAGTTGGGTGGATTTGGTGCGGAGTAATGTGGGCAGCTGTGAGCTCGAAGCTGAGCAGTTTGAGTTTGGAAGTGTACCCGAAGAGGAACCAGTTGTTGAGATTTCTCCTCCAGTAAAAGGCAATAAGAAGAGATCAAGAAATTTTAGTGAAAAGGAGGATATTCTGTTGGTGTCAGCTTGGCTAGAAATTAGCATGGATGCAGTTCAAGCCATTGATCAAGCCCGTTCTACCTATTGGCAGCGAATTCATGATTACTATCATGAGCACAAGGACTTTCCGTCTTAGCGTAATATCAATTCTCTTTCACACCGTTGGGGTATCATTCATGGAAGTGTTAGTAAATTTTGTGGCTGGTACACTCAGGTTCGACTTAAGAATCAAAGCGGGGTCACAGAACAAGATAAGGTACAAAGACTTTTACTCTGACTTTTTCTAAGACTTTTTCTTTGACTTGCTGTGTGTATGGTTACTAATACAATGTCCTTTTTTGTAGATTCAAGAAAAATGTGCAGCGTACAAGGCTGCCGATCCTCAAAATAAATCATTTGCTTTGATGCATTGTTGGAATGTGTTGCGGCACACCCAGAAGTGGCAGGACCTCCCCTCTAACAACAAAAGACAGAAGACATCCTCCAATGCAAGTCCAAGGGAATGTACTCCAGGAACAAATGAAAGCCATCATGCTGATGAAGAGGAGGGTCCAAGTCATACTTCCCCAAGGAAAGACAGGCCCGATGGTAAGAAGAAGGAGAAGGCACGCAGAGGTAAAAATCAAGTCTCTCATGGTGAAACTCTTTACATGGAAGCAGTGGAAAATCTGTGGACTAAGAAACAAAAGGCCGAAGAGTTGAAAGAGATTAAAGAAAGGAGCGCAATGATGTGGGAATTGCAGTAGAGACTAGAAGGCTTGAAATGAAACAAGAAGTAGAGACTAGAAAGCTTGAACTAAAACAAGAAGCAGAGAATAGAAAGTTTGAAACAAAGAATAGAAAACTTGATCTACAGCAGCAGGAACTAACTTTGAAACAAAGGCTGGATGATGAGAAAATTATAAATATGGATCTTAGTGATATGAGTGAGCGACAACGAAAATTCTATATGAATATGCAAGATGAGATCATGTCTCGGCGTTGCAGCGGTGGCGCAAGTTGAGATTTCTCTAGGCATCGTCTGTTGTGTCCTATGTGTGGACCGTGACCTTTGTTTACTTCATGGCGTATTTTTAATCCGTGTGGACTATGTATAACATATGAACAATATGTGTGAACTATTTTGTTTTAATATATGCCGACTATGTATGATAATTATTTTAGAGGGATCGATTTTGGTGCTGCTGCTTGTTGCTTGCCCGTTGGAGTGGCCGAGTGCATGCACGAGAAAGAGAGCAGATAGTGCAGAGACATAGAGAACAGAAAGGGGAAGATACAGAAAGCAGTAATTTTTTTAGTTTCTTTTTTCATATGAATATTTGCTTTATTGATTTTGCAATGCAAGAAAAAGAGTAATCCTGTAAATAGTAGTCTAAATATTACCATTTAGATATATAATAGTTAAACTTGTTAGTTACAACATATGAATAAAAATGGAGTTGGATGGGAAGTGGGGAGCCATATGAGAGATCGGTTGGAGAACACAAAGAAGTAGGGGTCTGAAAAGTGGATGAGAGGCCCTCATATGGAAGAGTAGGGGCTCATATTTGAGTGACCGGTTGGAGATGCTCTAAGGGCAGGCCCAACGCGACAGCGTGGCCGGTGGCCTGAGGCTCCACGTTTGCATCTGACAGCCACATCACGCTGAGCAGTGGTTTCGTAGTACGCCAGAGCAGCCTGCAGAGGCGTCGAGAGCTTCGTCTGACAGAAAACTGAAGCCACCGCTAGGTACGCGTTGAGGCTCTGTCCCGCGTCTGCTCCACATGCACCTTTTTCCTGGCGCACGCCTTTTTCTTTCTGTTATGGCAGAGCAAACAGATTCCAAAGCGTTGGCTTGCGCTGTGGACCAAAGAGCCTAAAATTTTTCTACCAACGTGGCCTGCTGCTTTTGTTTGGGGCTACTACCGATGGTAGCCTGCATTGGGCTTGCTCTAATTGGGGTGAAAGGGTGAAAAGTGGTAAAAAGTTTATGTATTGGGTCGCGTGCACAGAGAGAAGAAATGAACTGACACGGTTCTCGAGGTGGAAAGAGAATGGAAAGTTGGGGGAATTAAACAGGGCCCAGGTAGAAAGTCTTTTTGCAGAATTGCAGTTGCTACCTGTTTGTCACGATTCCCCGGTTTTGCAGTCTTTCAAGACCATTGTCCGCGTGTCAAAAGAAAAAGAAAAGGCCATTGCTTGTTGTGAGTCAGTGTGTATGATGCATCATGTGATGTTTGACGAAGTAAAACATTAGAGGGCAGAGGCATTATTAGGTAGGAGTTCAGTAGCTCATACAGGTTTAGCCGTTCAGTACGGAATTTTCACTTCGTAGAAGGAATAAATCAATGCTACCATTGAAGCCCAACAAGAAGTAAGGAAAAATATACGGGTCGCAAATTGTACCCAAATTTGGCTCAATTGCTTCTCATTCTCAAGCTTTTTTCCCATACATGTGGGGCGAGTCATTACTATGTGTCCTTGAGTTTTCGTTTCTTTATTTTTTGGTTTCTGTTTAGTGAACAATTACATAAAACGACAAAATGGATGAGTAGAAAATCGAGGGTGCTAGGTCACCCGACTGCCAATAATAGGAATATTGGCTCTCTAGAGGACACGAACCAGTTGGCTATTCGATAGTCAATTCACACACGGCAAATAAGCTGCGATACCTTTGTTTTCATTCACAAACTTTACTGCACATGTGGGACGAGGCATTACTATGTTTTTTGAGTTTCTCATTTATTTATTATTTAATAAAATTTACATAAACGACTAAAATCATGGACGAATAACTACCAGCAATAGAAATACCGGCTCTCTGGAGGCCGACATAATCCTATTGGCTACCCGATAGTCAATTTGTGCACGAGAAGGGAGCTCCATCACAATGTGTGGAACTTATATGCGCACTATATGTGTCAATTTGTCGGCAGACTAAGATACAACACGTACTCTCCCTCCGTTCGTTTTTGGCTTTTTGTTGCTTGTATTTGTAAATTTTTTTTGAAAGGCGTGCTTATACATGTCAGTGGTTAGTAGCAGCAGTAGCACACTAGCACTACTATGATCTTTCAGTCTCTAGCGCCGCGTCGTTCGCACGTTGCAAAGCCTTCTTGGGCCAACTCAAGCCCAGCCCATGCATCGTTCCATCCTTTACTCGCAGGTCCTTGATACAGCAGTGGATAGGGCCAGTAAGACAGACCAGGGTCCAGATGGGCTTTCACTAGAAGTACCGAATGCTCTGGCCTCTGGGCGACCACCAAGGAAAAAGTCCATTCCGCACCTCTCATTTATCAGCGTAGTTCGATTTACAACCCTCACAAAAAATTATTTATTTGATATCTTCAACTATTGAAGCCGTCCAATTTACACCATAAAATCCATCTTACTCTTAGAAAATTCATAGAAACATCATTTTAGCTCAGAAAAATATAAAACTAGTTTCATATTATTTCTAAAATCATGCTCTATCTAGTCATTTAAATCTTTTATAATTATACTTTTATTTTTTGGTTAAAAGTTGTTCATGTTATCTATTCTAAGTAGTTTAATGGGCCTTAAGAATGACTCCGGTGACATTGACTGCCATGGTTGTTAGTATCCCGATACGTATCATAGTCTTATGATACTGCGATTATATATACCCAGACAAAACGATACCGATCCTACCTAGTGTCTTAAATTTTCATAAAATCCTGATCCTACAGAAGGGTTTCACACGATTCTACATGATATTTCATAATATCCTGATACTACGATCATGCGATACCATATAATAATTGTCTAATTGATATAAATGATTTTTAAATGATTCAATGGTGATAAAATATTATTTGAGATAAGATGCATTGAATAAATAAGGGTTATTATGATCTCTTTATTTTAAGCATTTTTTGGAAATTAATTTATTATTATTTATTATAATCTCCTATCATTTGGGACCCAACTTTAAATGAGTTGGGATGAAGTTGAATTTCATTAAAAATCACCTAATTTTAAATCTAAAATAAAAATGAGTGTAATTAGAGCATTTTTGTAATGAGCTAGTTTAGCGACCTTTTTGTCTAGCCCTAGGTTTCATGTCACTACTTCATACTTGAATCTATTTAGACATGTACATGGTTAGCACTTATTTAAATATCGAGACCATGAAAAGTTCTTGTAACTAAACAAAGCACTAATCATACTAGTTATGATAGGCAAGAAGACGAGCTATTAGAAAGTAAACACCAAAATGAGACCATAAAATATCTAAATAACCCCTAACTAGACATTAAAACATAGAGCATGATTTTAGAAAAAATAAAAAACTAGTTTCATATTTTCTGAGCTAAAACATTTTTTATGACTTTTTTAAGAGTAAGCAAGATTTTAGGATTTTAATTGCACATATTTTTCTAAAAATTATTTTTATTTTTTTGTGAAGTCTATTTAACACCCTCAAATTATCAATGTGGTCCAATTCACCCCCTCGCTGCTGACGTGGCGCCACGTAGGATGGCTGACGTGGCGCCACATCAGCAAAAACCGCTATCAAAACCTCCGAAGGATGTAAATCGGACGGTTTAAATAATTGGGGGTGTTAAATAAATAGTTTTCTAGTTGAGGGTTGTAAATTGAACAACACTGATAGATGATGTGGAATGGACTTATTTCTATTTACTAGCTTGGTTGTTTCCCTTGCTTACTGTGGCAAAATAAAAATTTCAATAGTTCTATCAAAAAAGAATGGAAGAATACCATGCAGGAGAGCTAGGAAAGCACGAGGATATTATTTCAGCACTTGAGGGTCCAGGGCTGCTGGCCTCAGTTTCAACCTCGCCTTGGAACAATTCCCCATTTAGGCATTGTTTAGTTGTGGTGAGAAAGTTGCAAAAATTACTGTAGCAATTGTAAATTAAAGATTAGAAGGACTAAACATGATTTAATTATAAAACTAATTACACGGATGGACAGGAAATCGTGAGACGAATCTATTAAGCCTAATTAATCTATCATTAGAGATTGTTTACTGTAGCACGACGTTGTCTAATCATGGCCTAATTAGGCTTATTAGATTCCTCTCGAAATTTCACTCGGAGTTATGGAATGAGATTTTTCATTAATTCACGCTTAATACTTCTAATTAGTGTCCAAACATTTGATGTGACGGATAAATAGTGAAAAGTTGCGAAACTTGTCGTGGCTAAACAGGGCCTTATTATTTTCTTCTTTCATTAGCGTTGGGCTCGTCACGTGCTGCAGCAGTTCGCTCCAGCGGCGGCGGCGTCCCCTCCCCTGATCCGAACCCTATCTCCGCCACACAACCACCGCTTCTCCCTTTCACCTTTCACCTTTCACCGGAGGAGCAGCGCCTCGCGCCGGCCATTACTGCCGTCGGCGTGCTGGGAATCGGATCCGGCGCCCGATCCATCGAGATCCTCAGGTAACCGGTTGACGCCCGCGCGCCGCCGCGCCTAATCTACTCTTTGGGAATAGGATTGGCCTCGTAAGTTATCTCCTCTTTTTTGTGGCCGCAGGCTCCGCTCTGGACGGTAGCCTCGCAGAGCTCGGCGGCAGCGATGGATCCCGGCTCTGGTTCCATACTTCCATGGCCCTTCACTGGTAAGCTCTCCGCAGTACGTGAATGCGCACAAAGCCCTATCCCGCCCGTCGTGTGACATGTTTACGCTCTCCTGTTTGGATAGATACCCTGATTCCTCGCCCATTTTTGAATCCGTACAATAAGAAATGAAATTGATAGCTCTATCCCTTATTGTTTCAGATCTTTCTATTCGCGATCGACGACATCAGATATGGAGCCGCTTCCAAGCGAGCGCGCTAGGCGGTGGGATTCCAGTACCGATGTCCTGCCCTTGCCCCGGGACCCCGCATATACGAGATCCTGCTGCGCCTCCCAGCCAAGGATCTGTGCCGCCTCCGCACCGTGTCTAGGGCATGGCTGTCCCTCTTCTGTGACCCACAGTTCATCGTCGACCATGCGGCCCGCTACCCTGCGGCGCCGCTCATTGCTGTCAGCTATCACACAGGTTACACAGCTCATCGGAGTATCCGAGTCCTCTGTGGCATTATTGACCTCTCCGGGCGTGTCATCAAGCGGGTCCATGCAAGGGGAGAGGATGCAGAGGGCAAGTGGGTGATGTTCGTGCACTCCGAGCACCTATGCATTGTGAAAGGGAAAAGCCTGAGCTGTCAATTGCTCAACCCAGCGACTGGAGTTGTGCAAGCATTGCCTGAAGGATTGGCTCGAGAACATGCAGCGCACCAGAAGGACATACTCCGTGCCTATGGTATGTTTGGACAGGTTGCCTCGACGGGGAATTACAAGATGCTTCGTGTGCTTACTGCCCTTTCCAACAACCTTTCTTTCCAGCCGTATGAGGTTTTCACTCTCGATGGTAGCACTAGGAGCGATGCTCAATGGAGGGTAAAGCAAGCTCCTCCATATAAAGTTGCATTGGGTTGCTGGAGCAATGTGGTCATCGACGGGATTGTCTACTTCTTGTTAGATGATGATGCTGAGCCAGACCGCATAGCCTCATTCAACCTTGAAACGGAAGAGTGGAATGCGAGTATCCTAGGACCCATAAGTGTTCAACTTACCGGAATGCAAAAAAATTTCGGAGGGGGCCGGTAAAACCGGTAAACCGATTTTCGGCCGGTATTTTTGAAATTTTGGCAAAGTTTAACTGAAATTTGAAAGTTGAACTGATTGTGGCCGAAAAATTATTGATATTACCGGTAGGACTATTTACCGGCCCCGGCCGGTAGAACCGAAATTCGCCGAAAACCGGAGAATTTCGGACGAAATTCTGAACCCTGAAGTAGACTCATAGCTTATGATGCTGGTGTTCCTGATGAATTAATGGATTGGTCTCAACTTACAGTTGCTCAACTGAGTGGCAACTTAGTTATGGCTTGCCACTCGTTTATTGGCAGACCTTCTTCTTCTTCCTTGATGGAATTGTTGTTCCTGGTCGACTGTGAAAAAGGATTATGGGCCAAACAATATAACATACAAATAAACATCCCGGATAGCTATGTACTACATCCTTTGTTGGTGCTAAATGATGGGGGGATAGTATTTATCTGCATCAGAAATAGGGAAGGAATTTTGAGAATTTACAATCCGAGGACCAACACTTCTACAGATGTGGTACAGATAGCAGATTGTGGTGCAGCAGTTGGTTTGTACACAGGAAGCCTACTGAGCCTGGCAAATGGTGCAATTAATGAGGTTGGTATCATATTTAGTTGTTTAATATGTATACCTTCAATAATCCTATTGTCAATCTATATAAATTTTGATTGTCAAACACTACCAGAGAACTCGCTATCCATCCTCCCTAATCGGTCACGGTTGGATTGGACCCGGTACCAATGGAAGCATTGGTACCGGGTCCAATCCCCAATAATTCTGCGCTCTCATTGGTACCGGGTGGTGGCACCACCCGGTACCTATGAGGCAACATTGGTACCGGGTGGTGTCACCACCCGGTACCAATGAGCCTCGGGGCCTTTGGTACCGGGTGGTGGCACCACCCGGTACCAAAGGGGCCCTGCGTATAAAGGGGCCTTCTTCCTCCCCCAGCCCGAGCCATGGCTCATTTCTTCGTCCTCCATTGAGCTCGGGTTGGGGGAGCTCATGCCCGATTTTTCATAACTTTTGGAGATTTTGCAAACCAAGTCCGCTAGAAGGTTAGCAACTTCATCCTCTCTCTTTTGACGTTTAGTATGGTCTATTTCATGCTCTATGTTTTGAGTAATTTGTGTTTGGTGGAATGGATTGAAATAAGAGATTTTAGATTGAATCTTCATTTTTATTATGAATTTGTAATAGAGAATCAATATATAGTTAGTTGTTGCATGTGTGGAGATGATGCACAAATTTTTAGACATTGTTTATATTTTGGATTATTTGTAGAAACATTAAATGAATTTCATATTTATGCTTATTATGATTTTTAGATATTAGAAATGATATTTATATTTAGGGTTATTAGGATTTTTAGAGATTATAAATGAAATTCATATTTAGGTTTATTACGAAATTTAGAATTACATCTTTAGAGGCTTCAAATGACGTTGATATTTAGGGTTATTAGGATTTTTGAGATTATAAATGATATTCTTATTTAGTTAGATTTTAAATTCAATTTTACTTCTCATGGTTGTCAATAGAAAATAGAATTTTACTTCTAGTTATTTGAGAATGCATGAGACCTAGGAATAATGGATAGTTTTTTCGTAATATACTAATATGTTATGTCAAAATTAAAAAAAATCAAGTGTTCTAGAATCAACATGGATACTGCCGCTGGAGGAAGTGGTGATGATGGTAGGGGTAATCATCGTTCCTCTGCTGGCAAGGGGAAAACCACCGTCAACCCTCAACCGAAGCCAAAGAAAAAAGGAGCGTTGCATAGAGCAATGGTTCGATATTTGCAAAGGAAGCATGAAGATGATGTTGCGGCAGGCTTAGAACCTCCGTTTGATGGTCGTTATGCTCCACCGCCAGTTGCGGGTCAAACAACTCCACCTCCAGACCCAAAGAATACGCCCAAAGATGCTTAAATACCACCGCCTGTCATAATGTGATCTATGTCTGTATTTGTTTTTCAAATTAATAAGTTTTTCCCAAGCAAGAACAAAACCTACGTACGATTTGTAAGTCTATGTCTGTATTTGTTTTTCAAATTAATAAGTCTTTAGAAATACATCTTTTTGGTGGCATCAAATGATGTTGATGTTTACGGTTATTAAGATTTTAGAGATTATATATGATATTCTTATTTAGGTTTATTACGAACTTTAGAAATTGGGGATGAATTTTTCATTGTATTTTGTGAATAGATGAATCGGCAATGGATGTACAACGCGGATAGACGCTCATCTGACTTCATTAATGGCGTTCATCAATTCCTCGACGCGGCAGAGGCTAACTCGACCTCGGGTTTATATGCTGTCCATGCAAGGTCTGTGAGAATAAGAAGGATTATCACATCTCGAAGAAGGTGGTCCACACACACTTGCTTATGAGTGGTTCATGCCTAACTATATCTGTTGGACCAAACACGGCGAAGCGGGGATATTCTTTGAAGAAGGTGATGAAGAAGGTGACGACAACATCCCGGACTTTGCACAATACGGTGCCTTTGCAGATGATACGGCAATTGGCGAGGGTGAAGCAGTTGCAGAGGATGAGGATGATGACGCCTTAGGTGGCATGATCCGTGATGAAGAGAAAGACTGCGAAAGTGCGAAAGAGCGGGGGAAGATGAACCGTTTGTTGGAGGACCACAAAACATTGTTGTACCCAGATTGCAAAGAGGACCAGAAAAAATTGGGTACCACACTGGAACTGTTGCAATGGAAGGCAACTAATGGCTTGTCTGACAAAGGTTTTGGAGAGATATTGAAAATGATAAAGAAGATGCTTCCAGAGGGCAACACATTGCCCGAAACAACATACGAAGCAAGAAAAATCGTTTGCCCTCTAGGACTGGAAGTACAAAAGATACACGCATGTCCCAATGATTGTATCCTTTATCGGGGCAAGTCGTACGAATCTTTGGACGCCTGTCCGGTTTGCAATTGCTCGCGGTATAAAATCAGGCGAGACGACCCTGGTGATGTTGAGGGAGAGGCCCCCAAGAAAAGAGTCCCTGCAAAGGTGATGTGGTATTTCCCTATAATACAACGTCTGAAGCGCTTGTTCAGAAACAAAGAGCATGCTAAATTGCTGCGGTGGCACAAAGAGGATCGGAGGGAAGACAATATGTTGAGACACCCCGCTGATGGGTCGCAATGGAGAAAATCGACAGAGCGTTCCCAGACTTCGCAGAAGATGCAAGGAACATAAGATTTGGTTTGAGTACGGATGGCATGAATCCTTTCGGTGATATGAGCAGTAGCCACAGCACTTGGCCCGTGACTCTTTGTATGTACAACCTTCCTCCGTGGATGTGCATGAAGCGGAGGTTCATTATGATGCCAGTGCTAATCCAAGGGCCAAAGCAGCCTGGCAACGACATTGATGTGTATCTAAGGCCACTGATTGAGGAACTTTTGTTGTTGTGGGGCAAAGATGGTGTAAAGGCGTGGGATGAGCACAAGCAAGAGGAATTTAACCTAAGAGCATTGCTGTTTGTGACCATCAATGATTGGCCTGCACTTGGTAACCTGTCGGGACAGTCAAACAAGGGATACAATGCATGCACACATTGCCTAGAACACACCGACTGCATGTATCTGAAACATTGTAGAAAGTGTGTGTATATGGGCCATCGTCGATTCCTTTCTGAGAAACATCCGCTGAGAAAGAAAGGAAAGCATTTTGAGGCGGAAGGTCGTAGCAAACCAAGGCATCGGGATGGAAAATATGTATTTGCTATGGTAAAAGATGTGAAGGTGGTCTTTGGGAAGGGACCTGGCAGCCAGCCAGCGGCAAGTGATAATGGAAAGGCGCCCATGTGGAAGAAAAAGTCAATATTCTGGGACCTACCATATTGGGGGGTCTTAGATGTACGCCACGCAATTGATGTGATGCACCTGACGAAAAATCTTTGCGTAAACGTGCTAGGGTTCCTTGGTACTTACGGAAAGTCAAAAGATACGCTTGAAGCACGACAGGACCTGAAACGTATGAAACAACGAGATCCCCTGCATCCTGAAAAAGAGAGAAAGGGCGTTGGAACTTGCGTCCTGCTAGCTACACTCTAAGCAAGGAGGAGAAGACCAGCATGTTTGATTGCTTGAACAGTATTAAGGTCCGTCCGGCTACTCATCGAATGTAAAGAGTCTGATAAATATGAAAGAGAAGAAATTCGTACACCTCAAGTCCCATGACTGCCATGTGCTGCTCACACAATTGCTTCCGGTGGCGCTGAGGGAATTCTACCCGTTAATGTCCGAACAACTATTGTGAAGCTATGCGCCTTTCTCAATGCAATCGACCAGAAGGCAATCGATCCACTAATCTAGCAAAGCTGCAGGATGATGTGGCCCAAAGCCTTGTCAGCCTTGAGATGATATTTCCTCCGTCTTTCTTTAATATTATGACGCATCTCCTGGTCCATATTGTCAAAGAGATTGGTATTCTTGGTCCTGTATTCCTACACAATATGTATCCTTTTGAGAGGCTCATGGCTATTCTAAAGAAATATGTTCGTAACCGTTCTCTTCCAGAAGGATGCATCGCCAAGGGATACAGAACAGAGGAGGTCATTGAGTTCTGTGTTGACTATATCCCCGAACTGAAACCGATTGGGCTACCTGAGTCACGCCATGTGGGGAGACTACTTGGAAAGGGCACGTTAGGAAGGAAACAAACAAGGTGTAGCGACTACGATTTATTCATGAAAGCCCATTACACTGTATTGCAGTCGTCAACCATGGTGGTTCCTTACATCGAGGAGCACAAGACTATAATATGCTACCAAAATCCAAGAAAGTCTGAGAAGTGGATTACACGCCATCACATAGAAACTTTCGCTGGTTGGTTGCGACAAAAGCTCATGGGTAACGAGACAATACATACACAGCTGGCGTATTTGGCAAGGGGACCATCATCCTCATTCTTGACTTTCCAAGGCTATGACATAAATGGGTATACATTTTACACGAGAGCCCAAGACGACAAAAGCACCAACCAAAATAGTGGTGTCTGTATAGATGCCTATGACAACAAAGGGAACAGGGACTCATATTATGGCCAGATAGAGGAGATCTGGGAACTAGATTATGGACCTTTGAAAATACCACTTTTTCGGTGCAAATGGGTGAAACTTACAAGTGGAGGTGTTACTATAGACCGCTACGGCATGACAACTGTGGATCTCAACAAAATTGGGTATGTAGACGAACCATTCGTGCTCGCCAAGGATGTGCATCAAGTGTTTTATGTGAAGGACATGTCTACCAAACCCAAGACGGGGACTCTGCAAACAAACAACTCCGAACTTTATCCAAAACGGCACATAGTTCTCACGGAAAAGAAAAATCGTGGGTGTCGAGGACGTCACCGATGAAGATGATTATAATAGGTGTGACGAGGTGTCTCCGTTCAGTGTGGAGGATGACACAAGCATCCTGTTGGCCAATGAAGATGCTCCTTACGCTCGCAACGATCATAACGAAGGCACTCTTGTAAAGAAAACATTTATTGCTGTTCAAGCATAATGTTGTACTTATGTTGAAGCATGATCATGCTATGTAATTCTAATTATGTTGAACCATTATGGTATGTAATGTTGGCCAAATTTGATTTTGTCTTATGCTTCTTGATAAGTATTTACTAGTTTTGTTAAATTGACTTGTAATATATTACGGTTTATTTTGGATAGTATCATGCCGAGACAGCGTCAGGCAGCTAGACGTGGTGGCTATGTTACTAATATGCCACCTACCATTCCGATTCGAGAGGCTCACGAGCCTGGATGGTCGACAACTCAACAAGTTGATCATGTCCCAATTCCCACACCTCAGCAACTTCGCTACAATATGGTAGGGTTATGTATTCCTCTGCAAGTTGCATTTGAATGTAATCACTATGTCACTGAGAATAGAAATTATTAATAATGCAGATCATTAATCCAATTACATGGCTAAAAGATGCAAACATCGGTCAATCAAGTCCTTTGGTATTAAGAGAAAATGTGACCGAAAATACTGGTAGGGTTATGATCTCTGTTAGCATTCAACAAAATGCCACCCGTGACCCAAATCCTGGTGACATGGTTATTATCCACGTTCATTCTGGGGCGTGGCAGCAAGACCATGTGGCCTCGTGTGATGCTGTGAGGCAAGCATTAGCCCAAATAGAAAGTCAACT
>CM014271.1:76098411-76120032 GCA_004135705.1 Alloteropsis semialata | reverse complement strand
TCAATCACTCATCATCTAGGGATGACCACCATTGGTCCTCACTTTATAATCAACAAAAAGATTTGTTATTTTCAAACAACTAAATACTATGGTATCAAAATTGTGACTAATTGTACGGTATTAAGTAGCAGCTATGTATGAGTGCTGTATGCAGATAAATTGCACATAACTATTTAATATATTCCAGGTAAAAGTGTTCCTAGCTAACTCTTGACGGTTCATCTCTACACTATACGCTGCATCTTGAAAAAGAATATCCAAACTAAGTCAACCCCTCCACCATGCCCGTGGCATGCTACTACCTCCGGTTTTATATATTTGACGTTAGGACATCAAGATTAGTTCAAAAAAGAACTAACCAGATTGTCTTAACGTCAAATATACAAAAATGGAGGTAGTATATGATTATCTATTATTTCTAATACAGGCAAGGACTTCAACTCTGTGGGCGCCCGTTTCAAACCAAAGCAGAAGACGTGACCATTCCTACAGCACCCAACAGACACACAGAGCACAACTGATAGTCAAAGCAAGGCGACGAACTTTGAAGTCATATGAAGAGGATATACAATTTGCTCCAAACTAACACAATATCTTTACATTTGAATCAGACAAACCATACTAGATACCAGCAACTTTTTTATGATATAATTTTTCAGACGTCGTCATCTTCAATAAGGGGAGAACATTGACCAAAAATTAATAAAACATCACCTCTCGATGTCCTTGCCAGCCCAACAAAATTTGTGGTCTGTTTTTGCAATTGATTTTCTTTCCGTTCGCATATTCACGATTCAGGTTCAAATTTTGTTGGCTAATAAGTAGAAATATTTTCTCAAACAATTGTACTAATAAGTAGAAATATTTTCTCCAGCCAACAAAAAAGCAGCATTGGAATAAAATAGCATGTCCGGTTTGTTCTTGTCCCACTTTTTAGACACATTTGCAGTTGCCTCAGGGGAGAAAGTTAAGTTTGATGGAAGGCCAGCTAGGTGCATTGCGGCTGGCTGCTGCACCTGCACGCATATCTGGAACAGATAGATTTTGCATAGCATATGTTTTCTGGCTATCGTATGCAGAGATCTGCACATAGAGATCTATGCTTCTGGGAAGCAACCGGCGGTGGGACGTGAAAGATCTCATATATATGGAGGCTCTGGCCGGCTGCTAGCTACGGAGCTATTAATAGTAAACTATTTTATATAACTTATTTCGTCCTACTTTTATATTTTGTAGTATGCAGAGATCAAAGATGCTCAAAGGACAAGGTAGTGCCTGTACTACGTGATACTAAAACAGATATGCAGGATACGAATATATATAATCGTTGACATATATAGTTGTGTCACAATTAGTAGAATATTATTACAACCCATATGTTGAATAAATTCAGACAGAAAACATCCACTAAGAAAAAAAAACACTAAGAAAAACATCCACTAAGAAAAAAACACTATCAATCCTAGCTCATAAAACTATTTATAAAACACTATCAATATAGTGCATGTTCATATAGAAGAACTGGGGTCCCTCAACACTGATTTTATTTTCTTTCAGAGCATATGCAACATATAGTGTTATTACTCAGCAACTTCCCTCAAGAATTAGATATCAACAACACAAACCCCCAACATAGATATATATATTTATTGAACGCCATATTTGAGGAGATCCCATCAGGGATCCTCCGTATAATAACAGTCGAATCCTACCGCCAGCTTAGCATGTACATAGGGATCGTTTGCAAGTTCATTGAACCGAACCACCCAGGCGGCACCACACATCAACTAGTGCAGTGCATCTGTTCATTTCAGGGATCATAACGATCCCTATTTATACATATACTACCGTTAGTGGTATCTTTCTCGTACATATATAGTTCTATATATACAACCGTTAGTGCATTGTATCTTCCAGGCAGTTGCTACGTACGCTCCATATTGGGCATTGTATTCTCCAGGCAGTTGCTACGCACGCTCCATATTGGGCATTTCATCTTCTTTAAACTCATTCAATCATTTGATCTATGAGCATGGCCGCAGCAGGTGTATTGTGGTCAGTTGCATGTGTGTGATATATCGATGTGATTCTCTCCTGATAGTCTCCATTGATGCGGTTAGCTATAGATAGACCTAGATTAGAGTGCCCCCTTCCTATTTGGTTAGAGCAGTACAAACTAAGCCGCTTTTCAACGTTCAAACTGCACGGCTGTAAGTTTTTAATTAGTATATGCATCTCTATCGCTTGCATGTGTACAACCTAGCTTCCCAAAAGATGCCTCCAGTGATCATGGCAACTGCTTATATATATTCCATTAGTAAATGTATCGAGCTTGTTTATTTAGTTAGCTAGGGTACCTTTCGGATCTGGATCGGTTACTATTTTATTCCACAGCCTACACAACCTTGCTTGTTGCTTGTTGGATGGATTTCTCCTCGGATCTCGATCGAGTATATGATGTATTGGACATATATGTGCGATGTCTGTGGCATACAATTTTCGATTGCTATCTGTCGTCAATGAAAATGGTATGTAGTATTTGTGGACAAAATTAACTTGTTAATTTTGTGCTTGTGTTGGCCTGTAAAAACTGCAGCTAAATGAATGCTGGAATATTTTGGCTACAAAATTAAAACTTGAAATTGCAGAAAGAATTATGGATGTAAAGTTATAATTCATAATAATCCATTTTTTTTAAAAAAAGAACCTGGCTCTTGCTAAGTCCCTGAATAAAAATAATGCTGTCACTACTGTCACAGCAGCTGCCGCCTGCGATCTTCTTAGTCCTTTTCAGTTGGTTTCGATGCTGTCTACGACTGCTCGAGCACTACTGATCAAGTCATGGCGAATGAACTTTTATATTTGGGCTTACGCCCAAACTCTATATTCGCGGTGTTAAATGTTAGAACACCATGTCAGGCACATCTAATCTTGTCTAGCCGAGCTTTAGATTGTTGGACAAACGTACAGATATGGCAGGCTCATTTGTTGGAGTGTTGGGGTTTGGCTGATGAAGTTGGTTAGCACAACACAACGGTTATGCTATGCTCTCCTAGCAGACAACAAGATTATGCATTTTGCAGTTGTTCCAACACAAAGAATGTATATATGCAACTGTCCATGCACTCCTTTAATTAATTTCCTTTTGTACGAAAAGGAAGCTACCTAGCAATACCTGACTGACTTAGTAGCTCTTTGTGTAAACGTGGAGACAAGAACAATTTTTTGTTCTTTCTGCGAAGGACGAGCAACATAAACTGATTGGGTTTGACTTTGACAGTGGTCAGCTAAGAAGAGCCAAGCGACTGATGACTGTGTTGTGCAGTGATTGTTCGCAGCAACTTCCAAATATACATTCACAGATCCTGATCCTGGGTCATGCTTATCGTGGTAAATCAGGGGCTTCCAGGAACAGTAGGGGGCGGTCACTGGTGGGATTGACCTGTTTCCTTTTACATCACTGACATTGTTTCTCATCCGCCGGCTCACACTCCAATGGGATTCCATGTCCTTCTTAGCGCCTTTCATTCGCATGCAGACATCGTAATAGAACATGTACATATAACGGACTCCTCTCTTATATATCCCACATATTTTACAAGTACCAATAATCTCCAAAACGAACTTCGTTCTTCGTTTATTTATTCAATTGGCTTAGCCATCGTTCATTGCTTTCCAACCAAAGATGCGTGCCTTGTGCGGAATATGGGGATCTTGCTATAGTTTCGGGCTCTTTGTGTGTGTACTATGAACATAGCCATCTTCCACACAACGATCTTGCTCTGTAGCCTTGTCTTCTATCGTAGTAGAAAGCAAATGAAGCATCTTCGACTACTAATCGCTACCAGAGAACTGCCCATCGGTACCAGGTGATAAGGGCCATCTATACAATCACTACCAGAGAACTGCCCATCGGTACCAGGTGATAAGGGCCATCTATACCGGTTCTAAAACAGGTATCGGGCATCCGTGACCAAAGGCAAAGGCCTTTGGGTCTTTGGTACCGGGTCAAGACACGACCCGGTACCAAAGGTATTGGCGTCAAAAAAAAATAATTTAAATCCTGGGGAGGCATGCGATTTTTCACGCGAAAATACGCGCGTGCGGCGCGGGGTTCGAACCTGGGACCTCTCGCTTCGCGTGTTGCTTCCTTACCATCTCACCTAGACACCGTAGCTGACCACCTCCCAGATGCTTTCCTTTTGAATTAACCCGTGGAGGGGCCTTTGGTACGGGTTGGTAACACCAACCGGTACCAAAGGGTCTTTGGTACCGGGTGGTGTTACCAACCGGTACCAAAGGGTCCTCGGGGCCTACCAAATTTAGACCCGGTACTAATGACCCCTTTGATACCGGTCATAAGCAATGGGTACTAAAGAGAGGTGACCGATAGGCCATTTTTTGGCAGTGAATTGTCAAGAGCTGATGATTCCACATTTAATGAACGTCAAAGTCTATCTGTGGGCTGGGCTAACCTTGAAAGCATGCGCTGCTAGACGTCATCCGGCCCAGCAGAGTCTTGTTTCTGCGGCAGAGAGCACGGCCCAACAAGTGGGCTTTGGAAGTAGCAACCTAAACAGGTTTTTTCTCGATTTCCCTAAAGTTGACTTGATCATGGAAATTTATAACACATACTTACTGTGGAACGGCCTTACTAGAAGTAGCAGTCTAAGCAGGTCCAAATTAAATAGTTTTTCATCTGTCCCAAAATGTAAGAATTTTAGTCTTATCCTATATCAAAACTCCTTTAACTTTGACAAATAAAAAAACTACTCGTAGAAAAGTTTTGAAAGGACCATGGTGCCTAGGAGTGGAGCGAATTTGGATTTGTAAAATTAAATAAATTTTAATGTCATAATTGATAATCCAGTCAGTAGCGTGTGTGCAAGCACGTGCAGTAGACACTAATTTCTTTCGCCCTCTCCCCTTATCTGTTCCTGATTGTTGCTGATGTTCTCCAGTGCATGATTAAGGATGATGGCGGTGTGAGACACCCCCTGACTGCTGATAGCTGCCCCGTCCTTCAATACGCAGACGACACGCTGCTGCTCGTTCGTGCAGAATTGCCTGACGTCCGGAAGCTCAAAGTCCTACTGGATAATTTTGCTGCTGCAACTGGCCTCAAGATCAATTTTTTTTTCCAAAAGTACAGTTGTTCCGATGCACGTCCCTGCTCGCTCCCTCCCCCGGCTGATCCGAATCCTGGGATGCAAACAAGAAACATTCCCACAAGTCTACCTGGGGCTACCTCTTTCAAATACCAAGCTGCAGCTATCTGCCTTTGCGCCTCTGATTGCCAAAGTTGACAGATACCTTGCCGGATGGAAAGCTTTGTTTCTCAACCCAGCTGGCCAGGTAGTTTTGGTCAACTCAGTATTAGATATGGGCTGCCAATATACTTAATGGGCGCCATTGCCCTTCCAGCAGGGCTGCTAGAGAAGATCGATGCCCGGCGACGAGCCTTCCTGTGGTCAGGCTCGGACGCCGCCTCCGGCGCTCAGTGTCTGGTTGCATGGAAAGATGTGTGCAAGTCCAAGGAAGATGGAGGCCTAGGTGTACGAGAGCTGAAGACACATAATTCTTGCCTTCTCCTAAAGCTGATTCACCGCCTGCATCACCCCGAAGGTTCAGCTTGGGCTTTATGGGCACGTCAGAAAGTTAACCTCGCCTCCCTGGCTGGCCAGGTCACGGGATCACACTGGGCGGGGTTGCGTGCGCTGCTGCCTGCTTACCGCTGCATCACCCATGTCCAAGTTGGCAACGGCGCGGACACAGCATTCTGGTGCGACATCTGGCTGGTGGATGCACCGCTTGCAGATGTATACCCGGCCCTCTGCAGTCACCAACTGAAGACGGGATCATCTGTCAAGGAGGTGCTCGAGCAGGGCCTCAACGCTTCCCTGGTTCCACGCCTCAGCGTCCAAGCCGCTGCAGAGAAGGAAGAACTGTTAGAACTACTGACTCAGGTGCAACTGGAAGATCGGGATGACGTAAGACACAGCAGCTTCGAGTTACCTGAACATCGCCTACACACTGCTCGTATCTATAAAGCGTCCATGGCCTCTGATGAATCCGAGAATAAGTTTCAGTTCATATGGAAAAGCTTGGCTCCTCCCAGGGTAAAATTCTTCGGGTGGCTGCTGCTCCAAGATCGACTCCAGTGCAAAAAAAATTTGGTACGAAAAAACATCATTGATGAAGCAACTTGCGCCATCTGCCAGTCAGCGGAAGAGGATGCCGATCACTTGTTCTTCAGGTGCTCCTTTGCCGTCCAATTCTGGTGTCACCTGGGGTGGTCGGCGTCAGAGCCCCTCTCCCTCGCGTCCTTGACGACCGCTTCCCCTCCGGCAGGTTATGCACCAATACAGCTCCCGACCTTCATCCTCCTGTGCTGCTGGCAGCTATGGAAACATCGCCACGGGGTGGTGTTCCGGCAAGAAGCTCCAGATATACAACGCCTGCTTCTCGCCTGTCGGGAAGACTGCAAGCTCTGGCGCCATCGCTTCCCACCGAAACTGCATGCTGTTGTTGATCACTGGTGTACTAAACTGGTCGCCATGTAACTCCTCCTCACCTCCCGTTCTGGTTTGTCATGCTTTTGAGCGGAACATTGTAACCCAGTGCCCATTACCGGCTTGCCCGGGATCAGTGGTAAATGATATCAGGTGGGGATGCTCATCCCCCCGTCGTCTTCCTCAAAAAAAACTATTTTCTTTCACATTTTTTGGTAACCATATTAATCCCTTGACGCTGTCATACATGTGTGTACATAATCTACTTGAAGTAAATTATACTACAGAAATACGGAGTATGTATAGGATACAGGATGCGTTATAATAGTAAATTTTGAGTACTGTATGGTTGTGGTCACCTTGATCTTGCACAGAATTTTAGAACGCGATTTTGAACCAGCTTCAAGCCTTCAACTGTCGGAATTTGTTCCTTTTTTTTTTGAGAATGTCGGAATTTGCTCGTGATAGCGTGAAAAATATGTTGGTGGGCTGGAGTAACCTTAAGATCCAGGCCTGGTGGAAGGGCCCGGCCCAAAGTCTNCACGCGTGGCCCCGGTGCCCCTGCCTGCGCCAAGCGCGGCCATGGGCGCACCCCTGCAGGTCTACCGGCGCCGTTCGGTGCCGGCACCGGAGCCGGCGCCGGAGCCGGCGCCCCGTCCTCCCCTGCAGGTCTACCAGCGCCGTTCGGTGCCGGCACCAGAGCCGGCGCCCCCGACTCCACCGGAGCCGTCACCAGCTCCGTCGGTCCAGCCCCGGGCCCTCTCTCGTCTGGACCCGGCAGTCTACCACCCGCCTGTCATCCATCGGGATCCTGGCCACACTCATCCCATGGTGACACGGCGGGCGGCGGGCGTTCTCCGACCGGCGGCTCTCTCCGCCACCGAGGCTGAGCCGGGGGTCTCTCCGCTACCCTCCTCTGAGCCGGGGGTCTCTCCGCCACCCTCCTCTGAGCCGGGGGTCTCTCCGCTACCCTCCTCCGTCCGTGAGGCTCTGGCTGATCCTCACTGGCGTCGAGCGATGGAGGAGGAGTACACGGCCCTTCTTGCCAACCAGACGTGGGACCTCGTGCCGCGTCCGTCTGGTGGCAATGTGGTCACGGGCAAGTGGATCTGGACGCATAAGCGTCGTGCTGACGGCTCACTGGATCGCTACAAGGCTCGCTGGGTTCTCCGGGGTTTCACGCAGCGTCCTGGTGTGGACTATGATGAGACCTTCAGTCCAGTGGTGAAGCCTGCTACAGTGTGCACGGTCCTCTGCATTGCTCTCTCTCGCTCGTGACCCGTGCATCAGCTGGATGCGAAGAATGCCTTTCTACATGGCACTCTGTCAGAGACAGTCTACTGCAGCCAGCCAGCGGGATTTGTGGATTCCAGTCGTCCGGATCTGGTTTGCCGCCTCAACAAGTCCCTCTATGGTCTGAAGCAGGCTCCTCGGGCTTGGTACTCTCGGTTTGCCACGTTCTTGGTCACGTTGGGATTCACAGAGTGCAAGTCTGACACCTCTCTGTTTGTCTACCGCCGAGGCTCTGAGACTGCATATCTGCTCCTATATGTTGATGACATCATTCTCACTGCTTCCAGTCAGGCCTTGCTTCAGCGCATCGTTGAGTCACTGCAGCAGGAGTTTGCCATTAAGGATCTGGGTGTGCTCCACCACTTCTTGGGTGTCACTGTTGAGTCTCGTCCTTCTGGCCTCTTTCTTCACCAGCGGCAATATGCACTTGATATCCTGGAGCGGGCCGGGATGACTGACTGCAAGCCGTGTTCCACTCCGGTTGACACTCAGGCCAAGCTCTCTGCAGATATGGGTGATCCTGTTGCTGACCCGACTGCCTACCGGAGTCTTGCCGGTGCCTTGCAGTATCTCACCTTCACCAGGCCGGACATCGCATATGCCGTTCAGCAGGTCTGTCTCCATATGCATGATCCACGGGAGTCACATCTCACGGCTCTGAAGCGTCTCCTTCGCTACATCCGTGGCACTGTTGACTACGGCCTGCTACTTCACCGGTCTCCTGCCACTGAGCTCGTCGTCTACACCGATGCTGACTGGGCTGGCTGTCCTGACACTCGGCGCTCCACTTCAGGCTACGCCGTCTTCCTCGGCGGCAACCTTGTCTCCTGGTCGTCCAAGCGACAGCCGGTTGTCTCCCGCTCCAGTGCCGAGGCGGAGTACCGGGCTGTTGCTAACGGCGTGGCTGAGGCGTCCTGACTACGACAGCTCTTGGCGGAGCTTGACAGCCCGCTCGTCAAGAGCACTCTTGTCTATTGGGACAACGTAAGCGCTGTGTACCTCTCCACCAACCCAGTTCAGCATCAGCGGACGAAGCACGTGGAGATCGACCTTCACTTCGTTCGCGACCGGGTTGCGATTCGCGACCGGGTTGCGATTGGCGACGTTCGGGTTCTCCACGTCCCGACCACCTCCCATTTCGCGGACATCTTCACCAAGGGTCTCCCCTCCTCGACCTTCTCGGAGTTTCGCTCCAGTCTCAACATAGCCGGTGGCTAGTTGTGACTGCGGGGGGTGTGTACTTCTTTGTGTGTACTTCTTTTCCTGTCCAGTCTTGAACTCCGCTGCGCCGGTAAGTTCAGATTGCAGGTTCCTGTCCAGTCTTGAACTCCGCTGCGCCGGTAGTTCAGACTGCGGGGGGTGTTGGTGTATATATGTGGCCCTTATGGCCCATGTAGTTAGGCCCATCTAGAGGCCCATGTACAGCTACTATATTACCCCCCCTTCTAGGGTTTGGAGGAATGAATAGAGACATTATTTCCTTCAATTATAATAAATTAACAAGTTTCTGAGTGTCCAGCTAATTTAAATCCACAAAATGGTGAACAAAGAGAATTAGGTAGGAGCGAGAGTAACATGTGGCATAATTGCATATGACTTTGTGGTGTTTTAATTTCATAAGGAAGATATTCATGCCAGCCTTTCATTGAAAGTTAAAGTATTGGGGTATGCAGGGGTTACCCGGTTACTAATAAGGCAACAAGCCTGACAGAACCTTACACCAACAGTCAAGCAGACATCATAAAACTGATACAATTTTCCACAACCACTACAACTATTACCTAATTTTCAACTTAACCAGGAAACCTCAACATGAGCACCTTTAGATGGTCGAGCACTTTAAGCATTCACTCTTGGTCCCCAGCCTGTTTTGACATCCCAGTGCTGCAGAATGTCACAAATAATATCAGCTAACTGAGGAATAGATTTGCACTCATTGGAAATTTATTTTTTAACCACAAAGGAGTGACCAATTTGCAGCTAATGGCAAACAAACAGTTAAACAGCACTAACCTCAGCAGCACTAGTTAGGTGCCAAAACTTGATTAACCCCCTCACAGCAGCAAAAAAAAAGGCCTTTATCTAACACAGATAATCGTCCATATGCTAATCAATGTACAAGGTTAAAGATAGGCACTATGCTTGTGTCTGAACTCTGAACTACAAAGGACAGAAACCCATGTACGAAATGACATTCTTGGTTTCTCCTGCTGGAGACTTTTTTTTCTTGGATGGATTCTAGGAACCTTCCTTACCCAGAAACCCAGCCTAAATTAAATGTCTATAACATGCGCAACACATGAATAAATTCCCAACTATGTCTACCTAAATCTCAGGACGGTCCATCGCAAGAAAGTAAAAGTATTTGTATTTGTAACATAGGTCAATATCATATCGCAATACATTCATAAGTTCGCTTTCATCAACACATGCATGCATCTGTTATCATGCTACTAAAGAAAATAGTACTAAATCTGAATATTTAGCAAATCACGACTAATTAAAAAGTTATACAGGATTAGAAGATAAAGCAAAGAACCACTAATAAGACAAAGGTTAACAGTTCACAGCAATGATCAAGCAAACGAAATTAAGAAAAAATAGACGCTCAAACAAAATGCAGAAATCCTGAAGGCCACCACACTAAGATCAGCATCAAAAATAAAGCTGAGACTATTTGCCACTACTAGTACCAAATTTCCCCCTTGACCAAGAGGATTTCACATGAGCACCTTAAGTTTGTGAAGCACTTGAAGAATTCGCTCGTGGCTCCTCATCACCCGTAGAGGATATACTTAGTTCTGCGAATTCACAAATTTAGGGAATAACATCAGCTGATTGAGGAATTTATTCGCTCTCAATTGAACTTTCACATTTAACCGACGACGAGGGATGAACAAATTGCTGATATAGAAAACCAAAGGCAAACAACACTAACTTACCACCTGCAGCACTACCAGTTAACATACACACTTCATTGACTGAATATATACTACACACCAAAGACTGAAGAAAAATACCTACCGGTGCAACACAGGTAACCAAACATATTTCTACGTTATTGACACCGACAGACCATAGATAAGGAGTACACGATGTATGTAATTACAGTGTAAGTGTAGAAACTAGAAACTCGTGTAGGTAATGACATTCCTCGTTTCTCTCCTGATAGAGGTATCCTTTTCTTGAAGGGATACTGGGGAAACCTTCCTAGCCCAGCACTACAGCACTAAATTTATATGTACACCAGTTGTCAAGATCCATAATCCATACACAAAAGGTGTTAAACATCAACAAATTCCAAGGTATGAAGTATGCATACCCAATTCTAAGAATGGTAACAAAAAAAAAGCTGTTTGTAGCATAGGTTTATGCAATTTGCAATAAGCTAGTTCCATAACTCATTGTTTTTTAAGCACATAAACATCGATTATATTTTCATGTAACTAAAATAGTAATGAATCAGGAAATCACAGCTAAGTTGTATGTGCTCAAGGATAAGACAATACTGCAAGGCAGCTGGTAGTACCTGGAAGGCAGAAGCTCATGTACGGGACAAGGTCTGAAATGTCCTTGCCCAAGTTCTTGACCTGGCCAGACTTTAGATGAATAGTGAACACCCCATCATCAGTCCACACGAAAACGGCACCGACGCTGTCCGCAATGGCACACACATAGGGCAAGAGCGAGTGATTACAAACTGAAATTGGTAGCACCTTATCGAGCTCAATGACTCTTTTTTGTGCCCATCCATCATATCTTTTGTTCGGACCAGCCTCCCTCGACCAAATACAGAGTTTGAACTCCTGTACTGTGGCGAATCCCAGTCCACCACCCTCAGCACTCACGAGGACAATGTGCCGGGCATGGAATGCAGAGGGTAAATTAATTACTGATAGCTCTTTTTCACACAAATTGTACTTCAGGATTCTGGTGTTAAACTCATAGTTGAAGTAGAGTGCATCCCCCACAAGGGCATGGCGCCCTTTCATGATCCAGTCATCTTGGCCCTGCACAGAGAGCAGTGCGCCGAACGCACCTAGCTCGGATGAGTATACACAGACGGACGTGCGCATCTCCATCGACAGGTTAGTGACCGCGAAGACCACGAGGAAGGGGCCTCGGCTGCAGTCGAGGTGGTGACAACCTGCCGTCGCGCAGAGCACCGCCGCGCTCCAGGGCAAGGGCCCGAACGGCGGCATTGACAGCCTACGCATCTCGTCCGTGATGGGGTCCCACACGACGAGGTCCTCCTTTATGGTAGGCGAGATCGGCATCACATCGATCGCCAGCACGCGGCCGTGGCGGGCGTCGAGCACGCGCCAGGAATTGCGGACGGCGTGGGGCGGGCGGAAGGAGGAGGCCGGAACGAAGTCGGTGCCGCACGAGCCCTGGCGGAGGAAGGCGAGCATGGGCGGCGCGGGGTGGAGCTCGCGGAACCTGCGGCGGAAGTTGGGGGCGGCGATGAGGCGGCACCAGGGCTTGCAGACGAGGGCGGCGCGGACGAGGCTCGAGGGGTCGTCCGGCGGGAGGCGGACGAGGACCTCCTCCACGAGCTCGTCCACCATAGGCGCCGGCGCCGGCGCCGGCGGACCCATGGTCGGACCCCGGCGGCGGCAGAGGGAATGGGATGGGATGGGGAATTGCGAGAGACTTGGCGGCGAGAGGAGCGGAGATAGCGATCTGGTCCGACTCAACCAGCTTGGCCTGTGTGGTGGCCTGGTGGGATGGGTCTGCCAGGTGGGTCCATGGGAGCAGCGACAGGCAATCTGGTTGCATTTACTCTTGAATCGGTGAGTCCTGGGGATGGAAATGAAACCCGTTTTCTTAACATCTCTCTAATGATTATTAATTTCTTCGATAATTCTGTCTCGATTTAACTACCGTCTACCGCATTGGAAAAGTGGCAACTCTTCTTAAATTTGAGGAGAGTTGACGTGGATTATTGGTTCATTCCAAAAAATTATTAAAAAAATAGAGAACGTTAGAATATCACTTTTTAAAAACTTTGAATATATTAGTTGGATTAGGAAATAATGAACTCCTGTAGATGTTCTGAGAAAATCCAGTATTGTCGGCCATCAACTCCATTAATCGGCCCACCCAGGACGTGGGCTTGGCCCAGCTCCGCCGCTGGTACAAATGCTGCAGTAAGGCTGCCCGCAGTGGCATACTGCAAAGCATCCTGGAGGAGATTTTTACAGTAAAATGAGCTGCAGCTGTAACACCCCTGGTGTTACTGTAGCCATTAAGAAATCCCAAGTGAACGTAATTAATCTAATCATGTCATGCATCATTCGTAATCATGTTGTTGTGCATATGTGTGTATGTATATATGTTTGACCTAAGTCAACTATCAAGGTAGAATACTAGAAGTATTCGAATACGAGTTGGAACGAGAGAGAGACAATCTCTGGGCATTGCCCAAGAATGGGTTGAGTTAGTTCCTATTAGAGCAACTCCAGTGGAGGACCCTAAATGGACCCCTACTCTAAATTTTAGGGTCTTCCTCCAAAAAATCAACTCCAGCTGGGCCCCTAAATGAAAATGCATTTTCCATGCCCACCCAAATTTCAGCTCCAAGCCCCCATTCGTAGGGGCCTCCAATCCCCCCCTCAAAACATGAGTTCCACTATTTTTAGAAGAAAATAGGGGTTTGGGCTGATTTCCCACGGGAGTTGAGAGGTAATTTTGGACCCCTATTTTTTGCAATCCGGCTTGTAAATGGATTTTGAGGGCTTCAATTTGCATGCCTCCACTGGAGTTGCTCTTAGGCCCTTAGACATGACCACGACTTAGCTTAGCCAAATTCACTTCAAAACCAACTTGGAAAGTGTAAATGTCGAGATCACAGCAAGTTGCGGTGGCTTGGCTTTGCTACCACCGCAATAGTCGGGCGCCAGCGAGGCGCTGCTGTGGGCCATCCGAGCCCTGGTGAAGCGTCGTGACACGCGAAAAGCCCCTACCTGGCGCGCCAACTGTCGGGGTTCTCTACCGCCGGCAAGTAAATTTCTACGATCGCGCGTCGGGGCCCGGATGGTGACTCAAGAGACAGGGGTTTTTAGACTGGTTCGGGCCTCCGGAGAGTAATACCCTACGTCCAGTATGTGCCGATGTTCTCAAGTCCAAAGTCTGTAGTAGGGGGTACAAACTGGTCGGGAGAGGGAGAGGGTCCCAGGTCCCGGTGCTGTGCGAGCGAGTGTGCTGTTCGTGCTGTGTCCGAATGTTCGACTGATGTCGGTCTGTCCCCCACTGATGTCCCCTTGTCCCCTTTTATAGTCTCAAGGAGAGAAGGGAGCGGGGGTAAGAAAGAAAGAAAATTACAAGGGGAGTTACTGCCCCCGAGGCCTTTAGCTGGCATCGCGCGCCGAGCCATACAGGGAGCAGGTGTTGACGGAGTGGGCGTCCCGCCGGACCCGGGATCGTACATCCCGGGTGGTTGGTGTAGATGTCTTCTCGGGTAAGCTCCCGGGTAGTTCCCGGGTCATGGTTGACTCGCTCGAGGCCTTCGGGTACTCCAGGTGTCCTCTTCGGGTTCCAGGTGTCGTCCATGGGCGCCTGGGGTCGTCCTTGGGCGCCCGGTGTTGCGCATGCGTTCCTCTCAGGACTGTAGCGTTCCTGTTTGGATGAGACGGGTGCCACTGTGGCTGCCGTGGCGAAGGACGGACGCCCATCATGTTCTGACGCGGCGGGTACCAAGTGGGTACGGCGCTGGATGGGCCGGGACGTGACCGGGTAGTTTTACCCGGAGAGTCGGAGACTCCTCGGAGGCGGAGAACTCCTCGGGCGAATCGCGAAGCCCTTCGGGGGCGGAGAACTCCTCGGGCGAATCGCGAAGCCACTCGGAGGCGGAGAACTCCTCGGGCGAATCGGAGACTCGTCGGATGGCTTCCGAGTCGTCGGGGTATGGGGTGTTCGCTTTGCATTGGATCTTCGGCTTTTGCTTTTGAGGGGTGGATTATTGTGAGGATCCGAATTAAGGGCTTGATTGGGTACCCCTAATTCAGACCCTCGTCACACAGGAAGTCTGTTGTGTTGATAGTGTGGCTGCAAAGCTAACATTATTTCAAGTCATGGAACTTATGGGGTATTTATGTAGTTAATCCATAAATGTTGATGTATTGTTTATCTTGAACATCACTTTTTTCCCATCTGTGTATGTAATCTGAACGCTGATAATATCTGGTTTTTGTTGGAAGAAAACAGAGGAACTCAACTACTGATGAAATGCTTCATCTATTCTTTAGTTGCATTAATCATGTAACTATTCATTGCTGGAAGTTATTGCAAAGTTATTATTTTGAATAGAGTTCTTCTGAATTTGGATCTGTGGATATCTTTCTTGTGGCCGGTATGTTCTTATTGAAATGGATTGGCTGCTAGGAAGAAATATTTACCGTAAGTTAATATTTTATCATCTGCAGGGAGCAAAGGAATTGTGGAACTATTGGGGTTGTTGTATGAAATATGGAACTTTATGCAAGGTGCTACCACTGTGATCAAGGAAATCACCTGCCCCTATGTTCATCTGATAGTTGAATTCTCGTTCTCATTATACCGGTTTAGAAAGAATATTCACTTTTCGTTTTTAACGTTTGTCGTATGTATGTGAATTGTGACCTAGACCTAATTATGGCATTATGGGGCATGGAAGTTCAGTAATGAATCAGGCTTGCTGGAGATATTGTATCGCCTGGTGTTAAATTTGTGTAGGAAATACTGTCGTCTATGAATACGATCAGTACTGGTTCAGCATTGCCTCTTTCTTTGTGTAACTAGATGGGATTCTATGTTTCTGCAAGTTTGACCAGAATGTCAGTTCTTTTCCACTTTTCATCTGCACGCATTATAGATTTCTATGCACTATGTTGAGGTCTGCCTCTGTTCTTTGAATTCATATTTCGTGTTTTGTGAAGATTTTGCTTTTGGATGACGAGGAGCTTCAGCTAATTAGTGGTAAAATGAACTTGTATGCCATTGTTAATATGCAGTGGATGGCAGTCTGTGCAGTTATCGTCGCAGCAAATAACTGTTGACGTCCAATGCATAATTGCTGCTGTTCGGTTACCTTGTGCTTTTACAGCTAATTAGATTGGCTTCGTCCTCAAGAGAAGGACAGTGATGTGTACAACTCAAACAAGCTGTAATGCAGCATATATATGATTTGTTTAGTTAAAATGTGAATTCATTATAATAGCTTTCTTATGAACTGAATTCATTTTACAAAACAGAAACCTGCAAGATATAACCGCAAACTTGAATTGTGGAACATGTCACACAAGGGCAAATGTAGGGGCTCCGAAACTGACCATTTCTGACTTATTGACCAGCAAGCATACACTGACGAACAAAGTCACTTGTCACTGAACAAGTCAAGAGACGCACAACCAGCTAGTGGTACAACAAGTCTTATGACGGCTGCATGCACGCTACGACCGAGTCAACAATTTAGAACTTGACTGCCACAGATGACTGGCAAATGCATAGGATCATCTGGAACCAAGTAAAAAAAAATTCAGAATTCCTCATGATGTATCATTTGGAGCCTCAGCTAGTTAAGATTTTTTTTATGGTGAAACCTATTATCTAGGTTCTAAGTCTACAATTCACCGCAAGTGCTCTTGTTTATCACTAATCATTCTGTTAGTGATAAGCGATGTGTCACGAAACCAGATAAATCTTATAAATTCTCACGAAAAGAGCATCCAACCATCTACTCTAATCATCATCGACAATATATAAAGCTATTATATTGGTTCGAAGATGCTTTCAAATTATCCACCCTGCTATTATAAACTATAATATAAGTAACTCATAATATTTACATAAAAAATAACCACGTCAGTTATTATAAAAGACAACTAAAATTAGTAACCCACTACATGCATCTGCCATTGTTCAAAAATAAATTAAACTAGAAGGCCTCCTAAATCTAGCTCTAAATTTCCCACATTCTTTATTGAAAAAATATCATAAAATAGACCTCTACAGACCGGTGCTTCTAAATGACTCATATCTACCAGTATTAGTATATGGATTAACTCAAAGTAAACATAAATTATCTGTGTTGGCATACAAATTACCAAGCACACGCATGCAAAGCAATAAGTATATATTTCCATAATTTAGCAACCATCGAAAAATCTTTTCAGATCATATGTCAACTGCAAAACAATGTGTTTTGATTGTATTAATATTCCTTTATAATAAATTATATAATTTTAAAATTCAGATAAATTTATACTTTTTAAATAAAACATTGTAACATCTGCGTTGATAATAATTTTTTTGCGCACCTCGCTAGTGATTGGACTCAAAACAACAAAGTGCATCTTTATTTGTACAACCTTTGCAAAGGCCATGTACATGAATATGAGCTTGCTAAATTGTTGAATTTTGTGTCAACTTGCAAAGTAGTCCAGGGTACAGACTCAATCACGACATGATACATGGTTGTTTACATATCAAAAGATAAATATATGTGAAGCGAGACTATTACATGCTTGGCATCATC
This sequence comes from Alloteropsis semialata, assembly GCA_004135705.1. Taxonomy (NCBI): domain Eukaryota; kingdom Viridiplantae; phylum Streptophyta; class Magnoliopsida; order Poales; family Poaceae; genus Alloteropsis; species Alloteropsis semialata. The sequence continues at coordinate 76,102,713 of CM014271.1, read as the reverse complement.
CCAAGCTAACCAATTTAGTAATTCCTTAATTACTCTCCGAGCGCAAATGCAGTGGCATCGAAGCTATCGGAGAGGCCAGTGCCGGTCTTGAAGGTGACCTTCTCCGGTGAGGCCTCAGGAACATAGACATCAACAACGCTGAGCCAGAGCATCAGCTCCTTTGTCTTGACGCCGGTGATCTTCCGCAGCTTCCCCTTCTCAGCAAATGCGGTCACCTCAGCCGCATAGGACACAGTCTGCTTGATCTTCTTGAACGTGTGCTCGACCTTCTTCTTCCTTTGCACCAGCCACATGAACCCCGTGGCGCGGTTGTACCCAAACTCCTGGATGTCCTCCATAGGCAGGAGGCCCTTTGGGAGGCCCAGCTCTTCCAGCAGCTGGACGGACATCTTCCTACAAATGGCATCTCCATTGACAACTTCTGCACCGCAACGGTGTATCTCGATTTGGGATGCCATTGGCAATTTGCTACTAGGCGGTTCTAATCTGTGGATGTGTTGTACTTGTATGCAAATGAGTTGAGCTTGTTGGGATGAAACATGAGATAGGGGAGCCAAGTTTATATATAGAAGTCTGAAGGCTAGTTCAAGTGTTTACTTAATTCTCAAATAACCGACGGGAACCTGCAGTAGAATTCATCAGTAGCACAGCTTCATAGGCAGCCAAATCTGACCAGCATGCATACTCGGACGCACAAAACCACTGACCGAGTCAAGAGATGCACAACAATTTGAGTGTCTAGTGCAAATGACACGAATCTTCTCACGTCAGGGTAGTACAGTAACTGTTAGCACACCTGGGCCGAGTCAACAATCTTTATATAACTGGCCAGCCAGAATGTAGAGATGACAGACGACTGACGCCTTGACTCCTCTGAAACCAAGTGAATAATTTGAGAGTTCTCAATAAAGTATCATATACACAGATGTAACTTTCAACCTAGAGCACTTTTACAGTGCTCCATACTACAGGACAGTGCGGAATGTGCTCTGTGTTCTCAGGCAGATGAAACCATTGACCACTTGCTCACGAACTGCATCTTCACCAGGGAGGTCTGGCAGGGTATCCTCCAGCCCCTGGGCCTCTCGTCGCTCTTACCAATCGGCAATGCGACTACCTTGCCGGAATGTTGGAACTTTGCTCGGAAAAAGCTTCCCAAGGATTTGCACAAGGCCTTCGATTCCTTGATCGTCCTCACCTCGTGGATGATCTGGAAGGAGAGGAATGCTCGGGTCTTTGATGCCTCACCTTCGTCGGCTGCGCTCGTCGTCTCCAGGATCCGAGAGGAAGGGCGTGTTTGGATTCTTGCGGGATTTGTTGCTCTCCGCGCTTGTATCCCCTCGGTCCCCTCTGGTAGCCAAATGTCCCTTGTGTAATTAGTTTTCGTGTTTTGTTTTGCCACCCGGCGCTGACCGGGGAGGAGGTCATCTTGTAAAACTGCTTTTCTCTTAATGAAATACACGTTCAGGCGCGTTCTCGAAAAAAAACAGTGCTCCATACTACTCTATACTAGTGTATAAGAAAGACTAGTATATAAAGATTGTACGGTTGAGATTAATTATATACTACTGAAGACCTTAATTGTAGTACGTATGGTAAAGTATACAATGAGTGGTATGGTAGTATATGGGCATTTTAGTAAAAAGTAAATGACGTAATTGAAATATTTATAATTTGAAAAGCCACTTCGATCCTTGATATATTTTTTACAACTCCAATCTCCATTTTGATTTCCATCAGAGTAAAATTACTAAACTACCCCTTACTCATGGGATTTATACGCTGTACCTCTAATTGATAGTACGGAGTAGAACATAATAATTTAGCAAGCCAAATTCAGGTATCTGACCATTTTTGGAAAACAAGATGACGACTGCATCTTAATTATCACGTCAAGATGACGACTGCATCTCTACAGTAAGTAGTATGGTAGTAGATGGAGTTTATACTATTTTGTGTATGGATGTTTTCTAAAAGGAAGAAATTTGTTTTCGTTCATCAGTTTTTTTTTTGTTGCAAGCCTGAGGTTGAACCTGGCAACAATAATCAAGTCAAGGAATTTAATAAAAACTGCCCCTTAAACGAATACAAGTACACTAAAGGCCAACAAACTTAGAAAAACACCAATCTTATTGATCGTAAAAGTGTTAACCTGTTCATTCAACGTATAATAAAGTTTCAAATCTTGCAGACTATGAAGACGAATTCAATGGAATTGCACTATACAACTTTTGGCTTTGTACACCTTTGTTTGTAGCGGAGTTCCATAGTGTTGCAAGTTTTCTTTCTCTCTTTCCTTTTTTTTTGCAAAACCTTAGTGTTGAAACTCGTGGCATCTTGACCATAAGAAATTATACGAATATCCTCTGATGTACCTGATTTTTATTAAATTAATAAAATGTGAATCCCACATAGGCTTGATTTGGATAGACGTTTGCAATAAGAGATAATTAACAAATTTCTTATGAACTAAATTATTTTTTCCAAAAGAGAAAGAGCATACAAGTTAAAAAACTCGCATTTTTTGCGAGGAGATACAAACTCACATGGGCAACTGTAGGTACAAACTTATACATTCATCTTTCCAATACAAGACACAATATGGCATATCAGAGAGGCCAGTATGTGCCAGTCTTGACTCCAATCCGTGCTTACTCCCCTAGCGCAAAGGTAGTGGCGTCAAAGCTATCAGAGAGACCAGTGCCGGTCTTGAAGGTGACCAAAGCATAAGCTCCTTGGTCTTGACGCCGGTGATCTTCCTCAGCTTCCCCTTCTCCGCAAATGTCGTCTCCTCAGCTGCATAGGACACGGTCTGCTTGATCTTCTTGAACGTGTGCTCAACCTTCTTCCTTGCACCAGCCACATGAACCCAGTGGCGCAGTTGTACCCAAACTCTTGGATGTCCTCCAGCAGGAGGCCCTTTGGGAGGCCCAGCTCTTCTAGCAGCTCAATGGTCTTCTTCCTGCAAATGGCATCTCCATTGGCAACTTTTGCACCAGAACGGCGGACCTTGATTTGGGATACCTTAGTGATTGAAAACAAAGACGACATCAGAATCAGGTCAGCACCTTTCTCAAGCTACTACAGAGTGCTACTTGAATTTTAGCTACTTCTTTTGAAGATTTGACTATTGTTGTCCTTTGCTTTGTGGTCAGCAACTCTTCAACAGTACTTTTGTTACACCCACCAACCTAAAATGAAAACATTAGAACACAGAAGATCACAAAAGTTCAGTTGCATTATGTGGATTGATAAATCACCTGGAGGCAGAGTATGGCAAAAGTATTCGTGCAACTGTAGCTCTCTCAGCGAGCCTACTCTAACCATGCAATAGGCCACTTGACAACTATGTTGCTTGTATAATGAATAAATCTCTGCATTTGCACATCGATATTAGTCTAAAGTATTAGAAAACTAAATTATATACTAACAGATGTATTATTCCTCGTTGACTCACATTTTTTGCTGAAAATATGCCCTGATCAAGTTTCACCTTGTGAAAAAAAACACATGTGACAGAATGTGATGTTCTCAGGGTGACTTGCTCTTAATCTTCAATACTCCTTGTATTGCATTAATTCCTCTTTTTCAACTATCAGATCTCCAACCACGTAGAATACAAGGCTAAGATTAGTGTGCTCTGACTAGTTAATACTACTTTACAAAAGTGATAGCGAAAAATAGATCCAACTTAATAGAACAAATTTTGGCACAAAATAGTGAGTTCAGGTACAAGTCATTCCAGCAACTGCAGGATTTGTCATAGTTTTGCAGGATCATAGTTTAACAGAATCTTGACACAAGAACTTAGCACACAAGTCAACAGAACCATGGATTTGCAGGATTTGTAAGGGGGGGTGGGGGGAGGGGGGGACGATGCCAGCAAGAGACTGGAAGGACGTAACGCTGCTGTGATGGCGTGGCGGTGGCGTCTTCCGTGACCCGTGGTGGTCAGGGGCGGACACAATAGAGGTGCATGCGGTACAAATATACACCCAATATCTTTTTGTCAATGAAAAATATATAGGCCAAACGGATTTACTCCCTCCGTTCTAAACACATATCCTTTTAGGCTTCCTAAGTCAGACTATACATTATAAGTTTAATCGGCTTATATAAAATAATATCAACACTTATGGAACCAAATATGTATACAATAAAAATATATTTCAGATTAGTATATTGATATATTTATTTCATTCATAAATATTGGTACATGTTGTATATATCTGCTACATTGTCTCAGATTCGTGATGATAGCTGAACAGAGAGGTTTTGTATGTCCCATGTGGTGATGCCCCC
>CM014271.1:76075758-76090242 GCA_004135705.1 Alloteropsis semialata | reverse complement strand
TCAAGCACCATCAGCCACCAGGAAGAAACAAACAGAAATGAAATAACATGCTCGCCGCGAGAGAGCATCAGCTAAGGCGGCGCGTGGGCATCACCTGCACCAGATCAGGCGGCGAGGAGAGTATACGAGCCGGAGCGGTGAGCGACGGGGCCGACGAAGAGTGTGCTCGCGGCGCCTGCACCTGCAGGACAGCGGCGCGACGCGGCAAAGCTTGGCGGGCGGGGGTCAGTCCCGGTGGTAGGCCCAGCAAAACGCGTGGTGAAGAAACTACCGCTCGCCCCAACGCATTTGTGCTGGTTTCTTCGTTCGTTGGAGTTTGCGATGACATCGTTTCTCAGTTGAGAAACGGTTTCTATATTTTTTTCCCTTCTCTCCTCATTAATTAGGTTGACACATCAGATTTTTGCTGACATGGCAGTGTATTTAATTCTATGGAAACTGGGTGACATGAAGGGTTGGGGATGCCCTAAGGCCGTTCCACAGTAAGTATGTGTTATAAATTTCCATGATCAAGTCAACTTTAGGGAAATCGAGAAAAAACCTGTTTAGGTTGCTACTTCCAAAGCCCACTTGTTGGGCCGTGCTCTCTGCCGCAGAAACAAGACTCTGCTGGGCCGGATGACGTCTAGCAGCGCATGCTTTCAAGGTTAGCCCAGCCCACAGATAGACTTTGACGTTCATTAAATGTGGAATCATCAGCTCTTGACAATTCACTGCCAAAAAATGGCCTATCGGTCACCTCTCTTTAGTACCCATTGCTTATGACCGGTATCAAAGGGGTCATTAGTACCGGGTCTAAATTTGGTAGGCCCCGAGGACCCTTTGGTACCGGTTGGTAACACCAACCGGTACCAAAGACCCCCCCTTGGGTACCGGTTGGTGTTACCAACCCGTACCAAAGGTCACCTCCACGGGTTAATTCAAAAGGAAAGCATCTGGGAGGTGGTCAGCTACGGTGTCTAGGTGAGATGGTAAGGAAGCAACACGCGAAGCGAGAGGTCCCAGGTTCGAACCCCGCGCCGCACGCGCGTATTTTCGCGTGAAAAATCGCATGCCTCCCCGGGATTTAAATTATTTTTTTTTGACGCCAATACCTTTGGTACCGGGTCGTGTCTTGACCCGGTACCAAAGACCCAAAGGCCTTTGCCTTTGGTCACGGATGCCCGATACCTGTTTTAGAACCGGTATAGATGGCCCTTATCACCTGGTACCGATGGGCAGTTCTCTGGTAGTGATTGTATAGATGGCCCTTATCACCTGGTACCGATGGGCAGTTCTCTGGTAGTGATTAGTAGTCGAAGATGCTTCATTTGCTTTCTACTACGATAGAAGACAAGGCTACAGAGCAAGATCGTTGTGTGGAAGATGGCTATGTTCATAGTACACACACAAAGAGCCCGAAACTATAGCAAGATCCCCATATTCCGCACAAGGCACGCATCTTTGGTTGGAAAGCAATGAACGATGGCTAAGCCAATTGAATAAATAAACGAAGAACGAAGTTCGTTTTGGAGTCCGTTATATATACATGTTCTATTACGATGTCTGCATGCGAATGAAAGGCGCTAAGAAGGACATGGAATCCCATTGGAGTGTGAGCCGGCGGATGAGAAACAATGTCAGTGATGTAAAAGGAAACAGGTCAATCCCACCAGTGACCGCCCCCTACTGTTCCTGGAAGCCCCTGATTTACCACGATAAGCATGACCCAGGATCAGGATCTGTGAATGTATATTTGGAAGTTGCTGCGAACAATCACTGCACAACACAGTCATCAGTCGCTTGGCTCTTCTTAGCTGACCACTGTCAAAGTCAAACCCAATCAGTTTATGTTGCTCGTCCTTCGCAGAAAGAACAAAAAATTGTTTTTATTTCTACTTGTCTCCACGTTTACACAAAGAGCTACTAAGTCAGTCAGGTATTGCTAGGTAGCTTCCTTTTCGTACAAAAGGAAATTAATTAAAGGAGTGCATGGACAGTTGCATATATACATTCTTTGTGTTGGAACAACTGCAAAATGCATAATCTTGTTGTCTGCTAGGAGAGCATAGCATAACCGTTGTGTTGTGCTAGCCAACTTCATCAGCCAAACCCCAACAATCCAACAAATGAGCCTGCCATATCTGTACGTTTGTCCAACAATCTAAAGCTTGGCTAGCACGTACAGACAAGATTAGATGTGCCTGACATGGTGTTCTAACATTTAACACCGCGAATATAGAGTTTGGGCGTAAGCCCAAATATAAAAGTTCATTCGCCATGACTTGATCAGTAGTGCTCGAGCAGTCGTAGACAGCATCGAAACCAACTGAAAAGGACTAAGGGCTTGTTTAAATTCTGTGAAAAACTTTACGAAATTTACTGTAGCAATTTTAAATCGAAGATTAGGAGAACTAAATATGATCTAAATATAAAACTAATTACATGAGTGGATAGGAAATCACGAGACGAATCACAATTTCACCCGGGGTTATGAAATGGGTTTTGTCAGTTATCCACATTTAATACTCCTAATTAGTATCAAACTCTCGAATTTACTGTATCGATGAAAAAGTTGGCGAATTTAAACAGGCCCTAAGAAGATCGCAGGCGGCAGCTGCTGTGACAGTAGTGACAGCATTATTTTTATTCAGGGACTTAGCAAGAGCCAGGTTCTTTTTTTAAAAAAAATCTTTGGATTATTATGAATTATAACTTTACATCCATGATTCCGTTTGTAATTTCAAGTTTTAATTCTGTAGCCAAAATATTCCAGCATTCAGTTAGCTGCAGTTTTTACAGGCCAACACAAGCACAAAAGTAACAAGTTAATTTTGTCTTTTTTGGGAAAAAGTTAATTTTGTCCACAAATACTACATACCATTTTTCATATGACTGATAGCAATCGAAAATTGTATGCCACAGATACCGCACCTATATATCGGAAACATCATATACTCGATCGACATCCGAGGAGAAATCCATCCAACAAGCAACAAGCAGGGCTGTGGAATAAAATAGTAACCGATCCAGATCCGAAAGGTACTCTAACTAAAGAAACAGGCTCGATACATTTACTAATGGAATATATATAAGCAGTTGCCATGATCACTGGAGGCATCTTTTGGGAAGCTAGGTTGTACACATGCAAGCGATAGAGATGTGTATATATATACTAATTAAAAACTTACAGCCGTGCAGTTTGAACGTTGAAAAGCGGCTTAGTTTGTACTGCTCTAACCAAATAGGAAGGGGGCACTCTAATCTAGGTCTATCTATAGCTAACCGCATCAATGGAGACTATCAGGAGAGAATCACATCGATATATCACACACATGCAACTGACCAATACACCTGCTGCGGTCATGCGCATAGATCAAATGATTGAATGAGTTTAAAGAAGATGAAATGCCCAATATGGAGCGTACGTAGCAACTGCCTGGAAGATACGATGCACTGGCTGGGTATTCAGCGAGATAATATATATACAAACTATATATGTACGAGAAAGATACTACTAACGGTAGTATATGTATAAATAGGGATCGTTATGATCCCTCAAATGAATAGAATGAACAGATGCACATGCACTGCACTAGTTGATGTGTGGGTGCCGCCCTCGGTGGTTCGGTTCAATGAACTTGCAAACGATCCCTAGATACACGCTAAGCTGGCGGTAGGATTCGACTGTTATTATACGGAGGATCCCTGATGTGATCTCCTCAAATATGGCATTCAAATATATCTATATATGTTGGGGGTTTGTGTTGTTGATAGATTAATTAATTCTTGAGGGAAGTTGCTGAGTAATAACACTAATATGTTGCATAAGCTCCGAAAGAAAATAAAATCAGTGTTGAGGGACCCCAGTTCTTCTATATGAACAGCATGCATATTGATAGTGTTTTATAAATAGTTTTATGAACTAGTATTGATAGTGTTTTTTTCTTAGTGGATGTCTTCTGTCTGAATTTATTCAACATATGGGTTGTAAAAATATTCTACTAATTATGACACAACTATATATGTCAACGATTATATATATTCGTATCCTGCATTAGTATCACGTAGTACAGGCACTACCCTGTCCTTTGAGCATTTTTGATCTCTGCATACTACAAAATATAAAAGTAGGACGAAATGAGTTCTATAAAATAGTTTACTACTAATATCTCCGTAGCTAGCAGCCGGCCAGAGCCTCCATATATATGAGATATTTCACGTGCCACCGCCGGTTGCTTCCCAGAAGCATAGATCTCTATGTGCAGATCTCTGCATACGATAGCCAGAAAACATATGCTATGCAAAATCTATCTGTTCCAGATATGCGTGCAGGTGCAGCAGCCAGCCGCAATGCACATATCTAGCTGGCCTTCCATCAAACTTAACTTTCTCCCCTGAGGCAACTGCAAATGTGTCTAAAAAGTGGGACAAGAACAAACCGGACATGCTATTTTATTCCAATGCTGCTTTTTTGTTGGCTGGAGAAAATATTTCTACTTATTAGTACAATTGTTTGAGAAAATATTTCTACTTATTAGCCAACAAAATTTGAACCTGAATCGTGAATATGCGAACGGAAAGAAAATCAATTGCAAAAACAGACCACAAATTTTGTTGGGCTGGCAAGGACATCGAGAGGTGATGTTTTATTAATTTTTGGTCAATGTTCTCCCCTTATTGAAGATGACGACGTCTGAAAAATTATATCATAAAAAAGTTGCTGGTATCTAGTATGGTTTGTCTGATTCAAATGTAAAGATATTGTGTTAGTTTGGAGCAAATTGTATATCCTCTTCATATGACTTCAAAGTTCGTCGCCTTGCTTTGACTATCAGTTGTGCTCTGTGTGTCTGTTGGGTGCTGTAGGAATGGTCACGTCTTCTGCTTTGGTTTGAAACGGGCGCCCACAGAGTTGAAGTCCTTGCCTGTATTAGAAATAATAGATAATCATATACTACCTCCATTTTTGTATATTTGACGTTAAGACAATCTGGTTAGTTCTTTTTTGAACTAATCTTGATGTCCTAACGTCAAATATATAAAACCGGAGGTAGTAGCATGCCACGGGCATGGTGGAGGGGTTGACTTAGTTTGGATATTCTTTTTCAAGATGCAGCGTATAGTGTAGAGATGAACCGTCAAGAGTTAGCTAGGAACACTTTTACCTGGAATATATTAAATAGTTATGTGCAATTTATCTGCATACAGCACTCATACATAGCTGCTACTTAATACCGTACAATTAGTCACAATTTTGATACCATAGTATTTAGTTGTTTGAAAATAACAAATCTTTTTGTTGATTATAAAGCTATCTTTTTAGCTGTCTGTGTGTGTTAATTGTACTCAAGTGACGATGGACGACGACCGAGTAGAGGAGAGGGCAGGATGGCGCTTGTACCTACGGATGGAGGCTACAAATGGTAACTACTTATACGAGCTGGTATGGTGGTCTTGAAGGGAGGATGCCTAGTTATGATACAAAGTATTAACATATATTTTGGTACGATGACTTGTACAGAAGACATAAAGAGAGGATAATGTGGATGGTTGGATTGGAAACTACTTTTTCTTCGGTGATGGAAGATCGCAAACTATGAAACAAATTTCAAGTAATCAAGGCATCCAATCCTTAAGTTAGTATCAAATGTTACCCCTGCTCAATATCGATTGAGGACAAAACGTTGACCCGCCTGATGAGATTAGACCAAATCCACCAATTCTTGTAATGTGAGAACTTGAGATTCATCTTTTGATATGGCACCAAAGCAGCGTCTCTGTTGGCATACGCACACATGCGTTAATGAGTTATTTTTTTCCTGAAATATCTTACGAACAATAAAATTATGAAACCAGCAAGTTGAGTACTGGATCTGTGGTCCCCCTGGCGGTGGTGGCATCCTATCGATGGACTCGACGATCGACAAGTCAAAACTAAACAATTCCATCAAATTAGGCTGTCATTAGCCACTTGTTTAAGCACAAGCAGCATAGCCCAAATGCGGTACGAGAATTGTGTATATAAGCACCTACACCGCGCGCTAAATTGTTAAGGTAGCTACACCCAAGCTAGACTACTTTGTTCGTTGCATTGGACCACATCTCTATTATACTCTCTCTACACCCATCCATCGATCGCCCCAAATTTGAGCGAATTCCGGAGGTGTGCGTGTGCGTGTGTGTGATCATCCATATGGAGCCCCATTTCAGCAGCAGCTATTACTATGGCCATGCCGGCACCGCCGCGGCCTACTCGCATTCTGATAGCTATTACGGCCTCCAACACTACGACGGCGGAGCCATGGACGCCGCCTCCTCCGCCGGTTACCAGTCCTCCTCCACCTACGATCCTCATGCGTACGGTGGCGGCGGCTACTACCATTCTTCTTCATCATCAGAGGCCTGGGCCTCGTCCTCCGGCGAGCAATCCTCCCAACACCACCAGCAGCTGCATTTCGGCGGCGGCGGCATGGACGATTGCTACAGCTATCAGGCGGATGGCATGGGCATGGATCAGTTCAGCGCCCTCATGGGATCGGCGGCGTCCGTCTCCACCACCTCCAGCAGCTCCTCCAGTGCTTCATCGGCGGCGATGACGATGCAACCCGACGGCGGTTACTTCCTGCAGCAGGAGGCGGCGGCGGACGACGCGCCGCTGATCGGGGTGCGGAAGCGGCCGTGGGGCAAGTACGCGGCGGAGATACGGGACTCCACGCGCAACGGCGAGCGCGTGTGGATCGGCACCTTCGACACCCCCGAGGCCGCCGCGCTCGCCTACGACCAGGCCGCCTACTCCGTGCGCGGCGCCGCCGCGGTGCTCAACTTCCCCGTCGAGCACGTGCAGGAGTCGCTGCAAGCGCTGGGGCTCACCGCCGCCGCCGCGGGGGACTCGCCGGTCATGGCGCTCAAGCGGCGGCACTGCATCCGCAAGCGGTTGCCCAAGAACAAGAAGGCCGCCGCCGCCGGCAGGGAACAGACGGCGACGACGGCGAGCAGCCATGGGGGGCGTGCCAAGCAAATGCAGCCAGCTGCAGATTCTTGCGTGCTGGAGCTGGAGGACCTTGGGGCGGATTACCTGGAGGAGCTGCTCGCTCTATCCGTTCAATGAGGAAACCCGGCCAATTTGAACAATCATCTGTGTCATCCATGATCCATCACTGACGCATGAATTATCGTGCGTGCTGCAGTAGATGTTCTATTTTGTGATGACAAGGACGCACAGGCGCACACACACCTTGTACACGTTGGCAACAAATTATGCGAGCGCATGCGCTTTTGCTAGTTTTACTTGGTTCAATTCTATTCTCTCTCTCCTGGTCAAAATTTATTTATATATATATTATTTTGATCTCAACCTAAGTCATCAGAATAAGAGGCTTCCCAGATAGCATTCATGCCAAAGAATTCTATTTGTTTTCCATGTTGGACACATCAGATGAATAGCGGCAGAAATTCAGTTGTGGTGAATCTTGTAGAGAGGAGATTGTGATTTCATTGAACAATCGAATGAAATGCACCATGTATACAATTTTATCGGTTGGGTGGATACGTTTTTATATGTTCTTGCCCCTTTTCAGGTCATTTAGGTAGCTGAAGTCCATGAGGGCATCCTGCTATTTATATCCAAATTAATTGGGATGCTTTCATTTGTATTATTGCAACCATCTTTTGCTATACGTTATTATTTCTTATAGGTATTTTTTTTGGACCCTGTGTTTGATACCTTGATGTGCCTCTATAGGTTCTAAAGGTTTAGAGAATAATTATGTGCATTGCTAGCTGTTTCGACGTGTGTGATCTCCAACAAATCTTTATTGATCTCTCAATCACCTAATTGCATATAGACAAATTAGCATCTTCAAGAGTGTTTCTAAAATCTACTTTGTAAATCATCATTTGAAGAGTCATTTATGTAAAAATTGTTTTCTATTTCTCTCCAACAGCTTTTTCTATATGTTGTGCGTAGTCTAGACTCTAGAGAGTCATCCTCGCTCTCCATCTTTGGCTAGCGAGAAATCTGAAATAGAGGATATCTATATTTGGATATCCAATTGAAGAGGCTGTTGGAGAATGTTTTTTTTTCACCAAAATCTCTATTCCTGTAAGTTAGGAAAGATATAAAGAGTCTCTTGAAGATGCTCACAGCAGGTTCTGCAAATATGAAATAATTTTAATTGACATAATCTAATTAATGGTTTGTATATAATGTGTGTATAAAACTATATAGAAATCGATCAAAAACTATCCTCAAGCCGTACTTCTCTGTGAATGGCCAAATTTGTCCCAAGTTAGGCAGTACTAAACATGCATGTAACCCCAAAGCAATTTTGTTCTTGGGAGAACGTCCCGCACCCCCACCCACTCACACAAACACAAAAAAGAAAAACACTTACCACAACTAGATATAAGTATTTGCTTGGACTGTTTCTTTCCTCTATGCTTTAGTAATTTAAATATGCGATATGAACATTTATCCCTGATAATGTGAGCCCATAAATTAAACTCAATTATTCATATACAGCGTCTCAGTTGTGAAAAGCCTGACCTGTGAAAAAATATTCATCTACATAGAATCTATTACTAAATATGTAGTAGGTTGTAGTCGCAGTTTAAGTGAAAACTAACTAGTTTTTGAGAACTTGAAGACCTTGAGTTCATAATCCTTATGTCAAGTGACATAGGAAACGTTCATATAAAATTACATTTTTAGATTAAATGTGTCATGAGGAATGAAAAAAAAAGTACTAGACATTCCATAAATTTGATGAAGTTGATGTCTTTAATTTTTATAGTAGGTCGTTTTCAGTTTATTATGAAATTATAAGATGTAACTCAGAGTTCCTATAGCTCATAGTTTTGGGGTATTTCCATCTAAGAAACGTCAACTTTTCAAAAGTTAGTTATTGGCTTGCTTTTGTCTAAACAAACCCCAGCAACTTGCATTATGGCAGCTACCTAGTAAGTGCATACCAGATAGAACAACAAGCAGATAATCTACAATACTAATGTTGTCATAAAGAATGATATGCTATTATGGTACCGGCAGGTTCATTGCATATACTCCATTAGTAGCATGCACTACATTAACTGTTCATCTGGAGGGAGGAACCCTTTCCGCGAATCTAGCGCTACTTTGCCCAATACTATACAATCACAAGAAAAGAAGTACATGCTATACAAATATTTGTATGACCCTCTACAACTTATGTGGTGCATTAACTATTGATCACCATGTTCAGATCCTATCAGTGGCATCTGCTGCTCTTAACTAATCACTTACAGCTTCATCGATCTGTGATTCCCTAAAACTGCACATGCATATGTAGATTCCATTTGGTACAGATCAAAACTAAGACCGCAATGTCATCAAACTGATGATCTGGGCAATCTACCACACTACTACATAAAGGGTCAAACGGTCCAAAAAATGAGAGTTACACACACATAAACAGCAAAGACCATGCCTTATTAATGTGGGAATCAAAAGCATAGGAGACAGCTCTTTCTTGTTCAAAGAATAAATCTACTCTCACAGGATTAAAGCATAGGAGACAGCTCTTTCTTCAAAGGGACCAAGAAGTAATAACTCTTTTTTTGGATAAAGGATAAACCAGGTAACTGATATATAGTACATCACTTTATCACTACGGGAAACCCCCCCTTTGCCGAGTGTCAAGTACACTCGGCAAAGGGACTTATACACTCGGCAAAGAGGTTTGCCGAGTGTAGCCCACGGCAAAAGCGCACTCGGCAAAGAGGTGACGGCAAAGAGCTCTTTGCCGAGTGCCAAACGTCGGGCACTCGGCAAACCTTTTGCCGAGTGTCAACAGGCACACGGCAAAGACATTGTACCACTCGGCAAATGGGACTAACGGCCGTTAGGCCAGAGACGGCGTCAGGCGCCCTTTGCCGAGTGTCCGATGGTTGACACTCGGCAAATATAGGCATTTTGCCGAGTGTCCCACGTTGACACTCGGCAAACAGGTGCCCTTTGCCGAGTGTCCCGCCCTGACACTCGGCAAATCCATGTGCCCTTTGCCGAGTGCTATGGTAAATGCACTCGGCAAAGGGCCTTCCCAGCAACTCCATAAATGGCCACTTTGCCGAGTGCTATGGTAAAAGCACTCGGCAAAGTGACCAGAACTGCTAGTTTTTTTTTCTGTTTTCTCTCGTTAAAAGTACCCCAACTCACAAATATCACATTGCACAGGAATATATCACAATATCCATCACAAACACAAATATATCTCACAATATCCATCAGAAAAACAAATCCATCACAATATCCATCACAAACACACATCCATCACAATATCCATCACAATCCATCACCTAAGTTCACATGAACATAATAAACTCTAAGAAGGAGGCCACTGTGACCACGGCTGCGACGGATTTGACAAATCTTGGTCCTCATTTGGCACATTGGATCCCGCCGACTGGTTCTGCACATAGGACAAGATTATGCATTTGTTAGACAAGTTATACATCAGAAGTCATGAGATGAACATATAAGTTTTATAAATGGACTAAATTCTCTAAGTTATCTAATTTGTGAATGTTTTCTGAATTCTCTAAATGTACTTTGCTATATGAATTCTCACAAGTCTCTAAATCTTCTAGGTTTTCTAATTCTCTAAATTCTTCTAAGTTCTCTAATTATCTAAATTTTCTAGGTTCTGTAAGAAATTGAACTTGAAGGTTGTCCGAAGTGACTCACAAGTGTATGTGATCCAGGATATGCGGCGTTGGAGAGAATTGGATGTTTGGCCCCGGCACACCTTGCTTTGCGGCCATGCTCTGCATCCACATGTACATCTGCTGCATCTTCTGCTGCTCGGCCGTCCACCGCATCTGGAAATCGGCCTCTAACTGCTGCCGCTGGGCCGCCAACCTCTCTTCTACCATCTGCTGCATCTGGGTCTACAATATAATATCCAAATGTTAGAATGAAAATCAAACGTATTTAAATATCAATGAACGATCAATAGAACAGAAACAACCTGGAGCTCCTGTATCTGGTGCTGGGCTACGGTCGGCCTTGGTCGTATGGCGGGGCTGGAGTCCGTACTCCTAGCTTTAATCTGGTTAAGCGTAGGAGTACTGGCCGTGTCGATGCAACCGTCACCCATATAGAAGCGTCCATGCTTCTTTCCTCCTCCCATCGTCATGACAACTTCTCCATCGAGGTTCTCGTTGACAACATCGAACTCTGGCCCGCGGATCTCTCTTGCCATCGATGTGTAGTCACTGAGGCGGCTGTGGATGCTTGCATTGCTGTACGCCGAGGGCGGGTCGTCCGGGTTGTAGTTGACGTCGGACGTCGCCTTGCCCTTGTGGGACAAAGCATACGCCTTGAACGTCGAGCAAGACTCACCACCATGGGCCCCCGACTGCAAAAAAAATGATCGACGTAATTAGAAATTATGGACAACTGAGTAGATTAATGAAGATATGGAATCTCTTACCCATCTATTCGCGTACAGAGGCAGGCTAAGGTTGCCCTGATGGTGTGGTATACCCGGCATCAGCAAACGCCGCTCCCGGCAAGCATCGTGCTGTTGGACCCACTCCTCCGACAACCACTTGTCGACAATGACCTCCCAGCACTGCCGATGTTGTGCACACCACCATACAGGAGCCTACACATCATCAAGGTTAGGACATGAGAATAACAAATTAAATGTTTTGTATTGAATTTCTATATGTACCTGCAAGTATTGTTCCCGGGTGAGCCTAATGTTTCGAGCTTCAGCTTTAGAGCACTTCTGTTGGAGAAATTGAGCGTAGTACACGATGACGGACTGGACGCGTGCCTCGTAGTGCATGTCCTTCACAAGCTTGAAACATGCTCTGTGAGCCGTCTCATTTGCCGCTTGCTCGTAGCCCGGTTCGCATCTGTAGAAATCCTGCATACAGACGCGATGTAGACATTCAATATTTTAAGAAAATATCCAATGAATGTGCAACGAATTAAGCAATGTAGTGCGAGGAAGACTTACCCACAGCTCGCCCGTGACACGAGCCGCCTTGTTCTGGAATATCCTGTTGTCCCGATCCATCGAGTCGGGGAAGGCCATGTAGTGGTCAAACGTGTAGGCTGGCTCTTGTCTTCCGCCTCTGTCAACGAAGCCTGGGAAGTGCAACCTGCACAAACCACCCAGGATCCCGTTGACATGGCGGTCGTGAACCCCAGGAGCGACCATAATCCAACTCCTGCATAAGTGATTAAGAGAAATTTTAAGTTTGCAATCAAGTTATAACAATATGAAATGAAAATGTTACGATCAAATATAAACCATATTACCTAGGAGCGATGGGCCGAATCATCGGCCGCCTCTCAAACGGTATGGGTCGCTGGGGAAGCTGCGAGGGACCTCTCAACCAAATGGCTGCGACTCCTCCTCCTCCTCCTCCTCCTCCTCCGCCCTCCTCCTCCTCCTCCTCCTCCTCCTCCGCAGAATCCTCCCCCTGCTGCCACTCCTGGTCCGGGCCATCCTGTGCCACGACGTGGTCGGGAGAGGCCGCCTCCGGTGTAGGTGTAACCTCGTCCTCAGACTCAGACTCCGAGTCTGCCTCAGGAGACGGTGCTGGAGCCTGCCTCCCTCGCCCCCTGCCTCCACCCTGTCTCCCCCGACCCTTGCCTCCACCCTTCCCCTGACCCCTGCCTCCACCCGTCCCCCTGCTGGACCCCTCACCGGCAGAGGACCCTCCACCTGCACCGGGAAGCCGTCTCAAAATCCCCGCTAACGACTTGGTGACACCGCCCACCATCTGCAATTACAAAGAGAAAATCAATCAGTACAGATAAACAAAATGTACTTAGAAATAAATGTAATTGAACAAATCATAAATTGGAAATAACATGGTATTGCAAATAATAAATGCGGAACATACATGTATTAGAAATAATCATCGTGGTTGGGATTCACTGGATCATAAGTCTCATCATCACTATCACAGTTGTCAAAATTTTCATACTCATTCTCCAACGGAGGAATGTCCTCATCACTGTCATCGCCTAACTGTAATCGCTCTAGTAACTCTAAGTCCTTCACACCACATACCTCATCTCCAGCGTCCTCTTCATTGTCTACTTCCATTTGGATCGCTTCGGTTAAGTCTATCTCAAAATTCCCTTCTAGCCCATCTTCTTGGAAAAACTCCCGACATATGTATTTGGGTCAATGTTGTAATCTTCATTGTTTGGAACAGGTATTTTACCGTGTGGCGATACCTTGTACACAACATCCCACCCCCGAAGGCGTGGGTCGGTTTTACATGGGTACGAGAGATAGTAAACTTGTGTTGCCTGTTGAGCCACAATATATACGTCATCTCCTGGCAAGACGGTTGATTGTCGAATTTCGACTAGCCCAAGATTTGGAGTTCGTCTCACTACTTTGGGATCAAACCAATGGCATTTGAATATGACTGGATTCAGAGGTTTGGATCCATGAAAAATGAGTTCGTATATTTCTTCAATTTTTCCATAGTACTCGACCCCATCAATGCCCGGCGTAAAAACTCCTGAATTTGTGGTTCTTCGGTTCGGCCGATTCTTCTCGTGGCGTGTTGTGTGAAAGCGATATCCATTCACGTCATAAGCATTAAATGTTCTCACCCTATAGCCACAACCATCGGCAACCTGTCTCAACTCGGCACTCATAGACGCATCAGTTTGCCCCTGCAAGTTCATGGATGATAGTTCGTTATATTATTCGCTACGATGAAAAACCCACGAGGTAATTGGGTTGGTACCTTATGTTTGAACCACGAAATGAAATCGGGTTTTTGTCCACCCGCGCCCTCTCTAAGAAGGGTCTCGCTTTCCTGCGGGGTAGGTTGCCTTGAACGACGCCAGAATAGACGATGAAATTCCCTATATCAACAACAAACACAAGGTGTTGGATGTAGAATTGTGAGTTAAAAGACTGAGGTAGTTGAAGAGTACGTACCGCAAGTACGGCTCCACCTCATCAAGGTTGGTCAACACATAAAGCATGATAGTGCGCCACTCTTCATGCCTCAAGGTTTTGTATGACCCTTCACTTGCACTTCCGAGTTGCCCTCTGAAAAGGCTGAGGTTCGATTCATCTTCACGAGCATTGTAACGAGGGGGTGGATTATGCACGTTTGGAAGGTTGTCAAGATAGTATTTTGTTGTGTAGTTTGAAACCTCCTCCAGAATGTATGCCTCAGCAATGGAAGCTTCAATTTTGCATTTATTTTTGCATTTGGTTCGAAGAACCTTCTGACATCTCTCAATTGCATAGCACCAACGGGACTGCACAGGCCCCCCCATTCGTGCCTCATACGGGAGGTGCAGAATCAAATGCTGCATTGGATTGAAAAAACCGGGTGAAAAGATCTTCTCCAACTTACAGAGCAACACAGGTGCCATTCTTTCCATTTCTTCAATCACGGACCGAGATATTTCCTTAGCACACAGCTGGCGGAAGAAGAAGCTCAACTCAGCCAGCACTTGCCAGACATTATCAG
>CM014271.1:76026685-76056531 GCA_004135705.1 Alloteropsis semialata | reverse complement strand
CACACTGCTGTCATCCTCATTTTCATTTGCTTCTTCTTCCTTGTAGCTACTCTTGTGTACTGCCTGGGGGTTACACAGACCATCCGGTATGTGCACACCTGCAACTCTTAGCAACTCCACAACTCTAGTGATTGCTTCACCAACTATCTCTTCCTTGTCCGCATCAGACCTCCTCTTCATCTTCTTCCTGTACATTCCAGCATACTCTTCGCCAAATCCTATACCCCAGCCTTGTGAACTGGACACGCCTCGGACTCGACCTCGATGCTCTGGATTCTCAAGAGCCGCAGTCAGAACATCATGCTCCCTAACCCCAGTGAAAGAACCATCGCTAACTTCAGCTGCATATCTTTTCACCTTATCTGCTACCTCCGCCACCAGAGGGGAACTGAATGTTATGTCCCCGCTGGTATCGGTGGTCTTCTGTGACCTTGCCCACAGATATGGCCTCGAACGGCCAGGAAATTGATTCCAAGGGTTCTCTTTTCCTTCTGCAGCTAGCTTTGCATCCTCCTCCTCCCAATCTTTCCTTTTACGAGCATAACCTTTTCTGCCCATCTTGTGCGGCTTAGTATGCTTTGCTCTCTAGCTTTCATCTCCTGGCTCGTCTGCTCAAAAAAATCAGAATTGGTAGTCTCCACAAACCTCTCCCAATCTTGTGGCTTCAAAAATGGATGCTTCTCAAAGGGAAGCATGTCTTGCCTCACATAATCTGCTCTTAAATGAGACTTGAATCGTCTGTGCAAACTCCCAATCTCTTTCAAACCTGCCTTAATTGCCTTCTCTTGCTCAGCTGT
The DNA here is from genome assembly GCA_004135705.1 of Alloteropsis semialata. Taxonomy (NCBI): domain Eukaryota; kingdom Viridiplantae; phylum Streptophyta; class Magnoliopsida; order Poales; family Poaceae; genus Alloteropsis; species Alloteropsis semialata. The sequence goes on along the minus strand of CM014271.1, from coordinate 76,055,734 downwards.
GGACAGATTGGCTGGGTACTCTAGCTTTTCCTCTAAAATAGTGAACAGGCCAATCTTGTCCTCCATTGGGAGTTCCTCAAGCTTTATGTTGATTGACACCCTCTCCCGAGCAATTAGGCCACAGACCAATACAAATCTATCCCTCGCAGCATCTGGGACAGACCAACCTTGTCATCAAGTCCAGTTGCAGTCACCCTGTCGTCTGGCCATCTGGTTTGTGTCCTTGACCTGCGGGCTCGAGTACTACTCCCAGCAGTTTGTGATGAGTGAGCCTGTGTAGCAGGTTCACTGTTGGCATTAGCCTGTGTAGCAGGTTCACAGTTGGCATGTGCATCAGGTGCACTGTTGTCACTAGAGGAGCTCCTTGATGAGTGAGACATGTAGCTCCTTGTAGGCTGCATAAATTCAGAGAGATCCTAAATTAAAACATCCGAGACAGTGATGCTACTGCACAGCTAGCACTAAATTGATATGCAAACAAAATTAAGTTTATCCAGCCTGATGATAGAGTGAACCATGTAGTGCCACCACGCCGGGAGTTACAGGGCACAAGCGATACGGAATAAAGCCGCCCATGCCACATGCCACTCTGGTGGATTTTAGTTGGCAATGCTTACACAGTTCAAGCGATCATTAGGCTGGTAAACTAGAACAGATTGAAGCATATTCCTAATTTAAAACTTCCTAGACAGTAAATTGATAAGCACTAGATAGAGGCTTAATAGCTAAAACTAATGGAAACTGAAACTACTAGCTACTTGCAAACAAGCTACTATAAAGATTGCAATCATGACTTCATTAAACTTAAACTGCTGCTCTGCTCACCTCAGAAATGAAGCTCTGATCTGAACCTGCACTTGGCCATTGGATAAATTCAGAGAGATCCTAAATTAAAACATCCTAGACAGTGATGCTACTGCACAGCTAGCACTAAATTGATATGCAAACAAAATTAAGTCTATCCAGCTTGATGATAGAGTGAACCATGTAGTGCCACCACGCCGGGAGTTACAGGGCACAAGCGATATGGAACAAAGCCGCCCATGCCACATGCCACTCTGGTGGATTTTAGTTGGCAATGCTTACACAGTTCAAGCGATCATTAGGTTGGTAAACTAGAACAGATTGAAGCATATTCCTAATTTAAAACTTTCTAGACAGTAAATTGATAAGCACCAGATAGAGGCTTAATAGCTAAAACTAATGGAAACTGAAACTACTTGCACCAGATAGAGGCTTAATAGCTAAAACTAATGGAAACTGAAACTACTTGCACCAGATAGAGGCTTAATAGCTAAAACTAATGGAAACAGAAACTACTAGCTACTTGCAAACAAGCTACTATTAAAATTGCAATCATGACTTCATTAAACTTAAACTGCTGCTCTGCTCACCTCAGAAATGAAGCTCTGATCTGAACCTGCACTTGGCCATTGGATAAATTCAGAGACATCCTAAATTAAAACATCCTAGACAATGATGCTACTGCACAGCTAGCACTAAATTGATATGCAAACAAAATTAAGTCTATCCAGCCTGATGATAGAGTGAACCATGTAGTGCCACCACGCCGGGAGTTACAGGGCACAAGCGATACGGAATAAAGCCGCCCATGCCACATGCCACTCTGGTGGATTTTAGTTGGCAATGCTTACACAGTTCAAGCGATCATTAGGCTGGTAAACTAGAACAGATTGAAGCATATTCCTAATTTAAAACTTCCTAGACAGTAAATTGATAAGCACCAGATAGAGGCTTAATAGCTAAAACTAATGGAAACTGAAACTACTAGCTACTTGCAAACAAGCTACTATAAAGATTTCTAAACTTAACCACTAAAGTTCACTAAAACAAGTCATAAAACTGAACTCAGCCTCTTGTAGAAGGTAAACAAATTTAAGATCAACATATTTCTAAAGTTGTCATTGGGCATAGCTACTCTGCAGATCAATACCAATCAAACCCTAGGAACTGAGCAAATCCTAGGATCTAGGAACAATCAAACCCTAGGAACAAGCAAATCCTAGGACCTAGGAACAATCAAACCCCAGGAACAAGCAAATCCTAGCAATACTTACACGGGAGCAGGGACAAATAGATCCAAACTATCAGCAGAGCCAACCCTAGGAGGAACAGGATGGTCGCGGCGATGGGGAGGAGACCCTTGGAGCAGAGCCATACCTCTTGGAATCGGCGATGGGGAGACCGGCGGCGGTGTAGAGGATGGTGGCCTCCCTCTTCTCCTCCCTCTTCTCCCCCTTCCCCCTTCCACCAAGCGCGCGGAGGAATAGATCCGACGACGATGGCGAGTTAGGGGAGACCGGCGGCGGTGTAGAGGATGGTGGCCTCCCTCTTCTGCGTCTTCCTCCTCTTCTCCTCCCTCTTCTCCCCCTTCCCCCTTCCACCAAGCGCGCGGAGGAATAGATCTGGCGAGTTAGGGGAGACGACGGCGGTGGTGCAGCGGGGAGATGTCGCGGGTGGGGAGGGGCAGCAGTGGTGCGGTGGGGAGGGGCAGCAGTGGTGGGGAGACCCCGGCGGCGGCGGCGGCGGCGGGCGGAGGCGGCTAGGGTTTGGTGGGAGAGAGCGGAGGCGGCTAGAGGAGAATGACGACGCGGCTCGGGTTGTGGTGAGGTATACTGAGATAAGATAAAAAAAGGGGGCTATAGGTAACGGGCGTTGCCAAAAGCCCGTTACCTATATGAGTTAAAAAAACAAAACAAAAATGCAAAAATGGGGTGGAGGGCGGCCTTCGAACCGCGGCCGCCTATCCCAACACACAACAGACATACCACTACACTACTCAAGTAAGTTCGGATATGTTCATCATGGAATTTACTTATACTGTCTACTTTTTTATGTTTTCACGGCTATAAGTTTCAAGCCGGCCCCCTCGTCTTCCAACTTCCCTCTCACTCAGCAACTGCCCCATCGTCTTCCCGCCCTCGACTGCTCCGGCGGCGCCCTCCTCTCTTCATCGACAGCTCCGGCGACTGCGGCGGCGATGAGGCCATCCAGGCAATCTCTCCGAGCGCGGCTGCAAGCCCGGGATCCGGCGACCGGACGTTTCGCCTCCGGTCCCCCCAAGGCGGCGGCGGCGGACCGGACGTTTCACCTCCTCCTCGTCAAGCGGCGGCGGCGGCGACCGCTCTCCACCTCCTCCTCCTCGTCACTCGTCAATCGGCATCCGCATCGCCGATGACGAGGGGCCCTCGAGTTCACTCGTCAACAGGAAGGGGAAGGGGAAGGCGGTGCCGGCGGCCAAGGGGAAGGAGAAGGAGATGGCGGCCAAAGGGAAGGAGAAGGTGGTGGCGGCCAAGGTGAAGGAGGAGGAGGAGGAGATGCCTCCGGTGAAGGAGAAGAAGAAGATGAAGTCTCTGGTGAGGGTTTTTTCATTGCATTTTCAGTTTACTGCTCATGAGGGTTTTTTCAGTTATGAATTTGTGTTATGAATTTATGAATTTGTGTTATGAATTGGAGATGAATTAGTGTTCATTTGTATGCATTAGTGTTTAAATTTCATTTTCACTTTACTGCTGTTGACTGTTTTTTCATTGCATTTTCAGTTTACTGCTGATGAGGGTTTTTCAGTTTGTTTAAATCCAGTTTGTTCCAATTTGTGTTATGAATTTATGACTTTGTGTTATGAATTGCAGATGCATTAGTTATATTCTGTGACATTGTGAATTTGTTTAAATCCAGTTTGTTTAAATTGCAATTTGACTGAAACTTGAGTTGATCAACAATGTGTTGTTATATTTTGTGACATCATTTAAATTTAGTTTAAGTTCATTTAAATCCAGTTTGTTTTGACTGAAACTGTTTTGATCAGTTCCATTTAAACTCGGTTTTTGTACTGATCAATGTTTCAATTCATTTTTTGTACTGATCAAGGTTTTCAACTCCACTCTTGCAGCGTCGCATGAGTTTCTGGGATTTGCACAACAAGATGGCTGCATCCCAGATGAGGATCAGCGAGCTTACTGCTGAGCTTGCTGAGAAAAAGGAAAGGAAGAAGCAGATTGCGCTCACGCTGATACAGGCGGCCAGCAATGCTACTACAAGGAAATTGTTGTAGGTCAAAACTAATTTAGTGGAAACAGTATTAGGATCAGACCAGCATCAGCAAGGAAATTGTTTTGTCCAAGAATGTTCTTGTGTGGTTATGTCCAAGAATGTTCTGTGTTGCTGGTGTTGTAGTCAGTAATCAAGTACAATGTCATATATATATGTCATGTGTTTTATATATGTCTATATTTATGTTCTGTGTATATTTCAGTGTTCTGTGTATAAATGTCATGTGTCATATATTTATGTTTTTGTGTTGTTTTGTCCAAGAATGTTCTGTTTTGTTCATGTGTTGTGTTGGCATGCTAGGTTCTGTTCTGGCTGTCATTTCTGTCCTTATTCGTAACGGGTGCTTTATAAACGTCCGTTACTAATATATCATTAGTAACAGGCATTGTCTAAACGCCCGTTACTATTAGCCAGTTTTCTGGCTGCATCCTGGAACCAGCCAGGATTCAACAATGAGGCTCAAATTTCATCACACATTTCAAATTCAACAATAAGGCTCAGATTTGATAAAACACATACAAATTCAACAATAAGGCTCAAAATTGATCACACCTTTCAAATTCAACAATAAGGCTCAGATTTTATCAATACACATACAAATTCAACAATGAGGCTCAAATTTCATCACACCTTTCAAATTCAACAATAAGGCTCAGATTTCATCAATTCACATACAAATTCAACAATGAGTCCCAAATTTCATCACACCTTTCAAATTCAACAATAAGGCTGAGATTTGATCAATACATATACAAATTCAACAATGAGTCCCAAATTTGATCAATACACATACAAATTCAACACTAAGGCTCAAATTTCATCAATACACATATCAAAGTTGCTTTTTCCTTGCTTTTTGGACATGGATTGTTTCTCGATGGTCGGTTCTCAAGTATGGTGTTTTATCATTCGCCGAGAGTCGGGGCATGTATGAAGTGTCAAAGGATGGAATTTCGTCAAACTGGTTGTACTCTTCCTCCTCAACAACATTTTGAACCCCAACAATCCTTTTTTTCCAGGCATAACCACATACCAGTTCTTTGCAAGGTCGGGTACATAGAACATTATGTTCATCTTTGTAACCAAAGACCCGTAGATCAACACTAACAAATCCATATTTGTCCTTGGTCACGCCTTTCTTCCCATTGACCCATCGACACCGAAACAAGGCTACCTTGAATCCTACATAGTCAAGCTCCCAAATCTCCTCTATTTGCCCAAAATATGTGTCAGACTCTTCTTCGTTGTCGACGGCCTCTACACGCACACCACTGTTTTGATAGATGCTCTTGGCATCTTGGGCCATGGTGTAGAACGTGCATCCATTGATATCATATGCTTGGTATGTTGTAATAGTGAACAATGGCCCTGCTGCTAGTTTTCTTATCAGATTATCGGTTATAGCAGTGCTGGCGTTCTGGACATAATCTCGGAGCCAAGTGTTAAAGCCTTGCATGTGCTTCTTTGAAACCCAAGGCTCATTACGGTTAGGATTCCCTTCACGTAGCTGTCGCATGTGCTCGTGGACATACGGTGTAACTACGTTGGTCTGTTGTAGCACGGTGAAATGAGCCTTGTTGAAGGAATCTTGATCTGGTGTGATTGACTTTTTGCCCAAGGTCCCAACACCTGCAAGCCTACCTTCATGCCTTGAATGAGGAACACCAATGGGGTTTTTGGGGTCCATATAACCCATGGCCCACTCCACTGCTTCGATGGTACCATAGCCACGAACCATGGCTCCCTCCGGAAATGACCGATTATGTACCAATGATTTGAGGAAGCCATAGAACCTCTCATATGGAAACATTTGATGAAGGTAAGATGGGCCAAGGTAGAAGATCTCCTTCGCAAGATGTGCTGTTAGATGGACCATGAGATCAAAGAATGAGGGTGGGAAAGTAGCTTCAAGCATGCATAGGGTCTCGAAATGCCTTCTCTCTATCTTCAACAGTGCATCCTCATCAATCACCTTCTGTTCTATTGCATTGAAGAAAAAGCACAAGCTCATCACAGCCTCGCGAACCTGTACTGTCTTGATACCTCTAAGTGCAACAGGAAGAAGAGCTGTCATCAACACATGGCAATCATGAGATTTCATCAATTGGAAATTCATTTTCATGTCCTTCACCGACACTAGCCTTTTGAAGTTTGATGAGTAGCCTGAAGGTACTTTCAAACCATGCAAAAACTCACAGAATTCATGTCGCTCCATCTTTGACAATGTGGTTGCTGCTACGGGGAGGTCCGTCCCCGTGTCTGTTTCCTGTGCATAGAGCTCCGGCCTAATGCCCATATCTTTAAGATCCTCTCTTGCATTTTCATGATCTTTTCCTTTCCCCTCTGTTGTAACAAAGTTCCACACAAGCTCTCACACACATTCTTCTTGACATGCATGTTGTCAATCGAATGACGCACATCCAACACCTCCCAATACTCTAGCTCCCATAGTATTGATTTCTTGTTCCATATCCCTTGCCCATCTTCTTCTTCACCATCTCTCTTCTTTCTTTTGCCAAGGATGGTCTGTTTTGGTAACTCCTCGATAGTTTTGATGCCTTGGACTTGCAAGTGGACTTCCATTCCGGACACATGCGGAGGCGCCATTCGTTTTTCCTTTTGCCCATCAAACTGACAATCCATGTCCCGGTATGGATGTTTCTTGGGGAGCAAACGACGGTGCCCCATAATTACGAATTTCTTTGAGTTTCTTAGCCACAATGAGCATGTTTCATCTAAGCAGTGGGGGCAAGCTGCACCTTTTCTTTTACTCTGCCCAGAGAGGTTGCGATGAGCCGGGTTGTCATTGATGGTGGTGAACAACATGGCGTGCAATGTAAACTCCTCACGCTGGAACTCATCCCAAACCTCCTTGACACCAGGCTTCCAAAGTGTCTTCAAGTCATCAACCAATGGCCTCAAGTAGACATCAATACGATCACCGGGTTGCTTTGGCCCAGAAACCAAGATTGACAACATCAGGTATTTCCGTTTCTTGCATAGCCATGGTGGAAGGTTCAACACTGACAGTACGACAGGCCACGTGCTATGCGTTGAACTCTGGTTACCGAATGGGTTGACGCCATCTGTGCTCATAGCGAACCGAATGTTCCTGCAATCTTCAGCAAACCAATCATAGTGGAAATCAATGTTACCCCATTGTGCTGCATCTGCGGGGTGTCCAAGCTTGCCATCAGCCTTCTTTCGCCCTTCCCTATGCCAACGCAAGAGTTGGGCCTCCTTTCGTGTCGCAAACATGCGTTTCAGGCAGGAAATGACGGGGAAATACCATGCCACCCTCACAGGACCCCCTCTGTTACTACGCTTCTTCTTGCCTCTGATCTTCACGGGCTCGTTCCTGTCATCAGCATTATCTCCGCCATCTTTTTTCCTCTTGTACCGACTGAACCCACACTTTGGGCAATTGTCAATGTCCTCATATTCTCCACGGAACAACACACAGCTGTTGATACATGCATAGATTTTTTCAACCTCTAAACCAAGAGGACAGATTATCTTCTTTGCCTCGTAGACAGACTTAGCCACTTGGTTTCCGTCTGGTAGCATGTCGTTTAGCAGATCCAATAAATGTTTGAAACTGTTGTCGGTCCAACCATGAGCTGCCTTAAGCTGCAGAAGTTTGAGATCACCAGAAAGGCGAGAGTACTTCCGACAACCAGGATAGAGGGGTATCTTTGAATCTTCCACGAACTGTTTCAGCTTTGCTAATTCAGAAGTTGTGTACACACCTTGAAACTCAACATCCCTCACCATCTGATCAACATTGTTCACACGAGGCAACAACTCATCATCCCCGTAACTTCTGCGTCAGTCATATCCTCAGGTGGCATCACAACGGATGGGGATGCTTTATCTTCCTCAAAGTTATTTCCGCATTCTTCTTCCCCTGTAATAATGATAAATCAAGGAGTTAAGACATTCTGCTGCTTTACCCTATAACAATGAGAAATCAAGGAGTTAAGACATTATGCACTTGTTTCACCTTCGTTAAGGACTTCAGCATGGCGTCGCGCTTGACCTTCATTAAGGCATCCTGCTTCGCCTTCATTAAGGCCTTCCTCACCATGCCTGTTCCAACACGTGTAATTCTTTGTGAATCCACGTGTGATTAGATGATGGAAAATGTTGTCCCGTTGTCCGAACTTCTTCTGGTTGAGACAATCAAAACAGGGGCAATACATCGTAGGCACCCCCCGGTTTCTCATGTCCACCTCTGCTTGATCAAGAAAACCATTGACCCCACTTAGGAATGACTCCCAAACTCTGGGCTGTCTGTACATCCAAGCCCGATCAGCCGCCATCTACAAGTTCAATAAATAAATGTGTGTTACGAAATATATCATCAAAATCTAAAGACACTAAGCTAGACATATAAATTCAACAAAAGGGCTCAAATTTCATCAATACACATACAAATTCAACATAAAAGCTCAATTTCATCACTACACATATAAATTCAACAAAAGGGCTCAAATTCCATCAATACATATATATAAGTTCAACACAAAAGGCTCAAATTTCATCAATACACATATATAAATTCAACAAAAAAGGCTCAAATTTCATCAATACACATACAAATTCAACAAAAGGGCTCAAATTTCATCACTACACATACAAATTCAACAAAAGGGCTCAAATTTCATCAATACAAATATATAATTTCAACAAAAAAGGGCTCCCCTGTACAGGGGAAGGGGATGAGCTAGGTGGAGGTACGTGTAGGGACAAAATCCATACCACGCGCGAGGAGGAGAGGAGGGCGGTGAAGGCAGAGGTGCTGCCGGCCGGCGATCACCAGCGCCGACGACGACCGCCGCGCACGCTAGCTAGCTCGTGCTTCGGTCAATCGCGCGCGCGTGCGCGGCACCCAAGAAGCAGGGCGCTCGTGTGCTCGATCTCGGGGAGGAAAGACGGTGGCCGCAGCGACGACAGGGAGGAAAGACGGCGGCCGGTGGAGGAGTGGACGCCCGCCGGCTGCTGCTCTCCGCCGACAGCAGCCAGCCGCGGGAGGCGACAGTGCCATGCAGTCTTGGAGCTGCAATTATTGAGCTCTAAGACTAGTAACGGGCGTTACATGGCCACATCACGGCCCGTTACCAGTAGCAAAACATGTAACGGGCATTCAGCGCCCGTTACCTATATGCTCTTATCAGTAACGGGAGGCCCGTTACTTATGTGTGCCTTTTCAGTAACGGGCTTTAAGGGCCTGTTACGTATATGAAATTATTCGTAACGGGCGCACTTAACGACCGTTACTAAAACTAGTAGTAACGGCTATAAATGCAGCCCGTTACTATAGATCCCTCATCGGTAACGGGCTTTGTGGTGGCGAGGCTGGGCTCGGGCCAGCGAAGGTTATTGGTAACGGACATTGTTTAGTGCGCGTTACTGATAACAAGCCTTGTAACGGGCCTCATGGGTCCGTTACTAATGCCGCGTTACCTATTTGAGGTTTTCACGTAGTGGTATTAAACGCCGAGGCACGGCGCACAAACCAGAAGCATACGGCGTGTAGTGATTGGTCAAGCAGAACAATGAAGACATTACACGGCGTATGATACGGCGATGCACGGCATACAAGTTCGAAGCATACGGTGCTTGAATAAATCAGATGAAGTGCATCGACGTATAATACGGTGTTACTGTGCGCATGAAGGGCGGATGAAACGACGTTCAAGGCATGGGCAAGTTAAAGTTAGGGTCTGCAATACCCTACACGACGTATCATACGCCGACCCCCTGGCGGACAAACGGCGTATAAGTTACACAGGGACGATGTCAAGTGGAGATGGAGGAAAGGCCACGGCGTATGAAACGCCGATCATCGGCGTACAAGTTTGGAAGCATACGGTGTGTGCAGGTAGCTGTTGGAAAAGTGGATTTGACCGTTAGAAAAGCACACGGCGTATTATACGCCGATGGGGGAAATGCACATGGCGGAACATACGGCGTTCATGGTTTTTGGGCAGCTTTTGGGTAACGGCTAGTTCAAGCCCTTGGGCTATAAATACCCACCCCATTCGGCCATTTGGAGTTGCTAGAGTCCAGAGAAGCTCATCTACAACCAAAGACATCCAAGCCACCATTTATGCTACATTCTACATCCATAGTGATTGAGAGAGCTAGGAATAGGCCTAGTGAGTGAGAGTGCAAGGTGTTGAGCCTTGTGCTTGGTTCTAGAGTGAACCACCTCTTGTAATCTTGGTGTGGAGAGGCGACGACGATATTGTGCGGAGAAAGAAGAGACCCCCTTCTTTGGTGGAGAAGCTCCGTAGTGGAGGCGGCATCAAGATCTCCGGGAGAGTAGGTTGATGAGAGCAAGGTCTTGGTGACTTGCTCATCATCCCTCTTGGGGAGCCTTTGTGGCGAGCTCAAGGCCTTGACCGGGAAGAAGACTTGGCGACCGGGAGCACATCCTTTGTGGAGCTCCAACGTGGAGTAGGCGTAAGCCGAACCACGGGATAAATCTTCGTGTCAAGTTTGCATTCCTCTGGTTTTTGGCTATGCTTTGGAATCATTCTTGGGACGTAATTTCCTATATAAATCACTTAACAAACTTGTTAGTCCCAATGACTATGTTATCATTCAATCACCAAAATCACAATATAATGGCACATAGGGCCATTTTCGTTACAGATTGTCCATGTTTATGGCCCAGATATATGTGTATGCATTTAGCTTGCACTTTGTTGAGGTTTTGATCTGATATGATATTCCGGACTTGCAAAACTGCTCTTGGACACTATGCACCGTGCTCTTCTTCTTGAACCTGTGTGAAGGCGTGAAGCCAATCATTTTGCTAAATTGATGTCATCCTTCACTAGGCAGGCTGGCTTGTTATGTCAGCTTCAAGTCCTAGGCCTCAGAATATTAAATGTTTTTCTTTTTCTTTTCAGATGTTCAAGTGTAAATCAATGCTCATATAGCTTTGGTGGTTGTTCATAGCGCTAAGTGATTTGTGTTTTATTTCACATATCTTGTCAAATGCTCCATGTTCCAATTTCCAACCTGGTGGTGTACTCCAAACGTTCAGTTGAAATGGGCGTTCTGAATTCTGATGAGCTAACTGATTAGGATATCAACAGCATGGAGGTAATTCTTCAGTTACTGCAGTGTCACGGGCAGCATTGACAATGTCTTGTCATACATTCCATTTAATTTCTCTGTTGAGCTTAGTCACTAGGGACAAGGTTGTTTGCTTCCTCGTTGGCATCTAGTGGTTTCAACTTACCAGTTCCAATGATAAGTCTCATATCATGGTTGCTAACTTGCTATGTGTTCCACACTTTCCCTGACATGTTCCTCCCCTTTGAAATGATAAACACCAGCATTTGTTCCATCCTAAATAATAGAATTTGAAATGGGTTATCACACTTAGATTGATACATTCTGTTTGTATTATTTATGAACTGACAAAAAAATGATGTTGAACAGTTTTTGCACTGCAGCTTTATGAACTGTCATGCCACAAAATTCTGCAGTAGTTCATTGCTTTTGCATTTATGATAAAATTAATCTTTCTTGGTGTTGATATAGGGTACATATGAATCTTTTATATTAAGTCAGCAATAGAATCTGATACTGCTATGATTTCCTTTGTTCAGTAGGCAGTAGCAATGTAGACTCTCTATGGCAGAAATGGTCGCTTACACCCATAGCATGCATGAGAAGAGCTTAGATCACTATATAAACCTGTGTGATGTATACAATTGACCTGTGTAACTTGAAAAAGCATATGTAGTTGACATGTGTAAACCAGATATACATTTTAGATTATTTTATATAAGCTGTGTGATGTATATAGGGTCATTTTCTCCTTTTCCTTTTTTTTTTGTTTTCGTAATCCATCATCAGAGACACTAGTAGCCAAAAATACGTATCTGAAATCCCCTTGCAAGATACACCAATAGCCAAAACGCGTCTCTGATGAGGGTTTTATGTAAACATCTTCCTCCAATGAGAGTTATTAGTAACAGCAAAAACGCATCTCTGATGAAGGGTTTATGTAAACAGTCCTCTCCAATGAGGTTTATTAGTAATGACCATTTCCACTTCACTGATGTGTTTTTTCTCGAAAAAACGCTGGAGAGCTGCACATCCTTATATTAAGAACAAGAAAGGGTACAGAGATACACACCCACAGCACCCAAACACACACAAACTCACTCACACACAATGGCCTCAGATCACAGAACTATGGCTGGAGGAAGGAACTAATTGACAGACTCACCCTAAAACAAAGGAGAAAAAACCGACCAGCAGCACCTTAGGTCCCATGGGGGTCGCAAGGGAAGCTGCCAAGAAAGGAAGCCCTCGAGCACCAGCCATGGTCCACAAATGGACTTCCTGCTCAGCCATGGCCAAGGCCCCGGCGACACTTGGGGCTGAACCATCAAAAACACATCTGTTGCGGTGATTCCATAAAATCCATGCTCCCAGGATGATTAGGGAATTGGCGCCTTGCTTTACCAGCCCTGAAGTAGCATTGTTAGCAATGTCCCACCAGTCAAGGAATGAGTTCTTAGAGGATTGTGGGGTTAAAGCCTGAAGGCCAACCTTACTTAGCAAATAAAACTAGAATTCCCTTGCAAAGACACAGCCGAGAACGAGGTGATTGATAGTTTCATCCTCTTGATCACAAAGAGGACAAGTTGGGTGAGGCAGTCCCCACTTTGCAAGTCGATTAGCTGTCCAACACTTGTTGTGTGCCACTAACCACAAAAAGAAACGGCATTTAGGAGGTGGCCAAGATCTCCAGATCCTTTCCCATGGCTCAAACAGGGTGGCTCCTAGGAAGAAACTTAGCTGAATATTGGCCGTTAGGGGAGAACCTCCAGATATGTTTGTCTTCCATCTCCGGCTGTAGGAAGATGTCAATTAGGATGTCTCAGAGATGAAGATAGTCAACAATTACTCCCACTGTCAGAGCACCTTTTATATCTGAAATCTAGACGTGGTTGGTGAGTGCATCTTGGACTATGCACCTCTTGGTCCTTCTTTTTGGAATAGCGGCAAACAATCTGGGAGCAAGATCTGCAATGCTTCTCCCTTGGAGCCACCTATCTGTCCAAAAGAGTGTGGCTGCACCATTACCTACTTCGGAAATGGCAGCCACCGCGAAGAAAGCTTTTACTTGATCTGGCACTTGAACTGGGAGGTGAGCCCAAGGGCGGTTTGGTTCTATTTTCTGCAGCCATAACCACCTCATTCTTAAATCCCAACCCAGAGATTTCAGATCTGATATACCCAGGCCACCAAGCTCAATTGGTCTGTATACCTTGATCCATGCCACCAAACAGTGCCCTCCCTTGGCATGATTCACATCAGTGACGAAAGTAATGTGAAATTTGTTGTCAGTAATTAACTGATATGTATGCCTGCTTAAGGAGTAATATTTACCCTTTGATTCTGCTTCTTGTACAGATGGTACTATATAATGTTCCTTATGATCGTTATCAAGAGGGACAGATCGGTGGTCGCGGCCGCCTGCTCTGACCTCCGACTATGGTGTAACCGCGCGCGCACCCCCTCAGCGTCTGCCCTTCTCCACTCTTGGTGTAATCAATTTAGCTTTGTAACATAGTTTCTTGATTTCTCACTCTTTCCCACCCCCTCTCACAAATACATGTATGCCCAACTTTGCATATCAATACAATTGTTCAGGCCAACTCCTTGCCTGCCGTAGTCCCCCTCAAAATAAAGAGGGACAGAGGGTAAAACACTGCAAATCCTCTTTTAAGTGTGACTGTCTGATGGTGGTGATGCATAATCCTGTTCGTATGCATGTGTCCATTCGCTGCCATCGGAAAGCAGCGCACACACGGTGTATAATAAGATTCTTCATGCATATCAGTTTTGTTTGTTGCCTCATTTGTTGGACACACCATGTATATGTACTGGTCTTTGGTTAATGGAAATCCACCACATGTTTTAGCTACTTTTCCACACTCCCATGGATAATAAGTGAAAGGGCAAGAGGCTCATGGCTCATGTGAGTGAGGGTACAGCTCTGCTCCACCATATAAGGGTGTAAGTGGATCAAGAGAAATGAAGGGAAAGAATACGAGAGATAGGGAGACAAAAAATTATCAACATCGCCGCCTGTGAATCGGTCAATGCAACTTCATGCCATTGTGGAAAAAGATGAGCAATTCTCACTACACAACGGGAAGTGTCATGTGTTGGCCACTCATATATGCATGTCAAAAAAACATTCTATAAGGCAAGAGGGTATATGGTTAAATATATTACTAGTCTAGGCCATGCTATTAGTGATGGCCACTTTGTAAGTTAATAACAACAAAAGACAAAATTTATGTTCACACCAATAGATTTTTTCTCTATTTCTTAATGGATAGTTGGTGTTTTAAGATTAAACATAGACAACCGAATTTTTATAAGATCATGGGGTCCTGTCGGAGATACACAACGACAACATATAATGATAAATATTACAAATTAAAATGAGCATGCTCTATGAGATAACTATTCCAAAAAAGATTAACGTATGTTGCAAAACAGATGGAGTATACTGAACCTTTGGGCCGGATAATGATGTTGGACAAACTAAAAGAAATGGTTGTGGTTCTTTTGCCTTCTTGCAACCGAATAACAGGAGCTAAAGATATGAGGTCCTATAAGTGTCCGTTTAGGAGCTGGACATGTGAATTGCATGCATCAGTAATTGCGTCCAATGGTCTCCCTTCTCTTATAATAAATCTTGGACTGAATATATGATGTCTTTGAACTCCGTAGATAAACTCCAATGTTGCTTTATTTCAAAAAAGAAAAAGATAAACTCCACGACTCTAGGCTTGGCTAGCTCACACCGCTGTGTTATCCGCAGGAACCCTGATCACCTTTGTTCCAACCAATCAACAGGTCTACTTCTTTAGTGTTGGAAAATTTATGTGCGTTATTAGTAACCCTTTCTTGCATGGAACTAAAAGCCTACAAAATCAGATGTTTGAATGTTAGATGTGATAAACTAGGGAAAACTATAATAAGAGCTGAAGACAAATAGGGAAGATTGAGTTGAGCATGAACTGCACTTCAGAACAGGCCACTTAATAACTGTAAAATAAACATATCAAACTGAAATGATTTTTATACCAAAAAAATGCATGGCACATTTCGATTAAGCCAACGCTTGGACATTGGCAATCGAAAAAGTTGGCCATGGAATCCATTCGCTGCGTTGTATCCGCAGTTAGGTCACCTCCAACAATTTGAGCCAGTTACTACTTATAAGTCATTCCACGTCAGCACAGGACAATTTTTCTCCAACAGTCCAAATTTTTATCCACTGTCCAAAGTATTTGTGGGACTCAGGAGCAGCAATTATTTGCCCACCTCTCCCTCTCCTCACTTGCTCGACCCCTCACCCCCACCCTTCTCTATATCTCCTCGTCCCCACGAGTATGAGATGCACTTTCATATGTTAGCGTGGAAACAGTCGATAGCTCTCTTATCTCTCCAGCTTATGTAATCTCCACATCCGCTAAAATCTAACATGAGCCAGTGAAATCGTCGACTGTTGTGGAGGCCTCAGCGAGAAAACAACATTGGAGCTCGGGACACCAAGGGTGTGCTCTCAATCAAATGCAAGTCCCTCGAGGGGATTTAATTTATTCTGAGTTTTATTGATTAGTTATAATTCTAATAGGGAAAAGTTGTTACCTTGCCATGAAGTCCTTGCTGCCTGTGAATACCATGCCTTCAATGGCATCATCATCCTTAAGTTGAAGCATTTTCTCAAGCCTGTATAATTAGGAGAGCACTATTAGATATTGTAACACCCCGTCCTCCAACACCGCACAGCGCCGCCCTTCCGTAGGGGCTCGCCCGCTTACACCCTACTTACACTTTCGTCCTCGCTTCGTGTAAAAGGGTTAACCCGAAGGTGCTATGGCTGGAGGACAAAGGCTTATAAGCTGGTTCCACCCTTGCTCAACTAGCAATGTGGTACTAAACATGTGCACCTGCACTCATGGGCCACAACTGGGCCATATCCAAATTGGGCCGGGTGTCACATACACCCCCCCTCAAAGAACCCGACGTCCTCGTCGGTCCAGCTCACCCACACTTGGGCAAATGTCCCAGCAGACCGCCCCCTCTTAGCGCACGACCGTACGTCCAGGGCCCGACATATGCCATGTCGTGTGTCCCATCCCAGGCCCACACGCGCCATGCGCCATACGCCTGCACACTGCGCCCATACGCGCAACCGCGAGGGTCGGCTTTGATACCACTTGTAACACCCCGTCCTCCAACACCGCACAGCGCCGCCCTTCCGTAGGGGCTCGCCCGCTTACACATAGCACCCTACTTACACTTTCGTCCTCGCTTCGTGTAAAAGGGTTAACCCGAATGTGCTATGGCTGGAGGACAAAGGCTTATAAGCTGGTTCCACCCTTGCTCAACTAGCAATGTGGTACTAAACATGTGCATCTGCACTCATGGGCCACAACTGGGCCATATCCAAATTGGGCCGGGTGTCACAGATATATCCTAAAGACACGTGTAAGAGGGAAAGAGAGCAGCTAGTGGTTTTGAAGAAGCGCCATGTTCACAAGGATTCTGTGCTCTCTGGGGTACCATATAATCATACTAAAGATGGATTATGGAAAGGATGTATTTTAGATGAAATGGAGTGTGAAAGGGCCTCTAGCTGAGTTGGTTAGATGGTTTTAGTAGCACTCCTCATGTCCTGGGTTTGACTACCCGTGGGAGCGAATTTCAGGCTAAGGTTAAAAAAAATCCACTCGTCTGTCACCACACCAAGGACCGGCCCAGGTCGTAGCTGTGCTTGGTTTGGGCCCTCCTACCTGGGATAGTTGCAGTGGTTGCCAGCCCCGTGGTAGTCTCAGCTCACAACGGGCCCCTATGTAAGGGTTGGCAGAGGTTTGGGGGTTTTCTCAACCTAGCAAAAAAACCTGGGGGCTGTCTTACTCTTACCCCCCGCAGGTCTAGTTTTTTTAGATGAAATGGAGCTGCCACCTGAAATTAGAGCTACTGAGGTTTTATCTCTGGGATTCAGTGCTCTCTGGGCACTTTGTTATCACTGCAACAAAGAAGACCATACACTGCCTCGTGGAGCTACTACCTTTTAAACCTAAAACAACAAATTGGAAATAATTGGTAATAACATCTGGAGGCATTTTATTAGCGCATCACAAACAATGAACTTTAGCTATTTGAATGGCCTCTACAAAATACTCTCGCCTAGCTAGAAGGGACAAGAAGAAGGAAGAAGAAGAGGTTGAAACAAGTTATTCTTTACCATGAGCTAATCTTGTTTAAAATCCCAAGATGCCAACCCACACAACACTTTCTTCCTCTATTACTGAATAAGTGCACTTGTAGCAAAGTTTAGACATTATTAGACTTAAGAAATGACTTTCCGTTAATTAGTCATGTTTGTTGTGATTGAAAGACATTCTTCATATCCTTAATAAACACACATATATAGGACAAAAAAACGCCTATTAATAATAGGATATTGTCCCCGTGCACTTCCCCATATAGTTTTCTTTTGTTGGTGCAAGCATTGTTTTCAATAAGATTGACCTGACCTAGCTAAGCTAAAAAATTGCAGTTTTTTCTAGAAAATTGAATGCTAGAAATATACTTATTGTGGGACAGAAGTAGGAGTAGTATATTTTAGGAAGTTGGGCAATAGAAAGAGTTGTCTTTCATACCATTTGTTATATATTTGTGGGAAGGTGCGATTAACATATATATTGGATTATCGCCGGAATCTAACTCCCTTAGGGTACAGTGAGTAGGAGACGGGGCAAGGATTCAGTTCTGGAATCCATTATCGTTAACATGGTGACATGTAGTGAACTTTTCAGGTTGGTGCACCATCAGAGAGTGGATGAATTGCAGGAAATTAAACGAAGCCAAATTAAACATGGCCGTTATTAAGATGGAGCAGCTAATTACCGATAGGTCGTGGCATTCCAGAAGCAAAGATGATTTTCGGTCCTGGTGGCTAATATTGGAAGTTGTGGGTGGCAAGCAACATCACGGACCAACTCCCCACGCATCTCTAGCTGGTGAACGTGTTCCTGTGTCTGCAAATCCCATATCTGATCATACATGGAAAACGGAAGCATTAGACCGGCCAATTTTTTAGTGTGTGGAAATGAATGCCAGCTCCTGATACCTTTGTAGAACAGCTCCCTGTTGGCAGCGTAAGCAAAAAGTGCCGCTGACTGTCAGAGTAAAAGCAACATGCACTGACCAACGACACATCTTTCACTATGGTGGTTGGATCAGAACGACTAATGTTCCAGACCTGCAAATAAGCTTAGAGTTAGAAGATCCCACAGTTTAACCAAATAATTACTGTCTATATCGTATTTGTATTTAGGGAACATATCAGGTGCAAACCAACCTTTCCGTGTAAACTATGGAAACTTCAATCTGGACCACGTGATATTGATCCAAGGGTGCACTCATGGGAGGTGGGAGGGGTGATTTGCAAAACTCAGGGAAGATGGGAGGGGTGATTTGCAAAGTCGTATTGCAAATCACCCCTCCCACCTCCCATGAGTGCACCCTTGGATCAATATCACGTGGTCCAGATTGAAGTTTCCATAGTTTGCACGGAAGGGTTGGTTTGCACCTGATATGTTCCCTTGTATTTATTGCTCACTGTATCTAACTAATAGGTCGATCTTCCTCTTCACTAACTGATTGACCACAATTGTCTCAGCAACCCAGCAAGAGGCAAACCTACCTTAACATATCCTCTGGATATGGGAACAGAAGCAAAAGTGTTGGTGTCCCATGGGTTAAAAGTGAGATGGGACACACCACTGGTGTCAACCCCACTGAAGCTGTGAGTGCACGTCCAGTCTAGATTCCAGTTCCAGAGCTTGATCCAGGTGCCCCACGAAGATGCCGTCAGCAGGAACGGTTGGGTTGGGTGAACAGTGAGCGAGGAGACAGGCTTGCCATCGTGAGCTTGAAATTCCTTGACCTTGTCCCATGGAGGGTAACCCTCACGGATGTGGACCCAGCCCCCCTCATCCCCTATTGCAAACCATCGCTGCCCAGCTATAAACTTGGCCGACAGAATATCAAAGTGAGTTGATTTGGTGATATGCATCCGCATGACCTTTTTCTGCTCATCGATGGACAAAATGGGAAATTAATAAGTTCAACCAGCTTAATGCAAGTACCGCTTTGATCAAGATCGACTATTCCAGTGTTACTGATATTTACCTGGGTCTGGTAGTTGGAAATGGAAGCACGCCCCCCTTCGTGGGCCACCAATATCCTGTGACAATTGCATGAATGCATGTGGTACAGTCAAGGACAAGCTATCTACACCTAGTAGGCGGCTATGTCATGGTGCATTAAATCAAATCATCAAAATATATGAAGGATCGCAGCGTCATAGGCGCACAAAAGGTACTCACAATGTCTCCATGGGGTGCACATCTATGCATCTGATTTCCCAAGACTCCGACGCTGGTATATAATACTGATATATACACAGTGAAAATAAATAAGATCGAGCGGACACATATGTAGTTAACAAGGCACACATGCATCATACATAATTTTATTTTTTCCTCAAAATAGACATAACTTATTATTTGGCAAGTTATGCAAACCTCACCTTCCGCCTGATCATCTGGCTACTTTCCGGATAACAGATAGCAACCCTCAATGTGGCCCGGCGCATAGATGTGCACCCCAGCGACTCGAGTCTCTTCAAAAACTCACCGCTGTCCATGTTCAGCTCACCACCGATGGATGAATCCAACTCTTGGAGGCGTTCGCTTGATCCCATGAAAGCCATCACCACCTCGAGAACACATTTCTTTGATGGTTGGTGTTTCTTCTCTGCCATTGTCATAGCTACTGCCCAGGTGGAATGTGAGGCTCCATCGCTTCATAGAGTGAGCGGTCTGGGAAGCGAAGCTCCGAGTGTGGCACTCGGCCAGTGGGTCTGATACAGACAACAACATAGTGGCCAGTCCTGTTGGTCAAGGTCACTGGGCATTCGATGCGCTTGTTTGGTTCCCAGGGGAAGCGCAGCTCCAGCGGGTAGATGTCTAGGGGTTTGCTCATCTGCAGGCATTGGATTATTTGCATCAACTGAACTCTGTTCAACAACTGATGCACAAGCCTTTTTTTTATTTTGCTTCCATGGCGATGATGAGTATATGCAAATTTGTTTAGATATATATGTAATTTACTACTCTCTCCAGTACATATATAAGATGTTTTGGTGGAGGACCAAAACATTTTACAATATAGAACAGAGGGAGCAGTAACTATAGCTCATACGCACCTCAGCAGTGCTTGTACCTCCAGCTGCACTGATTCTCCGCTGTGATGGGGATGGTGCTGCAGCTATGACTACCGATGACTGCAATTTATCTGCCAACTTGGAGATAGAACAAACAAATTAGAATGGCACAAGATATGATCTCAGAACAAACATTTAAATATTTCATAGAAACACCTACAAGGTCCAGGTTTCAAAGCTAACTATCTAATTTTAGAAACTAATCAATTACACTTATATGTTTCTTGTATTATAATGAAAATACTTGTTCCCATGTATATAATATAATTTTGCTTAAAATCTATTACAATTTACTCAATTAATTAGGGTATTTTAAGAAAATAATAGTGCCTCCTTAGTGAACACTAATTCATGGATCTTAAGGGCATGTTCGATTTTGAAAGGATCTAAAATGTCAACTAGAGGGGGGGGTGAATAGTTGAACCTGAAAATTTTCGCTCAAATAGCTGTCAGTTCACAGAAAGTCCGGAGGCTCCGAAGAAAAGTCTGGAGGTTTCGAACAAGTCCGGATACTTCGAAGATTTCTCCGGAGAGTCCGGAGAAAAATGCCGAAATGAATATGACAGATCAAACCTCACTGGAAATCAAATCGCCTAATTACCATGCACCCTTGGGAAGTATACAACTCAATTCAAGTGCCACTTCCAGCCAGAACCTTCACAAATGATAGATCGGGACCAAACCCTAGAATCCAACACAATAGCAACAAGTAGCACAAGAATACACACAATCACAAGGTGACACAGGGATTTGATTCCCGGAGTTCAGTCCCACACAAGGAACCTACGTCTCCATTGAGGAGCCCACGAAGGGCGGGTTTATCCACCAAACCACTTTCCTCTTCTTCACTCAACCCAAAGGTCAAATGAAGAACTTACTCAGCTGTAGGGGTAATACAAACTTCTCAAGACAATCACAGCGGATTGATTGCTCTTGAGTGACGCCTAGCCGTCTAGGAGCTTGAAGCTCCAAGAGTAAAGAACGCGAATCACCGGCTTGAAGGCGACCAAGGTGCTCAAATGTTGGGGAATCAGCTCACAAGCACTTTCTCTTGAACTCCACTCAATCCCTCACTCAATCCCTCACCAAATCAACCTTGGAAAGCAAGAGGGAGTGAAAAGGGGATGGAAATCGCCTTTGGAAGCTTCAGTTCGAAAAGGAGTCAGAGAGAGCAGAAAGGAGGGGACCGGAGGGGTATAAATACCCGTTCAGCCGAAATAGCCGTTGGACCTGTTAAGTTCCGGAGTCTCCGAAGAATTTTCTGGAGTATCCGAACTTTCTGGAGAACACCTCCTCCAGACACCAAAGCCCGGACACTCCGAACAAATGTCCGGAACCTCTGAAACTTCACAGGTAAAGCACTCTAAATTAATTTTCCAGTGAAGTGCAAGTGCAAGGTGTCTCTCATGATTAAGTTAGATGATATTTTGAGCACCTTGTCACCACCAAGCTAGTTTTTCGGCATCCCTCTTGATAGTACGGTTTTCCTAAACTCAATATCCAAGAGAATAAAAATTAATCTTCGTGTAAGCTTCAATCATGCCTTCATTTCCCTTTTTGAGTGCCATATTTCACCAAATGTTTTCTATTGATTTCACCTGTTACCTGTGCATAGCCTCATTGCAAACATTAGATACTAAAGCGTGTTGTCATTAATCAACCAAAACCTAAAAGGATCATAGATGCACTTTCAATCTCCCCCTTTTTGGTGATTGATGACAACACCCTTTACAAGACAATCATTAAGCATAAATGAATTTCAATAAATGAACTCCCCCTTAATATGTGCATTGATTTGAATTCAAGAATTTGACTATAACAATGTCAACATGCACATAACACGAGTGAGAGTTCATTCATAATACTTCAATATCAATAAATACTCAAGAATATATACCAGATATATTAGATCAATGCATATGACAGTTATGCACAACATTCTAAAGCAAAAATGAGACAACAGCCAGAAAATCCGGAGTGTCCGAAGAAAAATCCGGAGTGTCCGAACAAGTCCGGATACTCCGAAGAAATCTCCGGATTCTCCGAAGAATCTGCTGCCAGGCATCAAACAGCACATCAAGCATTCACAATTTTTCACAAATTATCACAGGATTAATTCTAAGAAAGCAGTAGCAGTTCAAGTTCACCACAAAGCATTCAAGCAAGAGTTCAGGCCCCAAGTACTACACACACACAAGTACTTAAGTTATTACACAACTTTGTCCATTACATAAATAGATAGATATTTCACTCCCCCTTTGGCATCAAGCACCAAAAAGGGAATGAAATGGCAGGCAGCAGCAGCAGCTACTCATCATCATCTTCAGGCTCTTCCTCGCTCGTGTCCTCGTCCTCCTCATCATCATCATGCTCATGGTAGTTTGGGGGCTCCTCCTCTGAAGTTTCAGCATCATAATCAACAATCTTGGAGGGGCCAGCGGAGGTGCTTGGACCAGCAGAATAAGGATCAGCAAAGGAAGGAGCAGTGAAGAACTGATCTGTATAGGCGGGGCCCGAGGTGAAAGGAGGAGTGGTTGGTGCAGCAGTCGCTCCAGGAGCATTGTCCTCAGCATCCCATTCCTCAAAAGGATCAGCAATCTCAGGCATCTCATGATAAGGATCTGTAGGCAGTCCCAAGTGGCCTTTGATCTCAATGATGTCCTTACGGTTCTCATTTGTATCCTTGGCAATTTGCTTGCACAAACAGAAGATGGACTTGAAAACTTTCTTTACCATAGAACCTTTCTTTGGCCTAGATGAGCTAGGAGCAGCACTTGCAGGAGTAGGGGCAGCTGATGGTGCAACATATGAATCACGGGATGGCACAGGCATAGGAGAAGGACCACCACGGGTGGGTGGGGGGCATCACCTTGCCTAGGCCTTAGGTGTAAAGGCTCATGCATCACATCCTTAGGAAAGGTGATCTTGGTGACCTTCTCAATCATATACATGACATAGGCAGCATATGGAAATCCAATTCTAGCATCATATGTAGCCCTCTTCAACTCATTCCACATGTAGTCAAATATGCAAAAGGGAACATCGAGCTCACCCATGTGATGAAGCAAATTTGGAGCATTGGCATGCAGCCCTGTGGAGTCACCACTCTTAGGATCAATCGTCACCCTGAACATATTGTTGAGATGATGAAAATAGGGCAAAAGATTGTTGCTCTTCCCTTCATGGGCCAAGATAGGGTTGTAGAACATGTAGGGCACATCAATAGGCTTGAGTTTCTTCTCCTCATGAATACAAGGTCGCATGTTGTCCTTAGAGCCAAGACCCAACAGCCTAGAGAAATTCACATAATCAATGCTATAGTGAAGGCCCTCTGTAGTCCAATGAATAGAGTTGTCTTCAGGCTCATGATAGTAGCTAGCATGAAATTGAGCAATGATTTCCTCATTCCAATTGTATTTGAACCCCATTAGCTCATATAGCCCAAATTCTGTGCACTTGGCCACAACTTGAGCAAAGTGTGGATCATTGGTTGACTCATAATACTGTCAATCTACCCATTGCATAGTATTAATTGGTGCCTTGTGCTTCCTTCTAATCACAGTCATATAGAAATCTCTATGAAACTCATTCCAAAACCTATAGTCCATGCTCTCAAGCTGCTGATATTCATAGGGATTTTTCTTCCTTTCCTGTTGCACTACAAGTTTCTGACCTTTATAGTCCCTTGGCATAGAGATAGCAAAGCCAGACTTAGGTTGGGGACTACGCATTCTAGGAAAGTATTCTGTCTTTTCTTGATCGGGTCCAAACTCAACATTGATGTGCACAGGAGTGTTAGGACAGACCTGATTGGCACCTCCCCTTCTTCTGAAATTCTTTGGCGGAGGAGGAGTTGGAGCAGCCCTTGAGCGCATAACTGATGGTGCCATCAATGGAGGAGGGGCTGGATGAGGAGCATACTGAGGTGCACTTGAAGAACCCCCAGCTTCAGCAGCAGCAGCACGAGTCCTTCGAGGACGAGGTGGAGGAATCACCTCCTGTTCTTCTTCCTCAATCTCTCCCTGGCGACTTGGATCATGTCTTGTTTTGATACGGCGATTGGCATCCGGACCCAGGGTCAGTCTCTTCCTCCCCATAGCCTGATCACAGAGATAATCCCATATGGATAAGCAAAAGATTGTGAAAGATTTTGACAGTGAATCAAGGGATTTGGACTGAGAGTTTCGGAGCCTCCGGAGAAAAATCCGGAGAGTCCGGACCTCTACAGTACAAACCCTAAAATTTGGGGATCCGAAGATTGAGGCATGGAATTTCAACAAGATCATTAGGGAACATAGCAGGGGTCCTAGAGAGTCCATTCCTCAAAGGAAATCTGAAACCATGGGCTACATTAGTAGATCGGGCAAAAACTTGAGAAAGTACCTTGGAGAAGGATGAAGAACGATTTCAAACTTGAATCCAAAGAACCTTCGGAGTTTCCACACCAAGGAGTGGAGGATCCAACACTTTTCTTGTCTTTCCCTTGGTTGGAATCGAAAATCGCCGATTTGGGAGGAGAGGGCGAGAGCAGGAGCGGCGGCTGCGATAAAAACACGAATGGGGAAAAACTGGACGGTTGACCGGCGCTCCCAGGGTAAATACCCCGCCCGTTCCGGAGTCTCCGGAAAAAGTTCCGGAGAGTCCGAAACCGCCGGAGGTTCCGAAGAAATCTCCGAAGAGTCCGCTCCCCCTGAGTCTTTGCTTCCATATAGATAGATTTGGACAGAAGATTGAGGGGAAATACTTGTTATATAGTCCTAAGGGCCTGAGAAACCTATTCACTTGGATTTAGCCAGCAAACAAGCAATGAGAACAATAAATCCAAGTGAATAGTTGAGTGAAGAACCAAATTTTGCAAAACCTAACCACACAATTCTAAAAACAGGATTAACTTTTGAAAGCCTATCTAATGCACTTTCAATTTTGTGTCCAAGGTTTCAAGCCAAGTTACGAGAATCCAAGATATTTAGTTCACTTCTCAAAGCACAACCTTTGCTCATCTAGAGGCTTAGTGAAGATATCGGCAAGTTGCCTCTCGGTGCTTACATGTTGTAAAGCAATATCTCCCCTAATCTCATGATCCCGTAAGAAATGATGTCTTATATCTATGTGCTTTGTTCGGGAGTGTTGCACCGGGTTGTTAGCTAGCTTGATTGCACTCTCATTGTCACACAAGAGCGGAATCTTACTAAACTCACACCCAAAGTCACTCAAGGTTTGCCTCATCCATAAAAGTTGAGCACAACACGCTCCCGCCGCGATGTATTCAGCCTCGGCGGTGGATAGGGCAACAGAATTTTGTTTCTTAGAACTCCAAGATACTAGGGACCGGCCAAGAAATTGACACGTTCCCGTTGTACTCTTTCGATCCACTTTGCAACCAGCATAATCGGAATCCGAATAGCCAAGCAAACCGAAAGTGGAGCCTTTGGGATACCACAAGCCAAGGTTAGGAGTGTATACCAAATATCTCAAGATTCTCTTAACAGCCACAAGATGGCATTCCTTAGGATTGGCTTGAAATCTAGCACACATGCACACACTAAGCATGATATCGGGTCTAGATGCACAAAGGTAAAGAAGAGATCCAATCATGGAGCGATATACCTTTTGGTCCACGGCCTTACTGTCGGGGTTCTTTACCGCCGGCAAATAATATCGGGGATTGCGCGTCGGGCCTCGGGTGGTAGTGCAAAAGGACACGGGGGTTTATACTGGTTCGGGCCACCCCTGGGGTGTAAGACCCTACGTCCAGTTCGTGCTGCTCGCGTTATTTGCACTGGTTTGTAGTAGGGGGTACAAAGAGGGCGAGAGAGGGACTAGCTCCCAAGTCTCTGGAGTGCGAATCGAGCTCAGTCCAGTGACCGGCTGGAGGAAGAAGAAAGTCGAGGGAGAGAACTCCTCGGGAGAGAAGAGAGGCTCCCTGCCTCCCGTAGGAGGCCCAGGAGAGAAGAGGAAAAGAGTCCGTCTTGCCTCACGCAGGAGGCCTGGCCTTCCCTTTTATAGCTCAAGGGGAGCCAGTAAAGAAGTACAGTCAAAGGGTAAAACGGGAAAAAAGGAGGCGTGCCTGCCCAGGCTGTGGGGCCCGTCGTCCTTCCGAGCGCTGTAGCCATGTCCTGCTGGTGTCAGTTGCGTCAGGGAGTGGTTGGCACAGTGTAGCAGCTTGACTCCGGGTGCTGCGGTCTTCTCGGAGGTTGCTTCGTTGCGAAGGAGCGAACCAGTCGGAGACGGAGATCTTGTCGGGCGAATCGGAGTCCTGTCGGACGATGGAGCAGCTTGTTGGTCACGGAGACCTGTCGGGCGAGGGAGCAGCTTGTCGGGCGAGGGAGCAGCTTGTTGGTCACGGAGACCTGTCGGGCGAGGCGGGCGCCGTTGCTGCTGCCGAGTAGTCGGGCGAGGTGTGCAACACGTCGGGCGAGACGGAGAGTAGTCGGGCGAACTGTGCAGCTCGTCGGGCGAGCCTGCGGCTTGAGCGCGCAACTTGTCGGGCGAGCACGCAGCTCGTCGGGCGAATCGGAGATCCTGTCGGGTGAAGCAGGAAACCAGTCGGGCGAGACGGAACCTCTCGGGCGAGCCTGCGGCTTGAGCGCGCAACTTGTCGGGCGAGCACGCAGCTCGTCGGGCGAATCGGAGATCCTGTCGGGTGAAGCAGGAAACCAGTCGGGCGAGACGGAACCTCTCGGGCGAGCTGGCACTCGGGCGAGACGGAACCTCTCGGGCGAGCAGGTGCATGCATGCAGGGAGAAGAAAAAACAGCAGAGAGAGAGAAAGGTGTCTGCCATCATTGCCGGTACTTCAGCATGTACTCGAATGTGTGAACAGCACACACTTGAGTGCACGCATGCATGCTGCATATAGGAAAACTTAGGTGCATATTTGATATGTACACACGCATATCCACGCACATATATCTGCTCCACTAGACTAGCTCGGGCGCCGCTGTACTGTTCAGGTGGAGGTAAAACAGAGAGAAAGGGATAGCTGCCGGGGCTTTTTATTTTTAATCGCTGTCATTGGATACCCCTAATATTGGTATCCGACAGTAGCCCCCGAGCCTGGGAGCGAGTCGCAGACTCGGTCGCGGGCTGAATTTATTGCGATGTCGAGAAAGCGGTGAAAATTCGGGTGGGGGCGCGCGAGCGCACCCGCCGGGTGTAGCCCCCGAGCCTGGGGGCGAGTGGTACACTTGCTCGCAGGTTTATGGCATTTGTGTAGTGATTCGCGACCGCGCTGCTGGTCTCTGTTAGCGATTTCGACCCCGTGTGTATCCCGAGACCGGGGTCCGGACGGGGATTCGTTTCGTCTTTTAGCGTTTTTCCTTACGTTGTAACCCCTCATGCATCTTTTTTCGCAAAAGGTGGAGGGGCCGGACCGTGCCGTATTTTTGCCACGTTGGCCGAAAATGCGGTGTCCGTGTGAGCTAATAACGGGCCAGTTCGAGTGAAGCCACGGCATCCCGGTCGAGGGGTTCCGATCGGACCAGCTGGTGGCCAGCTTCAGATTCTTGGTGGCGAGATCATCTAGTTACCGAGTCCGTTCGTTGGGACTTGGCGGCCCGTTGCCTTTCCGTTCGGGGGAAAAACCATGATCTTTCTAGCCATCAAGACTCGAACGCAGTTCGGGATGCCCGCGACGCTCGTGCGCCCGGGTACTGGCCGCTAGTGGACCCATCCCTTGCTGCCCCTCGCTCGACAAGGTGACCGGGGGCGGCTGTCGAACCCTTCGACGGGCCAGCCTTCGAACCCCCGTTGGAATCACCTGTCAGGTCGACTGTCGGAGTCGTCCGTCCCGATGCCCAGCCCCCGAGCGCAGGGCTGCGAGGGGCCGTTAGGGCCGGCGGGAGTCGCTTAGTTTAGAGAGTTCGAAGAGCGCGTTTCGGAAATCGATCGTGTGCGTATGCTTGACCCCGTGCGCCGAGGTCGGGCGAAACAAAAGGTGTCGTTCCCTGTATGTGGGGGTTGCTGCAAGCTTACCTGAACTTGCCATGCCGAGCTGCAAAAGACAGCGTAATGCAAAAACGTTGCGTAAAGCGAGAAGTCGGGATTTACTCGTTATCAACGAAAAGTCGCGTACGCCCTGCCTTTATTGGGCTACGTATTTCCTCGGGTAGTTGGCTTATCACGTTTAAGCTCCTAACCCCACTGACCTCTGCTCGCAGAGAGGGCGGCTTACCGCGGACTACACTGCTCAGCGGGGAGGCTTAGGTGTAGGCGGCGCGCATGACGAGGTTTCACGGATGAGGCCGTCGCTACCCGAGTACTTTAGCGGCACCCAAAATAGGCATGCGGGACTGTAAAAGGAAATGCATGGAAATACGAAGGATCGTAGTAAAGCTTAGCTGTTCGAGCGTTCCGTCGTTGAAGCTGGGTCGAGCGAGCAACCCGAGTCGGGGCAGCCCACTCTACGGGTGGCGCGGCCGAGTCGTTCAGAGTCGAGGTCGGGGCGCGCACACTCCTTCAGAGGCACGGCCGGGTCGTTCGGGGTCGTTCGGAGTCGAGGTCGGGGCGCGCGCACTCCTTTGGAGGCGCGGCCGAGTCGTTCGGAGTCGAGGTCGGGGCGCGCACTCCTTTGGAGTCGAGGTCGGGTCGGTCGGAGTCGAGGTCGGGGCGCGCGCACTCCTT
>CM014271.1:75991235-76025685 GCA_004135705.1 Alloteropsis semialata | reverse complement strand
ATATTTTCCATCATCTAATCACACGTGGATTCACAAAGAATTACACGTGTTGGAACAGGCATGGTGAGGAAGGCCTTAATGAAGGCGAAGCAGGATGCCTTAATGAAGGTCAAGCGCGATGCCATGCTGAAGTCCTTAACGAAGGTGAAACAAGTGCATAATGTCTTAACTCCTTGATTTCTCATTGTTATAGGGTAAAGCAGCAGAATGTCTTAACTCCTTGATTTATCATTATTACAGGGGAAGAAGAATGCGGAAATAACTTTGAGGAAGATGAAGCATCCCCATCCGTTGTGATGCCACCTGAGGATATGACTGACGCAGAAGTTACGGGGATGATGAGTTGTTGCCTCGTGTGAACAATGTTGATCAGATGGTGAGGGATGTTGAGTTTCAAGGTGTGTACACAACTTCTGAATTAGCAAAGCTGAAACAGTTCGTGGAAGATTCAAAGATACCCCTCTATCCTGGTTGTCGGAAGTACTCTCGCCTTTCTGGTGATCTCAAACTTCTGCAGCTTAAGGCAGCTCATGGTTGGACCGACAACAGTTTCAAACATTTATTGGATCTGCTAAACGACATGCTACCAGACGAAAACCAAGTGGCTAAGTCTGTCTACGAGGCAAAGAAGATAATCTGTCCTCTTGGTTTAGAGGTTGAAAAAATCCATGCATGTATCAACAGCTGTGTGTTGTTCCGTGGAGAATATGAGGACCTTGACAATTGCCCAAAGTGTGGGTTCAGTCGGTACAAGAGGAAAAAAGATGGCGGAGATAATGCTGATGACAGGAACGAGCCCGTGAAGATCAGAGGCAAGAAGAAGCGTAGTAACAGAGGGGGTCCTGTGAGGGTGGCATGGTATTTCCCCGTCATTTCCTGCCTGAAACGCATGTTTGCGACACGAAAGGAGGCCCAACTCTTGCGTTGGCATAGGGAAGGGCGAAAGAAGGCTGATGGCAAGCTTAGACACCCCGCAGATGCAGCACAATGGGGTAACATTGATTTCCACTATGATTGGTTTGCTGAAGATTGCAGGAACATTCGGTTCGCTATGAGCACAGATGGCGTCAACCCATTCGGTAACCAGAGTTCAACGCATAGCGCGTGGCCTGTCGTACTGTCAGTGTTGAACCTTCCACCATGGCTATGCAAGAAACGGAAATACCTGATGTTGTCAATCTTGGTTTCTGGGCCAAAGCAACCCGGTGATCGTATTGATGTCTACTTGAGGCCATTGGTTGATGACTTGAAGACACTTTGGAAGCCTGGTGTCAAGGAGGTTTGGGATGAGTTCCAGCGTGAGGAGTTTACATTGCACGCCATGTTGTTCACCACCATCAATGACAACCCGGCTCATCGCAACCTCTCTGGGCAGAGTAAAAGAAAAGGTGCAGCTTGCCCCCACTGCTTAGATGAAACATGCTCATTGTGGCTAAGAAACTCAAAGAAATTCGTAATTATGGGGCACCGTCGTTTGCTCCCCAAGAAACATCCATAACGGGACATGGATTGTCAGTTTGATGGGCAAAAGGAAAAACGAATGGCGCCTCCGCATGTGTCCGGAATGGAAGTCCACTTGCAAGTCCAAGGCATCAAAACTATCGAGGAGTTACCAAAAAGACCATCCTTGGCAAAAGAAAGAAGAGAGATGGTGAAGAAGAAGATGGGCAAGGGATATGGAACAAGAAATCAATACTATGGGAGCTAGAGTATTGGGAGGTGTTGGATGTGCGTCATTTGATTGACAACATGCATGTCAAGAAGAATGTGTGTGAGAGCTTGTGTGGAACTTTGTTACAACAGAGGGGAAAGGAAAAGATCATGAAAATGCAAGAGAGGATCTTAAAGATATGGGCATTAGGCCGGAGCTCTATGCACAGGAAACAGACACGGGGACGGACCTCCCCGTAGCAGCAACCACATTGTCAAAGATGGAGCGACATGAATTCTGTGAGTTTTTGCATGGTTTGAAAGTACCTTCAGGCTACTCATCAAACTTCAAAAGGCTAGTGTCGGTGAAGGACATGAAAATGAATTTCCAATTGATGAAATCTCATGATTGCCATGTGTTGATGACAGCTCTTCTTCCTGTTGCACTTAGAGGTATCAAGACAGTACAGGTTCGCGAGGCTGTGATGAGCTTGTGCTTTTTCTTCAATGCAATAGAACAGAAGGTGATTGATGAGGATGCACTGTTGAAGATAAAGAGAAGGCATTTCGAGACCCTATGCATGCTTGAAGCTACTTTCCCACCCTCATTCTTTGATCTCATGGTCCATCTAACAGCACATCTTGCGAAGGAGATCTTCTACCTTGGCCCATCTTACCTTCATCAAATGTTTCCATATGAGAGGTTCTATGGCTTCCTCAAATCATTGGTACATAATCGGTCATTTCCGGAGGGAGCCATGGTTCGTGGCTATGGTACCATCGAAGCAGTGGAGTGGGCCATGGGTTATATGGACCCCAAAAACCCCATTGGTGTTCCTCATTCAAGGCATGAAGGTAGGCTTGCAGGTGTTGGGACCTTGGGCAAAAAGTCAATCACACCAGATCAAGATTCCTTCAACAAGGCTCATTTCACCGTGCTACAACAGACCAACGTAGTTACACCGTATGTCACGAGCACATGCGACAGCTACGTGAAGGGAATCCTAACCGTAATGAGCCTTGGGTTTCAAAGAAGCACATGCAAGGCTTTAACACTTGGCTCCGAGATTATGTCCAGAACGCCAGCACTGCTATAACCGATAATCTGATAAGAAAACTAGCAGCAGGGCCATTGTTCACTATTACAACATACCAAGCATATGATATCAATGGATGCACGTTCTACACCATGGCCCAAGATGCCAAGAGCATCTATCAAAACAGTGGTGTGCGTGTAGAGGCCGTCGACAACGAAGAAGAGTCTGACACATATTTTGGGCAAATAGAGGAGATTTGGGAGCTTGACTATGTAGGATTCAAGGTAGCCTTGTTTCGGTGTCGATGGGTCAATGGGAAGAAAGGCGTGACCAAGGACAAATATGGATTTGTTAGTGTTGATCTACGGGTCTTTGGTTACAAAGATGAACCGTTTGTCTTCGCCAAAGATGTTCAACAAGTGTTCTATGTACCCGACCTTGCAAAGAAGAATTGGTATGTGGTTATGCCTGGAAAAAAAAGGATTGTTGGGGTTCAAAATGTTGTTGAGGAGGAAGAGTACAACCAGTTTGACGAAATTCCATCTTTTGACACTTCATACATGCCCCGACTCTCGGCGAATGATAAAACACCATACTTGAGAACCGACCATCAAGAAACAATCCATGTCCAAAAAGCAAGGAAAAAGCAACTTTGATATGTGTATTGATGAAATTTGAGCCTTAGTGTTGAATTTGTATGTGTATTGATCAAATTTGAGACTCATTGTTGAATTTGTATATGTATTGATCAAATCTCAGCCTTATTGTTGAATTTGAAAGGTGTGATGAAATTTGAGACTCATTGTTGAATTTGTATGTGTTTTGATGAAATCTGAGCCTTATTGTTGAATTTGAAAGGTGTGATGATATTTGAGCCTCATTGTTGAATTTGTATGTGTATTGATGAAATCTGAGCCTTATTGTTGAATTTGAAAGGTGTGATGAAATTTGAGCTTTATTGTTGAATTTGTATGTGTTTTATGAAATCTGAGCCTTATTGTTGAATTTGAAACGTGTGATGAAATTTGAGCCTCATTGTTGAATCCTGGCTGGTTCCAGGATGCAGCCAGAAAACTAGCTAACAGTAACGGGCGTTTAGACAACGCCCGTTACTAATAATATATTAGTAACGGGCTTTTATAAACGCCCGTTACGAATAAGGACAGCAATGACAGCCAGAACAGAACCTGGCATGCCATCAGCAACACAACACATGAACAAAACAGAACATTCTTGGACAAAACAACACAAGAACACAAATATATGACACATGACATTTATACACAGAACACTGAAATATACACAGAACATAAATATAGACATATATAGATGACATTGTACTTGATTACTGACTACAACACCAGCAACACAGAACATTCTTGGACATAACAACACAAGAACATTCTTGGACAAAACAATTTCCTTGCTGATGCTGGTCTGATCCTAATACTGTTTCCACTAAATTAGTTTTGACCTACAACAATTTCCTAGTAGTAACATTGCTGGCCGCCTGTATCAACGTGAGCGCAATCTGCTTCTTCCTTTCCTTTTCCTCAGCAAGCTCAGCAGTAAGCTCGCTGATCCTCATCTGGGATGCTGCCATCTCGTTGTGCAAATCCCAGAAACTCATGCGACGCTGCAAGATTGATCAGTACAAAAACCGAGTTTAAATGGAACTGATCAAAACAGTTTCAGTCAAAACAAACTGAATTTAAATGATGTCACAGAATATAACAACACATTGTTGATCAACTCAAGTTTCAGTCAAATTGCAATTTAAACAAACTAGATTTAAACAAATTCACAATGTCACAGAATATAACTAATTAATGCATCTGCAATTCATAACACAAAGTCATAAATTCATAACACAAATTAGAACAAACTGAATTTAAACAAACTGAAAAAACCCTCATCAGCAGTAAACTGAAAATGCAATGAAAAAACACTCATCAGCAGTAAACTGATGCATACAAATTCAAAACACAAATTCATAAATTCATAACACAAATTCATAACTAATGCAAATTTAAACACTAATGCATACAAATGAACACTAATTTATCTCCAATTCATAAAACAAATTCATAAATTCATAACACAAATTCATAACTGAAAAAACCCTCATGAGCAGTAAACTGAAAATGCAATGAAAAAACCCTCACCAGAGACTTCATCTTCTTCTTCTCCTTCACCGGAGGCATCTCCTCCTCCTCCTCCTTCACCTTGGCCGCCACCACCTTCTCCTTCCCTTTGGCCGCCATCTCCTTCTCCTTCCCCTTGGCCGCCGGCACCGCCTTCCCCTTCCCCTTCCTGTTGACGAGTGAACTCGAGGGCCCCTCGGCGATGCGAATGCCGATTGACGAGTGACGAGGAGGA
This sequence comes from Alloteropsis semialata, assembly GCA_004135705.1. Taxonomy (NCBI): domain Eukaryota; kingdom Viridiplantae; phylum Streptophyta; class Magnoliopsida; order Poales; family Poaceae; genus Alloteropsis; species Alloteropsis semialata. The sequence goes on along the minus strand of CM014271.1, from coordinate 76,020,619 downwards.
GGAGGTGGAGAGCGGTCGCCGCCGCCGCCGCTTGACGAGGAGGAGGTGAAACGTCCGGTCGCAGCCGCCGCCGCCTTGGGGGGACCGGAGGCGAAACGCCCGGTCGCCGAATCCCGGGCTTGCAGCCGCGCTCGGAGAGATTGCCTGGATGGCCTCATCGCCGCCGCAGTCGCCGGAGCTGTCGATGAAGAGAGGAGGGCGTCGCCGGAGCAATCGGCCGCGGTTCGACGGCCGCCCTCCACCCCATTTTTGCATTTTTGTTTTGTTTTTTTAACTCATATAGGTAACGGGCTTTTGGCAACGCCCGTTACCTATAGCACATAAAAAGTAGACAGTATAAGTAAATTCCATGATGGACAATCCTGAGCCAAATCCCTATAGCACATAAAAAGTAGACAGTATAAGTAAATTCCATGATGAACATAACCGAACTTACTTGAGTAGTGTAGTGGTATGTCTGTTGTGTGTTGGGATAGGCCGCCGCGGTTCGAAGGCCGCCCTCCACCCCATTTTTGCATTTTTGTTTTGTTTTTTTAACTCATATAGGTAACGGGCTTTTGGCAACGCCCGTTACCTATAGCCCCCCCCCTTTTTTTTATCTTATCTCAGTATACCTCACCACAACCCGAGCCGCGTCGTCATTCTCCTCTAGCCGCCTCCGCTCTCTCCCACCAAACCCTAGCCGCCTCCGCCCGCCGCCGCCGCCGGGGTCTCCCCACCACTGCTGCCCCTCCCCACCGCACCACTGCTGCCCCTCCCCACCCGCGACATCTCCCCGCCGCCGCCGCCGCCGTCGTCACCACTGCTGCACCAGCGCTTGGTGGAAGGGGGAAGGGGGAGAAGAGGGAGGAGAAGAGGGGGAAGACGCAGAAGAGGGAGGCCACCATCCTCTACACCGCCGCCGGTCTCCCCTAACTCGCCATCGTCGTCGGATCTATTCCTCCGCGCGCTTGGTGGAAGGGGGAAGGGGAGAAGAGGGGGAAGACGCAGAAGAGGGAGGCCACCATCCTCTACACCGCCGCCGGTCTCCCCATCGCCGATTCCAAGAGGTATGGCTCTGCTCCAAGGGTCTCCTCCCCATCGCCGCGACCATCCTGTTCCTCCTAGGGTTGGCTCTGCTGATAGTTTGGATCTATTTCTCCCTGCTCCCGTGTAAGCATTGCTAGGATTTGCTTGTTCCTGGGGTTTGATTGTTCCTAGGTCCTAGGATTTGCTTGTTCCTAGGGTTTGATTGTTCCTAGATCCTAGGATTTGCTCAGTTCCTAGGGTTTGATTGTTCCTAGATCCTAGGATTTGCTCAGTTCCTAGGGTTTGATTGGTATTGATCTGCAGAGTAGCTATGCCCAATGACAACTTTAGAAATATGTTGATCTTAAATTTGTTTACCTTCTACAGGAGATTAAGTTCAGTTTTATAACTTGTTTTAGTGAACTTTAGTGGTTAAGTTTAGAAATCTTTATAGTAGCTTGTTTGCAAGTAGCTAGTAATTTCAGTTTCCATTAGTTTTAGCTATTAAGCCTCTATCTGGTGCTTATCAATTTACTGTCTAGAAAGTTTTAAATTAGGAATATGCTTCAATCTGTTCTAGTTTATCAGCCTAATGATCGCTTGAACTGTGTAAGCATTGCCAACTAAAATCCACCAGAGTGGCATGTGGCATGGGCGGCTTTGTTCCGTATCGCTTGTGCCCTGTAACTCCCGGCGTGGTGGCACTACATGGTTCACTCTATCATCAGGCTGGATAGACTTAATTTTGTTTGCATATCAATTTAGTGCTAGCTGTGCAGTAGCATCATTGTCTAGGATGTTTTAATTTAGGATGTCTCTGAATTTATCCAATGGCCAAGTGCAGGTTCAGATCAGAGCTTCATTTCTGAGGTGAGCAGAGCAGCAGTTTAAGTTTAATGAAGTCATGATTGCAATCTTTATAGTAGCTTGTTTGCAAGTAGCTAGTAGTTTCAGTTTCCATTAGTTTTAGCTATTAAGCCTCTATCTGGTGCAAGTAGTTTCAGTTTCCATTAGTTTTAGCTATTAAGCCTCTATGCTGCGAGGTTGGCCTGTCCCAGATGCTGCGAGGGATAGATTTGTATTGGTCTGTGGCCTAATTGCTCGGGAGAGGGTGTCAATCAACATCAAGCTTGAGGAACTCCCAATGGAGGACAAGATTGGCCTGTTCACTGTTTTAGAGGAAAAGCTAGAGTACCCAGCCAATCTGCCCACAGCTGAGCAAGAGAAGGCAATTAAGGCAGCTTTGAAAGAGATTGGGAGTTTGCACAGACGATTCAAGTCTCATTTAAGAGCAGATTATGTGAGGCAAGACATGCTTCCCTTTGAGAAGCATCCCTTTTTGAAGCCACAAGACTGGGAGAGGTTTGTGGAGACTACCAATTCTGAATTTTTTGAGCAGACGAGCCAGGAGATGAAAGATAAGAGAGCAAAGCACACTAAGCCGCACAAGATGGGCAGAAAAGGTTATGCTCGTAAAAGGAAAGATTGGGAGGAGGAGGATGCAAAGCTAGCTGCAGAAGGAAAAGAGAACCCTTGGAATCAATTTCCTGGCCGTTCGAGGCCATATCTGCGGGCAAGGTCACAAAAGACCACCGATACCAGCGGGGACATAACATTCAGTTCCCCTCTGGTGGCGGAGGTAGCAGATAAGGTGAAAAGATATGCAACTGAAGCTAGCGATGGTTCTTTCACTAGGGTTAGGGAGCATGATGTTCTGACTGCGGCTCTTGAGAATCCAGAGCATCGAGGTCGAGTCCGAGGCGTGTCCAGTTCACAAGGCTGGGGTATAGGATTTGGCGAAGAGTATGCTGGAATGTACAGGAAGAAGATGAAGAGGAGGTCTGATGCGGACAAGGAAGAGATAGTTGGTGAAGCAATCACTAGAGTTGTGGAGTTGCTAAGAGTTGCAGGTGTGCACATACCGGATGGTCTGTGTAACCCCCAGGCAGTACACAAGAGTAGTTGCGAGGAAGAAGCAGCAAATGAAAATGAGGATGACAGCAGTGTGCCTCCATCACTTGAGCCGGACACAATTGATCTGCTGACAGAGCCCACAAAGTGCAGTCTTTTGGATGGCAGCGGGTATAACATGGAGCTCGCATTAGCCACTGTCTATCCAGATCAAAAGACTTGCCATACAGTACCGGTAGAGTATGGGTATGCTGTGGTGCAACCTACTTATGTGTGGGCCAATGCGAGGCACATCAATCTGTCAATCCCAGTAGGGGATGAGCTCACAACCCTAGGTGATTGTCTCATGCAACGTATACAGTGGCCAAGGATGAGAATCCTTATACCACCTAGGTCGAGAGCTCCCACATCTGCAGCCACATCAGCTGGTACAACTTCAGATGGAGCAGCAGCAGCAGCTCGGCTACTGCAGCAACAACAGGATCGGCTACTGCAGGCAGACAATGACCAACAGAGCCAGCTGCCTGAAAATGCCTTGATAGCACATCAGCCTCAGCAGAAGCAGCACAGCCAGACTCCGCAACAGCAGCAGCCACAGCAGCAGCAGCTCATCAGCAAAACTCCGCCTCAGCAGCAGCTTCAGCAGCAGGAGCTAATAAGCAAAACTCCGCCTCAGCAGCAGGAGCCACAGCAGCAGCAGCAGCAACTTGGCCCCCAACCTACGCCTCAGCAGCAGCAGCCACAGCAGAAGGTTGCCAATGTTTGGACTACACAGAACATAAAATACAAGCCTGGTGAGCCTATGTTGTCAGAAGAGGCTTTAAAGGCTGCTGGGCCAAGTTGTGAAGCTTTGCATAAGTATGTCATGGCTGAAAGTGCGAAAGGTGGTGATGGCATTCTGGCAAAGTTGGCTGCATCATACTTTGACAATGATAGTGAATTAGACTTCACAATTGGATTCAATGACTTGTATGACCTTTTCAACCTGGATAGTCTGGATGTTAGTTTGTTGAGGTGCTGGACATTGTAAGTTCTTTCACACTAAAACATATATTCTATAATTTTTACCACAAAGTTCATGCTAACAATTAGTTTATTTGTAGGATAATGATGAAGCAGGCAGAGGATATGAAGTGCAGTGTTGGGTTTTTGGACCCACAGATATTCTCGGCCACAATGATTCAATTCCAAACCAAACATGTAGCAAACACAATTAGAAAGGCTATGAAGCACGACTTCGTGGTGGGTGCCTACAACACCGGTGGCCACTGGATACTAGTGGTCATTGCAATGAAGTGGAATGTTGTTTGGTACTTAGATTCTGCTAAAACTTGGCCAAAGCGAAAGTTCAAGGACATCGTACAAGTTGTGAACTGGTAAGAAGGTTTTGTTACAAAAATTCCATCTCTTAATGTTTCTAATCAATATTGCTGATCTTGCAGGGCATTTTCAGAGCACATTAAGAATGTGAAAACAAAGTCAAAAAGCAAACCTAAACTGGTGCACAAGACAGATTTCCTGGTAAGAACGAGACTTTTTTTTGGATCCCTTCATACGTATTTTGTACTGCCTCAACTTGTGTCATTATGGTACCCTTTATGCAGTGCGCTCAGCAGCCATCGGGGAGCTTACTGTGTGGATTCTATGTTGCAATGAACATGTTGGACCTACTCTCTGACATAAGCATCATGAAGAGGGCTTCTGTAAGTATACCTGCTCAGCCTTGTCTCTGCTCATAGTCTCCATTTGATTTTAGAAACTGATTTTTACTTGTATTCTCATAACAATTTTATTAAGCAGGATTACAAAGTTCCCATCGCAGCGGTAGATCAAGGAGCACTAAGGATGCTCCAGGGGATGCTGTGCGAGTTCATTCTTGAGGAGATCGTGGACCCAAGGGGCCGCTTCCATAATGGTCCAGCAGCTGCCGTGTGAGTTCATAAACTTGATACTTGTTGCATGTGTATGATGAATTGTGAGAAACTTGGAAACTTGATTCCATCTGTATGATGAGATACTTGGAAACTTGATTCACAATCTTGATGTGTAATAGTGTATATATGTTGGAAACTTGATTCACAATCGTGATGTGTAATAGTGTGTATATATGTGATATGTATATCAATCTGTGTTTGTGATGTGATTGACTGGTGGCTGCCAAATCCTGGCTGGTTCCAGGATGCAGCCAGAGAACTGGCTGGAACTTGTGGGGGTGGCACAGTAAAGGTAACGGGCATTAAACAACGCCGATTACAAATTAGGAACAGATGGGTGTGATGGGTAACGCCCACTTGTAACGGGCAACTGTTACCTACATAAATAAAGGTAACGGGCACTAGAATTGCCCGTTACTAAAAAAAAACTTGTAACGGGCCATCACATAAGCCCGTTACACTATCTTGCCTCATGTAACGGGCACTACTATACGCCCGTTACCAATATTATATATTGGTAACGGGCACCTAACCAAGCCCGTTACAAAATATGACCAGTGGGCCCAGAAAGAGACTTTTGGGTGGCCTTTTTGTAACGGGCATCCTATAACGCCCGTTACTTCTTTAGGCATTTGTAACGGTCCATCATACTTGCCCGTTACAATGTCTGACAGTGGGCCCACAAAAGCAGCCATTTTTTGTTGCTGGTGACTGCTATTAGTAACGGTTGTTTTTATAGGACCGTTACAAATATATGTTATTAGTAACGGGGATTTGCCCGTTACCTTTGTTCGATTATTAGTAACCCAAAAAGGGTAACGGGTGCATTCCCTGTTACCAATGACGATCTATGCCCGTTACCTATCTACTGTTCTCACGTAGTGTACGCCGTGGACAAACTCTGCGGGCATATCTAATTCAATCAACTCATGCCCTTTTCATGGTTTCACATGCCAATACCATGTCATGAAATACTCCAAAATGAGACTATCTTTGGTTTTTGGCTATGCTTTGGAATCATTCTTGGGACGTAATTTCCTATGTAAATCACTTAACAAACTTGTTAGTCCCAATGACTATGTTGTCATTCAATCACAAAAATCACAATATAAATGGCACATAGGGCCATTTTCGTTACAAGGATATGCATTTAACCGGCACCAATTGCTAAGCTCAGTAGGTTTCCTGTGTACAAACCAATTCCAATACGAGGCCCCATCTCTGTCACGTCTGTATAAGTACTAGTCCTGGGATTGTAAATCCTTAACAATCCCCTAGGTCCAATATAAGTAACTATCCTCCCATCATTTAGAATCAGCAAGGGATGCATGTGGAACTCGTCAAGCTGGACACTCAAGTTAATTTGTGTGCTATGCTGTTTGGCCCATAAGCTCTTTTCAAAGCTAATCAGAACCATAAGTCCATAGACGAATGATTTTTTTTTTGAAACAAACCAGCAAGAGAGCTGTCTATTTTATTGATAAGAAGAAAATCCCGGACGAGGTAAGTACAAACAAACAGAGCGCTATATGTACAGAAAAAAAATGCAAAGATCAGATGAATGATGGCAATGAACCACAACTAAACTGGCATTTAAGGCAGCCATTGAGAGATCAGTATAATAAGTGTAGTCGTTAAGTATATCAACAGCATCACCTACAATGTTGATCTGGGTTCCTTCGAGAGTTGCCCTCCATTCTTCTGTTTCAAGATGGAACGAAGCTATACGTTTTGGCACAGCACCTTGGTCCAAAAGATCACCATCATGGTCCAGAGGGACATCCTCTGAGAAGAAATACACAATCCCATTAATGACCACTCTGCTCTCCATTTCAAGATGGCCTGGAGGGGCCTCTTTCCCTCTCCATCGAGAATGGATGCCACCATCGAGCGTGAAGACCTCACACAACTGTTCCTCGTAGAAATTTCTGCCAAGCACACGAAGCACCTTGTACTCCCCCGTCGAAGCAACCAGCCCAAACATGATCCCGACCTTGTAATGACAGATGTCCAGCTCTGCGTGTTCTTCTGCCAATCCTTCAGGCAAGGCATACACAGCTCCATTGGCCGGGTTGAGCAACCTGAAGCTCCTGCTGTGTCCACTTTCACGGCGCAGATGAGGTCCCGCTGTGTGAACACCACCCACTCGTCGACCCATGTTGAGGGGACACGCTTAACCACACGCCCAGAGAGGTCCATGAGATCGCAAAGGATATGTTGACGTTTTTCTGGTCAACACATCGAGATATACGCTAGTTCGCGCGGATCCGCAACGGATCAATCAACAGCAGCACACCCTGACAAAACCGGTGAAACCGGTTTCCTAGGGTTTGCTGCGTGAACCTACGAACGCCGGCTCAGGAGGGACCCCATCAGGGCTGGCGCGCCTAGGGTTGTTCTGAGATCGGCAGGCCACTCAGAACGCCGTCAAACGCCGTAGAGACGAAGCACGAATAGCAGAAGGGGTTGGAAAAGTTAGGGTTTGGAAGAGATAAAAAGTAAAGGTATTTTGTATTTGATCGATTGGATAACTCTCAATCGGCCGTGGCTCTTTATATTTATAGGGTGGGAGGTCTTGCCCCGCAAGGAAAGTCCTATTACAACCCGGATCTACAAAAAGAGTCCAAACCTATTAGGACTCGAGAAAAACCAGTTTCAACGGTTTTCTAAACCAGTTCCACTGGATTGCCCTGTCAGACGGGCAACAGGAACCAAAACCGGTTCCACCGATTTTCTCTGTCAGACTATCTTATGCCAATTTTGATCGTCAACCAGATGTCATGGCTCTGACTAGTTCTATGGTAGCCGGCGACGATCAGAGGCTCAGGGTGATGGCCCGTGTGGGCGGCGATGAAAGCCTGTTCACTTGGCTTATCAGCCACCAGCCAGCAGTATTTCAGTCTCACAACAAATCAACACCAGCCACCAGCCAGCCAGCAGTACTTTTCTCTCACAACAAATCAGCACTAGCCACCAGCCAACCGAACAGCCTGGAAGTGCGGACAGGAGAGGAGGGACCGCCACGGCCGGCAGAGGGTGCGGAAGCGGCAGAGGTCCTTGGCCGGCACGCGCAGCAGGATCTCGTAGACGGCGTCCACGGGGACGGGGATGGAGCCGGTGTTCGTGGCGGTGAGAGCGGGCATGACGCGCCTGTCCGGCGCGGCGAACGGCTTCGACGACGACGCCATCACTGCGATTTAAGAACGAAACGTGAACGCCCGAAGAACTCACCGGAGGTCTTTAGCAGGTCCTCGCAGAGACGCTCAAAGACTACCGAGTCGGCGAGGCCGTCGAGGAAGTAGTGGATGATCTCGGACTCGGAGCAGCCGGAAACCAGGTTCGGTTCTCCATGTATCTGTCAGTGTAGTCGCGGAGGCTTTCGCTGCGATTCTGCTTCACCTTCCCCAGGTCCCATGCTGTGCCTGGCCGTATGGAGCTGCCCTAGAAGTAGCTTTTGAACTCGCGGCAGAGCGTGTCCCAGCTGTCGATGGAGTTGGGCTCGAGGCTGTGAAGCCAGCTCAGCCCCACCTTGGTCATGGCGACTGGGAAGTAAGCGCACATGGAGTCGTGGTCGCCGTTCACCGCGCGGATGGCGATGCTGTACGTCCGGAGCCACATCGTCGGGTCTGCCTTCCCATCGTACCTTTCTATGCCTGTAGGTTTAAAGTTAGCAGGCATTCGAATGGATCTTACTCGGGCGGTAAACGCTGGGAAGCCATCGCAGTCGTTGAGGTTTTCGGCGTTCTCGCGCCCCGAATCAGCGGAGAAATCTTCAGGGGTGCGAGCCCGTGGCGGCCTCTGCTGTTCGAGCGGAGGACCGTACTTGCGGTCGAACTCGCGGCGACGTGCGGCCTCATTGGCCTCTAGCTCTCGGCGCAGGCGAGTGTCGCGGTCCAACCCGGGGCGCCGTGTTCGCGGTTGTACTCGGCGCGCCTTCAGAGCTCTTCCTCCTCCCTTCGCTGGTGGCGGTCGTCAAGGTTCCTGCGGAGATCGCGGTTGCGGAGTTGTTCGCGGAGGTCCTGCTGGTCAACTTCCTCGTGGTCTTCACGACGGCTAGCCGACCTGGAGTGGCGAGAGGAAGAGGCGGCGGCCTTTTGGGCATTGATCATGCCCGCAGCTGCGGTCAGCCTGGCCTTGATCCGGTTGAGCTCCGGGGTTTCCGGGATCCCTGCCAGCTCGTGATGGGCGGCAGCGAGGTTAGCTGACGGGGTGGCGTATACGCCTACGCTGCCGACTTCTTGGATGAATTCGTCGTTGAGGTTGCGAGTGGCCCTGGGGTTTCGGCGATCTCGTTGTGCGTTGCGGCGCTGTTGCTTCTCGTCATTGCGCATGACCTTGGCGTCGCGGTGCGCTTGATCCTCTCCTTGGACGGTTGGTTCGTCGGCGGATATGTCGGAGACGAATGTTTCCCGCTTGGTTGGCACGATCCTCTTGTTCGGGGGGAGGACGCACGTGACCTGCGGGAAAGCCGGTGATGGTTCCTCTCCAGGCGGAGTCGGCGCATCCTGATGACGAGGAGGTTGCGTTGTCACGACGTCCGGGGCAGATTCGATCTGGGTGATCGTGATGGAGTTGGCGCCTCGCTTGCGCCAGGAGAGTAGTCGGTGCTCGGCCGTCAGCCGAGTGCTTCCTGGTACACGCGCCCGCTGTTCCTGAGCCCGAGCGGGAATCGTGTCGGTGAGGTGATGTCCTGGCGGGCGGAGTCGGCGAGCTCGATGCAGTCGCCGATGGAGGCGATGGCTCGGTCCATGTCTGCTTCAAACTCGCGCTGGCGTGCGGCCCATCGCCGCCTTCGTTCCGCGGGTGTCTCGCGAGCCTTGCGTGGTGGAGGCAGAGTAGACAAAGCAGTCGGCGGTGAAGGCGGAGGAGGGTTCCCCTCGGAAACTGGGAGGGCGGCGTCGACCGTCGCGATCGTCGGGTTGTTGGCGATCATTGGTGGCGGAGTGGTGATGGTGACGACCCCGTCCGGAGTAGCTTCGAGTCGCGGCGCGCTCTCCTCTGGGGTGGCGTCGCGGCTGAAGGAGAGCTCTCCCTTGGGTCCAGCGGTGAAGACCATGGATCCGAAGAAGAACATGGCCCCTTCGGCGATGGAGATCTTGGCAGATGCCGGCGTGATGACGGCGGAAGTAGATGCCATCGAGCTTGTAGATTGATCTCGTCGATCAACCCCTACCTGGCGTGCCAACTATCGGATTTATGGACCCGGCAGTCCACACAGGGTAGCCTACGTGGTTGATTTGTTGAGGGACAGATCGAGGATCACAAGACGATGGTAACACAAGACGCAAGGATTGAACAGGTTCGGGCCGTCGAGATGACGTAATACCCTACGTCCTGTGTTGGGTGTATGGATTGCTGTGTATGAAGTTCCTGAAGGATCTCCGTAGTTGGGTTCTGTCCTAGGTTGAATGATTGCTCGTGTTTTGGAGGGGGGTCCCAAGGCACCTTATATAGTCCGGTTGTCTTGAGTTACTAGTCGGCTAGAGATCATAACCTACCCGAAATACAAGGATTTGATCCTATAACGATTACAGATATCTTTCCCTAGAATTCCGGCTAGTTTATCTTGACCTCCGATCTTCTTGCGTGATACGCCGCCTGCTTCCTTGCGGCGCGCGCCGTCGTAGTCATCCGGTTCACCCGACTGGTGGGCCTCCCGAGTGGTGGGCCACCCAGTCTGACAAACCGGCCCGATAGCACTCAGATTGGGCCGCCCCCTGCTGGTTGGGCCAATCCGCCTTCTGGGTAGCCCGGGGGTCTATCCCCGACACTTCCTCTCTATCTCTACCTTATTTTATCTTACCTACATATTTTTAAAGTGAGAATCCCGCTGTTCTTTTTTTCTTTCGTACGTCAACTGCAGCCTATCCGAATCGGAATACAAGCTGTCGTTGTCTCTGTCCTTCCGGGCTCCGGCACGCTTCTTTCTTTTTTCCACATCCGGATCGGAATACAGGCCGTGTCCTGTCCTTACCGGTTTTTTCTGTGCCTAAAAACTAGAACCATGCACGTTCAGCTCCATTTTTTATAAATCACCTACCACCGTCAGAGTTTGGTTGATGTTATGTCACTTTATTTGAGCAAACGGTGCATGTTGCAGCATTAAAAAAAATAGCACAAAGTTTAGCACTTAATTAAGCTCATGATGTAAAAAGAAACTCTCTTACTTAAATAAAAAAGCTGATATGTAATGCCTACTTGAATGAATAGAAAAAAAAATAATCTAAGTCGATCGAAACTTCATTGGTTTCCTAGCAAACATGCAGAAAACACGTGCAAGTCTTGAGTGCAATATAAATAGTGGTAGAACTTAAAAGAAACACTTGAGTTTTAAAAATAGAATAGTTTATATTGCACCGTAGCAACGCACGGGCATTTTGCTAGTAGTACTTCAATATCTGAATCGTTTGCCCATCTTGCCCCTTTAGCCCTTGACAAAGTTGTAGTTTTGCTTGTGGTTTGCAGTACCTGATGCATTGAGAGTGCTCTTAGACTCAGGTTTTAGTCGTGCTCAACAAACAACCCAGAAATCGTACATGTCGCTGTCTTCGCTTCTGAGAGCAGTCTTCGCTTCTGAGAGCACTGTCACGGGAGACAACCCAGAAATCATATCTGGCATTCCATTCATTTTGGTTGGCAAAAGACTGCATTCCATTTCTCAGTGTTGTGGAATTTGACCTCGACAGACTGGTGAAGTAGCAGCCTTTGAAGTTCTCTGTTGGTGCAGACTTGTATCATCAGGCACTGGGTACTTATATCTGGGTTGTTCGTTCCCCAGTATGACTTATTCTTATGTATGCCTGGACTGTTGTTTAATGATGAACCATATATATATAGCTGCTGTAAATTTCTGAGATGACATAGGAACCAGGTCGCCCTGTGCCATTTTTTTACTGAGCTACTGAACAGATGTTTCCCTTGAACGACAGTAGCTGAACAGATATCAGCCTGTTCGTTTGGCTTATCAGCCACCAGCCAGCAGTACTTTTCTCTCACAACAAATCAGCACCAGCCACCAGCCAACCGAACAGGCTGATATGCAGCAGATATTCAGATGTTGTTGGGTCATGTGGTTTCACCAATGCCCAGGTAGTGATACTGCATTGCAGCGTGGTGCTCTTTTGAGCTGAAACGCCAATAATTTACTGTTTGTGATAAATGAGCTAACCATAATATTGTTATTTCCTTAGTAAAGAAAAATTGTGGCGCAAAATCTGGTTTGTACAAGCTTATTGAAAAATAGAATCTAGTGAGCTACTGCTTTATTTGATTTGAAAATTTTGGTGTTGGAGGTACAGTAAGGGCAGTAGTAGAATGGCAGCGTCACTAGTGTTGATATGGACGATGAGCTCGTCAAGCGGGTGCAGCGGCTGGCTGATGTCTTGCCCGTTCCAAGCTCTCAGAGCTCAGGTTGCCTTGCGACACCAAGATTGGCAACCAAAACTGGCCGTGCAGTTCGGTTTCATCCTTGTTCATATTCATCGGTGTCCAGAATGACGGAGAATGAGGGAGAGGCGATTTTGAGGCGACTCGGCGGCGACCTGCTCAACATCGCTAGGGTTTGACCTGGCCGGCGATCTTGGGGTTTTGGCGGCGTGTGAGACTGCTGTCTCGCCTGCTGTACTCGGTTAGGAAGGATCTACGCCTCCGGATTGGTACTTGTTACCGATTGCGGAGCTATTTGTGCTGATCACGACTTCGTGTCGTAGGCGGCGAGGATTGTAAGGGTGTGGTGTATCCGCATCGCTTACGCTTTTGTCTTGATATATACCCTATGAAACCTTCTAGGGTTTTGTTCTGCTGGTTGGTGCGTCGAGTTCCTGCGCTTCCCTTGACCAATCTCTGAGCCGCGGTGGGGGTGATTAGGGATGGAGTGAGGATGTTGCCCACCCGAAGCCGTCTGCTCTGCGATTGTTGAGGGTGAGCTGCTTGTGATTCCGACTGCCTGCAGCAATGGATTCCAATTTGAAGGGAGTTGTGAAGGATGGAGATTCGCCGCTGGCGCTGAAGGCGGAGGATGGAGGGAACGCAGGGGGCACACTGCCGCCGCCGTCGCCGCTGGTGGAACGTCAGTCCAGCCCGACTGACAAGCAAGAAGCGCATGATGGGGGAATTACATCTCATGGGCGCAACAATCTGGATCGAAGGCTGGTGGTTCATGGGGACTTCGAGGAAGAAAAGGGTGACGTGGAGGAAGATGAATTTGTGTTTGAGGGGGAGGAAGATAGTATAGCAAAACCTCAATGGCTGGCTGTTGCTCGTTTCTACTCTGGGAAGATGTACAACCCGAGAATTATCTTCTCAGAACTGAGCAAAGCTTGGGGTATGATGGGAGAGGTGAGTTCGAGGGCACTTGAGGAGAACAGATTTCTGCTTGATTTTGAATCGGAACATACACTGAAGTTTGTGCTACGGGGAGGGCCCTCGAAGTTTCGGGGTGATGCTTTAATTGTTGTGCCTTACGATGGTTTCACAAGGCTTTCAGAAGTGATCATTGAGGAGCTGCCGATGTGGATCCGAATTTATGATATTCCAGTGGGCATGCTAACAGCTGGGTTTGTGAATGCTCTTGCATCAAAGGTGGGAAGAGTTCTGGAGGTGGGTGAGCCGGTTAAAGATTTCATGCGAGTAAGAATTAGTTTTGATCTAGCTAAGGCTTTACTTCCCAACGTTGGGATCAAGGTGAAAGGTAGGGGTTTCATGGAGTTCATGGTGAAGTACGAGGGCGTCCCATACTTTTGCTTTTGGTGTGGACGGATTGGACATGCAGGGAGGGAGTGTCCGGAGGAAGATCTTCAGGAGGGCGGCGTACGTTTTGGTACTGATCTACGCGCGTCTCCGCATAAGAGGAACGTGGGTAAGGTGATGACATTCCAGAATGTCCACCCAGCGGCGAAAAAAGCTCTGAACTACAGTCGTGCGCAAAAGGAGAAGGTGGAAGCTTATGCAGGGACTTCCAATTTACACAGTGGTCAGAGCTCTAATAGGGCGCCTGGTGGGCGAAGCTTTCAGAGGAGGGAGGAGAAGAAGCGGGAGCGTGAGGCCATGGGTGCATCATCGACCTTATCCCCTGAGGTCGAGCATGATCTGGCCCAAAATGTTCAACGAATGGCGGTGGATGGTGATGAATATGCTGATAGCCTTCGAGAAGGGTCTAAGCAAAGCAAGCTGGCAAGGGTTTCGGGCATCAATTCTTTTGTTGATACGAGTGGGGACTCCATGGCAAGTCCGGACTCACCAATGGAAGATGCTGATCCCAAGCCGGATGGTAAGCAGGAAGGGTGGCAGAGGAATAGAATGAACTTAACAGGGAAGAAAGCTACGGTTGAGGGTCCTAAACCTGCAAAAGATATCTCTAAGCTCAAGAAATTCAAGAAGGTGGTGAAACCTGGTGTGACGTCTAGGGTGGAGGAGGAGCTGAGGAATGCAGGGGTGCTCCGTGATGGCTTGGAACACCCGGGGGTGTCGGAGGATGCAATCAAGGGCGCTTTGGCGGATGATCAGAAGGGAGGCGAGAAGCTTGGGGTGGATAGTCTGGCAGCTGCGGCGGCGGACGAACTGGTGGGTACTCATGGCGAGTCCCACCAGGAGAAGTGAATTCCTTGTGTTGGAACTGTCGGGGGACCGGGCTTTCCCGGACAGTTCAGGAGCTCACGGCACTGGTACGTGCCAATAGTCCGGATTTAGTGTTCTTGTGTGAAACTCGTAATAGGGAGGCAAGAGTTGCCAAATTGAGATGGAGATTGGGTTTGAAAAATTGTATCGGAGTTGACAGTGTAGGTCTGAGTGGTGGTTTAGCTCTGTTTTGGCATGAATCTGTGGAAGTTAATTTAATTGAGAAGTGTCGCCGTTATATTGACGTCTCAGTTCGCCCTAGTCGCGATGAGCCGTGGTTTCGGATGACCTTTGTTTATGGTGAACCGCGGCCTGAGAATCGCCATCTCATGTGGGAAGATCTTCGGCGTTTGCGGGCTGTGTCAGACTTGCCATGGGTGGTTGTGGGTGATTTCAATGAAACAATGTGGGGCTTTGAACATTTTTCGGCGTGTGAAAGGCCAGAAAGGCAGATGAGTGCTTTTAGAGAGGCTTTAAGCGATTGCGATCTTACTGATCTGGGTTTCGTTGGATTACCGTTCACATACAACAATGGCCGGAGGAGAGATGCAAATGTTAAGGTCAGGCTTGATAGGGCTGTTGCAGACAGCAACTGGCGTGATCTTTTTGCTGATGCTACACTCCATCACCTGGTGTCCTCACGTTCAGACCATTGTCCACTCTTGCTCAGGATCAGAAAGGAGAATTGGGAGAGGCACAGAACTCGCATATTCAGGTATGAGATCATGTGGGAAAGGTTGGAGTCACTTGCGCAGGAAATTAGAGAAGCATGGTGTTCTGCTCCTAGCCGTGATAGTCTTGGGGGCGTGTCCTCGGCTCTGGGCTGTGTCAGACATGCCCTGGGTGCATGGAGCAAGAGAAATTTTGGATCAATAACTGCTGAACTGGAACGTCTACGTAGGGAATTGGAGGTCTTGAAAGGAGATCCGTGAACTAATCGCAGTGATCTACGGCGAGTTACTGACCAAATGGATGAATTGCTTTATAGAGAGGAAATGATGTGGCTGCAGAGATCCCGTATTTCATGGCTTAAGGAAGGTGACCGCAATACGAGCTACTTTCATAGACAGGCACAATGGAGAGCCCGGAAGAATCATATAAAGAAGTTAAGGGGTGCAGATGGGAAATGGTGTGACAACCCGCAGCAACTCAAGCAGATGGGGGTTGATTTTCTTCAAGGAATTGTATCAGGTAGGCCCAAATGTTTCCCCTGGGGAATTGTTGGAGTTGGTACAGCCGAAAATTACAGATCAAATGAATGAGATGCTGTGTAAGGAATTCACGGAAAAGGAGATCTCAGATGCGTTGTTTCAGATGGGACCACTGAAAGCGCCGGGGCCAGATGGCTTCCCAGCACGTTTCTTCCAAAGACATTGGGATGTTTTGAAGGATGATGTAGTTGCAGCTATCCAGAAGTTCTTTGCTGACGGAATCATGCCCGCAGGTATAAATGACACTGCTATTGTTTTAATTCCTAAATGTGAAAATCCAAGTGATTTGAAGGAGTTCCGTCCCATCAGTTTGTGCAATGTAGTATACAAGTTAATTTCAAAGTGCTTGGTTAATCGACTTAGACCTATTCTGGGAGAAATCATCTCACCTGAGCAAAGTGCCTTTGTCCCGAGTAGGATGATTACTGACAATGCATTGATTGCGTTTGAATGTATCCATGCCATTCAGAGGGGTGCAGGTGATAAGGGGGAGTTTTGTGCTTATAAGTTGGATTTATCGAAGGCGTATGACCGCGTTGATTGGGGTTATTTACAAAGGTTATTGGTGAAGCTAGGCTTTCAAAGTCAGTGGGTACAGTGGATCATGACATGTGTTTCAACTGTACGCTACTCTGTTCGCTTCAATGGGGTGCCTCTGGCTCCTTTTACTCCATCAAGAGGTCTACGACAAGGTGATCCACTTTCGCCATATCTCTTTCTTTTGGTAGCTGACGGGTTATCGACTTTGTTACAGCAGCATGAACAGGTTGGGCTGGTGGAGGGCCTAAAGGTGTGCCGGAGGGCCCCAAGTATAACACACCTCCTATTTGCAGATGATAGTTTGTTATTTTTCCGTGCAAATGTGGACCAGGCAACAAGGGTAAGGAACCTGCTGACGACCTTTGAACAATGCACCGGCCAATTGCTAAGTCCAAGCAAATGCTCACTACTGGTGCGCCAAGGCAGAGTTGGGCCTGAGGTCCAAGCTGTGCGGGCAATTTTAGGAGTTGAGCGTCTGGAGTTCGAAGAGAAGTACCTGGGGTTGCCCACACCCCAAGACCGAATGAAGAAAGGTATTTTTCAACCATTGCAGAAGCGTTTCTTAAAGCGGACAGTGGCCTGGCGAGAGAAATTTTTGTCTGCAGCTGGTAAGGAAGTATTGATAAAAATCAGTTGCACAGGCTTTACCAAACTATATTATGAGTGTGTTCAAACTTCCTGCGGGCCTGTGTGAGGATTTGATGAAGAGTATTCGTGCCTATTGGTGGGGGGCAGACAATGGTAGAAGGAAAATGCAGTGGGTACCATGGAAAACCCTTTTGATGCCGAAGGGTTTTGGTGGTATGGGTTTCAAGGACCTGGTTCTCTTTAACCAAGCTCTGTTGGCACGTCAGGCATGGAGGTTAATCGCCTTCCCAGAGAGCCTGTGTGCTCGGGTACTCCAAGCGAGGTATTATTCCTCGGGGAACCTTCTTGACACAGTAGAGGCAGGGGATGCATCTCAAACTTGGCGCGCTATTGAGTTTGGTCTGCAGCTTTTAAAACAAGGTGTAGTGTGGAGAGTGGGAGATGGAAAATCGATAAGGATTTGGCGGGACAATTGGATTCCGAGATCACATGGTTTGAGGCCGATAGGAAATGTGCGGAACTGTCGACTAAGGCGGGTCAGTCACTTGATCGACCAAGAGTCGCGGTCATGGGATGAGTCTGCGGTTAGAAGGTTTTTCTATCCTTGTGACGCTGAAGAGATTCTGAAAATTAGAATTTCAGAGAGTGAAAGCGACGATTGGGTGGCTTGGCACCCGGAGAAATCTGGTCTTTTCTCGGTCAGAAGCGCGTACAGACTTGCACTCTCGGAGAAGCATGGCGTCGGTAGGGAAGGGACCAGTTCCAACTCTGACGAGGGCCGGGTGTTATGGAAGAAAATCTGGAGTTCTTATGTCCCGTCAAAGGTGAAAATCTTCACCTGGAAGGTAATTAACAATGGACTTCCGACTAAGGCAAATAAACACTTCAGGCATCTGGCATCAGATAGCGCGTGTGATCTCTGTGGGCAGCTTGTTGAGGATTGCTTCCATGCAGTGGTTAAATGCCCTCATGCTACAGCCTTGCGTCAGGAACTACGTTCACATTTGACGCTCCCTGCTGAGGAGGACCTCGTGGATACAGGCCCGGAGTGTCTGTTGATTCTACTGGACAGGTATAAGGCGGATGTTGTTGCAAACTTCATGATGCTAATATGGCGGTGCTGGAGTGTGAGAAATGGAGTACTGCAGGCCGGCGAGCAGATGGCTATTACCGGCTCAGTTCTCTTCCTCTGCAGATATATCGACTCACTGTTGGCCATCCGACAAAACGTCAAGGTTGGGGACGAACGGGGAAAGCAGAAGATTCAAGGACCAAATCTGCGAGAGGGGTGCACTACTGATGCAAGGGAGGTTCCTAGGTGGAGTCCGCCGGAGATGGGGCGCCTGAAGATCAACGTGGATGGTGCTTTCTCGTTGGTGTCAGGTACGGCGGCGATTGGCGTGGTGATAAGAGATGAACATGGTAAAGCGCTGTTGATGGCTTGGAGAAAACTCCGACAATGCCGAGATGCGGAGGAAGCGGAGGCCCAGGCTTGTTTTGATGGTGTGCGTCTTGCTGCCAAATGGCCGGACAAGGACATGATTCTTGAATCGGACTGTTCTTCTGTGATCGGAAGATTCCGTGCGACCTCCAAGGATAGATCCCTGATTGCTCCGGTGATTGAGGACGTTCGGCGTGAGGGCCTTGCACTCAGGAGCCTGGAGTTTAGATGGATTAGGAGAGAGCAAAATAAGGTTGCGCATGAGCTTGCGCAGTTAGCTTTAAAAACGGGAGAGTGTAAGGTTTCTTTTGGTTTTATTCCAGAATGCATCACTTCGGTGCTTTGTAAGGACATGACTTAATTAATAAAGCTCTCTCCATTTCGCAAAAAAAAAAAATTCATCGGTGTCCAGAACTGAGAGCTTGTCAGAATGTATCTAGCGATTTTCTGAACTCTGCTGAATTGCTAAAAATGTTTTATCCAAAGTTGGGTTTTACCTTGAATTTGCTAAAAGGTTTTATCTATGGCCTGATTGATCTCATTTGTCGCCATGTACATACATCTATAAAGTTGGGTTTAAAGCACGTTCAGTATTTATTTCGCAGTAATCATGGGATCTCATTTGCTGACCGCTTCCCTGCTCTTCTGTCTCACTGCACCCGCCCACACTGCTCTGTGCGCAC
This sequence comes from Alloteropsis semialata, assembly GCA_004135705.1. NCBI lineage: Eukaryota > Viridiplantae > Streptophyta > Magnoliopsida > Poales > Poaceae > Alloteropsis > Alloteropsis semialata. Next base: position 76,001,688 of record CM014271.1, on the reverse strand, counting down.
CACCATGCTCCCATCCTTCTCTTTGGCTCTGCGACCTCATCTAAGTCATGTCGCCAGGTCTGAACTTACTTCTTTGTGCTCTCTCTTGGATTCGATCGCCCTCACTGATCACCCGGATGAGCGGTTTCTGAACACCACTCCCCCTGCTCCGTTCTCCAGCAGACTAGCATATGACCTGCTCCGTCCATGTGCCAACGTTGATAGCAACCTGTAGCTCGTTTGGAAAACCTGTCTTCCCAGCAAAATCAAATTCTTTTCCTGGCTCCTCTACAATGGCCGGCTCAACACCCGGGCTAATCTTTTCCATAGAAACATCCGTGGCAGGGATGAAGCGAACTGGGAGCATTGTGTTGGTGTTCTGGAAACTGATTCTCACCTCTTTGTCCACTGTCCGGCGATTGTTCGCTTCTAGGAGGTTTTGGGGGTTGCCCCTGATGCTAACACCTTTCAGGTCCCGTGGACAGTGACGTTGCCGCCTCATCTTCCTCAGTTAGTTGCTCCGAAGGTCATGATCACGGTTGTGAGGCAGGTTTGGTTGGCTCGCAATGCTCTCATCTTTGAACAGAAGGATGTACCTCCCAATGTGATGCTTCGTAATATATTTAAAACTTTGGAGACACCGTTGCAAACCCAAGTTTGTAGCTCTGAGTGTATGGATTGTTTTTTTTAGCAGCAGCTAGAATAGCTTCTCTTCCCTTCTCCGTGTACCTCTCTGTCCTCCCCAGGTATGCCTGGGGTTTTGATGTATTTGGCGTGTTCTTTCGCCTTTTCGATCAATAAAGTTGGTGGGGTTTCACCTCTCTGGATTGCTTAAAAAAATACTCTGATTAACTGGAATCTGTTGGGTCTGCCCACTCTGGCTGTTTCCCTGGCCCCACCAGCCAGAGCCGCCCCGAGGGTTGAACTTGAACCGGACCCGCTTGCTAGTTGCTCCTGCTTCCCAACCCAACCAAATCCCTAACTCCGCCGCCGGCGGGGGTCCGACCAAGCAGCACGCCAGCACGGCGCCGCCGCCGCGCTCCCGGCTGCGCTGGACGCTGGCGGGCCACGTGAGGAGTAGATTGCCAACCCGTTGAGCGGATCGCTTCCCCAGATCGACCAAATCCTCGCCCCGGCCGCCGCCCACCGTGACCCAACCAAGCGAATCAATCACCATGGGGCCGCCGCCGCGTCCTCCGCGGGCGCTGCCGGAGGAGCTCGTCGAAGAGATCCTCCTCCGCTTCCCGCCCGACGACCCCGCGAGCCTCATCCGCGCCGCGCTCGTCTGCAAGCCATGGTGCCGCCTCCTCTCCGGCCGGGGTTTCCGCCGCAGGTTCGGCCAGTTCCACCGCACACCGCCGACGCTGGGATTCGTATGCGATCTCAGAGATGAGGTGGTGGAAAAGTTCGCCCACTTCGTCCCCACCTCCTCATTCTGCCGGCCCCGTGCCCCCTGCCGCCGCAACCGCAAGTGGCGCACCATCGACGCCCGCCACGGCCGCGTCCTCCTGTACGACGCGCGGTGGGGCTGGGGACTGCTGAACTTCGCCGGGAAGAGATTTGCCATTTGGGACCCCATTGCCGACGAGATAAAGGAATTGCCTATTCTCGGGCCCTACAAGGGCCTTATCTTGAATCTCTTCTGGAGGGCTGTCGTGCTCTGCGCTGGTGATGACACCTGCAACCACCTCGACTGCAACCGGGGCGCTTTCCAAGTTGTCATCGTTGCAACCGACTTCAACTTCATCTATGCTTTTGTCTACTCATCGGAGGTTGGTGCCTGGATCAAGCTGAACCCGTGGTTGCATCAACCTGATGGCTCATCGGAGGTTGGCGCCTGGAGCAAGCTGACCCCGCGGTTGCATCACAGCGATGACTTTTTCAATTTTGTGGTGCCTGGTGCCCTGGTGGAGAATGTACTCCACTTCACATTTGGGAGGAGCGCCCACATCCTCAAGTACAATTTGGCCACACAGGAAATTTCTGTGATCGATGCACCTGTATCCTTCTATGGGCAACGTAATATGCTCACGGCGATGGAGGGTGGTCACCTGGGTACCGCAATGGCAAAGGATTCCAATCTTCACCTTTGGACGAGACAAGCTGGCCCTGAACGAGGTGATGGGTGGACACAAAGCATAGTTATTGAGCTAGAGAAGTTGCTACCAATTGGTGCTCTCACAACCTCACCTTGTGTGGTTGGGGCAGATGGCAATGGTGTATTTTTTGTGCTCACAGGTCATGTGCTATATACCGTTGATGTAAAGACTAGACAGGCCAAGAAAGTATGCAATGTCAGTGGTAGCCCCATTTTTCCCTACTTGAGCTTCTACACCCCAGGTACTAGCATCATATGCCAACTCTCTGTCTGTAACCAGTTACAACTGTGTTTATTTATGATCAGGAACAATGAATTTGTGAAACAAGAAAATCACAATATCGTAGGTTACTCCAATGGTCCAACCTAAATGTTGACAATCCTTTAAATTGGCTAGACATGCCTAAGAATTTATTCATCCGTGACTGTTACAGGACCAGTGATAGGTCTTGATATCTTATCTAAATTTAGGATGGGCCAGTAAGATTTCCGCAAGTGAAATCTATTTTTCCCTTCCACAGTCCATGCATCAGCTACCCAGTTATCTTTAACCCTTTATGTTGCTTAGCTGTGAATCCTGTGATTCATCAGTGTCGCTAGGCAACAAAAGAATTACTATGAATGATAATCACTATTAGAGGATATCTCTGAATGATAATCATTATTAGAGGATATCGCTTTATGATCGATTGTCGCTGTTACCTAGTGGTGCTGTCAAGTAATTAATGCACTTTGCCTGATTTGTTTGCCCGTGACTCGTCGGTTTAGTTTCTTCATTGAGGGCAAGCCAACCCCATGCTATTTCAAAAATTTCTCTGTTTTTGCAGCACTTGGAGCGCACCTCAATTGGTGAGGGACCAAGAGCAGCTGCAGTGTCAAGTGCTTGACAAACAGAAGATTCTCAATTGTGGATTTCTTGATCAAGGGTGAACTAGGTCATGGTAGCGGCGAATAATGTAAGCTTTATGAGGGATGATTCTTGAGCATCAGGAGATTAGAGGTGGTCTTAGATTGTTGGCCTCCAGGGGCTATGCATTTTTTAAGGGGCCGCATTTCTTATATTTGTTTGCTTGTTCATCGCTGGCAAGTTGTTTTGGGCTTGCCTCTCCTAGTCCATGTGTACTCCTGGACTTTTAGGATTTTTTAATGAATATGTTCTGCTTCACCTGAGATATCTATGCTCAAGAAAGTGTGCATTTGAAACTAGAACCCTGCAACTTCATGTTCATATTAACCGTGGCTAATTTTAGATTGCTTGACATTTTTGTCACCTGAACAAGAAAACTGAGGTAGAAAGGAAGTACTCTTGACATGTTTAACAATCTGGTGGTGCTCAATGCTCTGTGTAGAACATCCTGTTGATGTTTTGGTAAGCGCCAGTGACGGAAATGTTTGGGCCCCATGGATCTGCAACTCTTATGGATCTTTCAACCTGACAGCAGGAATACTTCAAATTTTCTGTTGCTGGAAATACTGATTGCTTGAGCACATCTCTGTGGCTTACATAGATGCTATTGGATCTTGTGGTATCCCTAATGCTCAGGTTGTATAATGCAATAAATTTAATCTTTTAAGTACAAGAATTTATGGCGCGAAATCTGGTCACTGGATATGGTGTCTCCTCATTTCTGTTTCAAAAGGTGGAGGGAATATTGGTTGGTAGGACTGCTGACAGATACTCTGCAAATACACCGGTTGGTATAAATCTGCATCCTAAATTGCTAAAATATCACTTCATCCCTGAGCACGTTAAGTTTTTTCTTTCTCTCTTTCCATATTCCAAATTATTGGGTATTTTACATGTGTCTGCATGCTTTCCAGGTGGTTTTAGTCAAATCTGAAACGATGGTTTGTTTCCACTGTGCAAATTCGCGCTGCTACCCTGGTCCCACTTGCCAGAGCCGCCCACCATGGTTGAACCGGAAGGCAAACAGATCGCGAGGCCGGCCCGCCACGCCCAACCCAACCAAACCCTAGGTCCGCCGCCGGCCGGGGTGGCGGGGTCCGAGTCCGATCAAGTAGCGTGTCGCCGCCTCGCTCCCGGCTGGGATCGCCACCCACGTTGAGCCCTTCGCTTCGCCTCCCCAGAAGCCAGGCCGATCAAATCTTCGCCCCGCTGCCCGCCGCGACCCACCCAACCAAGCGAAGCAATAGCCATGGAGCCGCCGCCGCGCCCTCCGCCGGCGCTGCCCCAGGAGCTCATCGAAGAGATCCTCCTCCGCTTCCCGCCCGACGACCCCGCGAGCCTCGTCCGCGCCGCCCTCGTCTGCAAGCCATGGGGCCACCTCGTTGCCGGCCCGGGCTTCGGCCGAAGGTACCGCCAGTTCCACCGCGCGCCGCCCATGCTGGGATTCCTCTACAGTTCTGTAGATGAGGAACGGGGCCGCAACGCCGGAGATCTCGCCCTTCGTCCCGACCTCCTCGATCCGCCCGCCCCGTGCCGACTGCTGCAACTGGTGCGTCATGAACGCCCGCCACGGCCGTGTCCTGCTCCACGGCTGGAAATTCGGAGGGGACTTTGGGAGTGCATTTGCTATATGGGATCCAATCACGGACGAGTGGATAGAACTGCCCATTTTTTCTGAGGTGCCTGGACAAGCTTATCGAGGGCGCGGCGGTGCTCTGCGCCAATGGTGATGATTGCGGCATAGACTACCGACGTGGACCTTTCCAGGTTGTCATCATCACAGCTGATGTTGAGCAGTTTCAAGCCTATGTCTACTCATCGGAGGCAGATGCATGGAGTCAGCCGACAGCCCATTTGAAGTACCAGGATGACCATTTCTATTTGGAGGTGCCCAGTGCTCTGGTGGAGGATGCACTCTACTTTGCACTTGGGTGGAGTGCCGATATCCTCATGTATGATTTGGCCACACAGGAAATGTCTGTGATTGACTCACATGTATCCTTCGATGCTGAACGCGTTGTACTCATAACTACGGACACTGGTCGGCTGGGTGTAGCCATAGCAAAGAATTCCAAACTTTACTTGTGCTCGAGGGAAGTTGGCCCAAGAGATGCTGGGTGGACACAAAGTAGAGTCATTGAGCTCAACAAGATGCTATTCACTGGTCCCCTCTTATACCCTCCTGACGTGGTTGGCAATGCAAATGGTATTGGTGTCTTTTTTGTGCTCATGGATGATAGGCTCTTCACCGTTGATTTAAAGTCCAGCCAGGTCAATGAGGTATGCAAGATCAGTGGCATCCCCTGCATTTTTCCCTACATGAGCTTCTACCTCCCAGGTACGTACTATCTCCAAACTTTATCTCTATCATAACCAATTACAGCTGTGCTTATTTGTGATCAAAGCAATTAGTTTGTGAAAGAATAATACTGCAATCTCATAGGTTACTCCAATCTGCATATTGACATTCTTCAAATTTGCTAGACATGTCTGGTTTTTTAACTGTTATGGATTCATGACATCTCTTGATTTGTTCTGTATTCGCAATAGGCCACAGGGCCAGCATGGAACTTCCAGGAAAGACCTTTTGTTTTCCTCCTTGTTTAGTCCACTCTCAATAATCTGTAACTCTTTACATTCCATATATATGATCTGTCAGTGTCACTTGACAGCATACAAATATGGATCATAATAGTTATTCTAAACTGAGAAAGCTTGTCTTCTTGACTTTTTAGAGCATATACTCTCCCCTAACTATTGAGTGTGTCTGTTACCTGGTGGCGCTAGATAGTAAATTAGCACTTCTTGCATGAGTGTTAGCCAGCAACTGTGTGTGTGTGTGTGTCTGGTATAAGAAGCAAATGTTCATTTAGGCTGGCCAACTCATGTTGTTTCCAAAACTTGTGTATTTCTGCAGTGCTGGGAGGAGCCTGTACAGGTGAGGGATCAAGAGCAGGTGCGTCAAGTGCTTGACAAACATAAGACGATACTCAGTTGCGATTTTTTGGTCAAGGATAAACTGGGTGTTGGTAGTGGTGAATAATGTAAGCTTTATGGTGGGGCAACTCTTGAATATCAGGAGATTAGTGGTGGGTCTTAGTTTGTTGGCCTTCACGGGCTTGGCGTTATTTTTTAAGTTATGACATTTCTTACATTTGTTAGCTTGATTGTCGCTGCCAAGTTTTTCGGGATTGTCTAGTTATCTGCCCTAGAGTCTATGTGTACTCCTGAACCTTATCTCGTAACATAAGCCTGCAATGAATATGTTTCTCTTTTGTATAAAAATATGAGAAAAGTCCATTTTCGACCATCCAACTCTTGCATCAGTTTGGTTTTGGCCATCGAACTTCAAAACCGGGTACCTTTGGCCATCCAACTATCAAAACCGTTCAAATTTAGCCATCGGGCTGTTTTGATGAGTGGTTTTAAATTTTTTTTATTTACAATTTAGTCTTTAGATCTTAAAATGATTATTACTTTTTGCCCGTACCTTCGATTTAGGTGATTCTTGCGGTCACGCGTTCATAACGGTGAGCTTTATCTTTTAAAATGGTCTTTATACTATTTTATCACTATTTGTTATATTATTCTTATGTTGTTGTGTAAAAACAATAATATAAGAAAAGTAAAACAAACAGTTACAAAATAATATGAACAACATTTTAAAAGATAAAGCTCACCGTTATGAACGCGTGACCGCAAGAATCACCTAAATCGGAGGTACGGGCAAAAAGTAATAATTATTTTAAGATCTAAGGACTAAATTGTAAATAAAAAAATTTAAAACCACTCATCAAAACAGCCCGATGGCCAAATTTGAACGGTTTTGATAGTTGGATGGCCAAAGATACCCGGTTTTGAAGTTCGATGGCCAAAACCAAACTGAGACAAAAGTTGGATGGTCGAAAATGGACTTTTTCCTAAAAATATCTATGCTGAAGAGTATACATTTGAAACTAAACTATTCAATTTCATGTACCATGTTACTATGTTTAGGTTGCTTCAACCTTGACATCTTGTGGCTTGAACTTGAAAAGTGAGGTACAAAGGAAATACTCCTTGCTCCAAGTTCAATAATCAGGAGGTGCTCAAAGCTCTTAAGCATCATGTTGCTTCCGGTAAGGACCAGTGATGAAATTTTTTTGGCACTGCTTTCAATATATGAATGTTACATGAATTTGTTAGGCCCCTTTAATTTTTTGATATATTCAGTAGTTCACTTGCACATGGAAAGGCTGTTACGTTATCTGCATGCAGGAACTGGCAGGGCAGTAGGATCGCATATCTGAAAATTTCAGGAGAAAGAAAACAACCATATGCCACACACAAGCCCTGATCGTTGAATCATTCACATTCTGTATGTGCATTGTTCAGCCACATTGCAGCTGGAGAGCCACGGTGGTGACGCCTGCGACCGCCGCGGACCTTTTCAGGTTGCCATCGTCAGGGCAGGTTAGCCCGGAAGGAGATGCTAGGTGGACACTGACTAGAGTCATTAAGCTGGCTGGCAGAGATTCATGTTTATGAGGTTGCTCTGGGAAATACTATGTCAATGTGGAATGAGATGAAACCACTTTTTGCACAAGCTCTGATCACATTCTTCTGTATGTCTGTGAGCCTTAGAGGACCATGGCTGCACTCTTCTGCAGCCAGGTTGGAACGACAGAGATCTTGAACTCGATGCACATGTTCTAGTGTTTCAGATATAGTATGCCAGCTAGGGAACCATCACTTCTGTTGCTCAGTTTATTTTTTTTTTGAACGAACGGGCACAAGATAGTGCCTATTTCATTGAAAGAGCAGAGATGTTACAAACCGGCGAACCGGGGAGCAAGAAAAGGAAAAGGAAATGAAAAACAACTATACAGATATTCACAGATGCGCCAAAAGGCTCGCTAAATCCTTTGCTCCTGCCGTAATCCATAGCGATGCTTGTGTCTTGATGCGGCCAACGATTGCCGAAACCGAAGACTCTTGCCTCCTGAAGACTCTGGCATTCCGCTCTATCCAAATTTCCCAACTGAGCAAGAGTGTTAATGACCGGATGGCCTTTCTGGGTGTGCCGGGTATGGTTGTGATGTTTGTCCACCATCCTATAGTCGTCCTGCTCTGTGCCCATTCCGTCGGATGTAGGTCAGGTTGTCCTACCCAGGTTGCAATTTGGGCCCACACTCTCTTTGTGTAACGGCAGTCGGCCAGAAGGTGATGGGCCGTCTCCATTGTCCGTCGACACATAGGGCACGATGGACTGTGGTCCCATCCGCGGCGCGCTAGTCTGTCGGAAGTCCAAACACGATTTTGCAGAATTAGCCATGCAAATCATCAAGCCTGGAATTCGGATACATGTATCATGCTACGCTTGCTTTGCCAAGTAACGCATATACAAAAAAGTTTTGAATCATGCCAGGTTGTTTAAAAACAACCCAGACAGGCTATATTCGCAAACACAAGCCATCTACTTTCTGTTTCAACACAGAGAGATCGGGCAACCCAAAGTACAGATAACAAATACTCTTGTTGACAAAACATTAGTATTTACGTCTAATTCAAAGTTCATTACATGGGTTTCCCTTACATGACAAGAGAACCTAGAACTTAAGGCGAAAGACTATCCTCTCTGTCGTATACTTCTCTTCCTCCATGTAGACATTGAACATGTCACGGGTACATGTCGGGTTGATTTTACCCTGGGTAATGCTTAACGGCTAGGCAGGGAACCAGGATCGGACTAAGCCGAGTACTTGCCTAGTGCAAGACTGGGCAATCCACTGGCAATACGCTCGCACCTGCCCAGGTGTAGCCCGAAAGATGGTCAATCAGAGGAGGAGTAGGACTGCCGACAGGTACTTTGGCATACACGTCGACCAGCGGAATGACAACTTCTTTGAAGGACTCAAGTTCCGCGCCAAGACGGTTGACCTCCGCGTGAAGAGCTTGGATTTCATCATCTTGGTTGTGGATCTTCGTTATGTCCTGAATAAGTTGCACATCGACATCTTGGCACATCCGTTTCTCCTCGGCTAGCTCTGCCATGCAGTCTCGCTTCCGCTGCTCGGCTTGATTCGCGCGTTCCAGTTGCCGATAGAAGAGATTCTTCATATCGGTAGCTTCCGCCGCAAGCACTTCAATCCTTTTCTGTTTCTCTGCATATAAATCATATTTTTCATACATTATGTGATTTATGCTAACTGGGGAAAAAGAAGCCGGCAACTTACCTACAAGTTTCTGCTTGAGTGATTTTGTCTTCTCCAAGACATCTTCACGTTGGTTCTGGTACACGTTCATCCTCTGATACGCTGTGTCCAGTTCCAGGCGAAGTTTGGCCTTCTCTTCCTCCCATGAAGACTGACCCTTGGCCAAGTCATTCTCTGCCTTCTCCGCTCGCGTAAAGCATGCGCTAGCCCTGCGGAGCATCTCCGACTTCTGATGCGAGCGGTGGAGGATGCTCTGTTTTCAACATAAGACAGCAGAGTTATTTAGCACAATATTCAATGGAGCTAAGTATATTTATAGTATTGATTTACTTTATACTAACCTCAGTGAGCTTGCTAAGTTGCTTTTGAAGCTCCACCGCCTTCTCAAGATCTTCCTGATCAACCTGGGAGTTGAACAGGAAGGCATCATCGTCATTAGGGCCTACGCCTGGTGTTCCATTGTAAATCTGGAACGGTGTTGATGGTCCTTAAATGCCAATTTTGACCATCAACTCCTGCAGAGAATATGTCCAATATAATCACCAAACATAGTGATAGGGTTTATATCTAATCAATTCCACAAGTTTTGGTGAATATGTGAATGCAGGGACTAATTGGCAAAAGAGGAGGAGATTTGGGCTCAGGGCCAGGTCGCCCGACCCCCCAGGTCGGCCGACCTAGGCCCAAGCCCAATGGAGCCCATATTTGGCCACAACAAAGAAACATACTCCAAGACCATCATAGCCGTTGATTTTGGATCCAAGAGATGGGAATGGTCCAAGGGGAGGTCATTTGGATTGAGGGGCCCACCAACATATCTAAACATACTCAAATCAGGCCAACCACCTGGAACCGTCATTAGGACCCACACTACAGTGACCTAGGCAAAGATGGGCCTGAGAGGAGTCGGTGCCAGGTCGGCCGACCTGGGCACGTCGGCTGACCCCCAAGGGCGATGGAATCGGCCCCCCTTTGACGACCGGCTCCATACCGACTCCAGGGACGCATCTGGACTGTGCACGATGCAAGGCGGTGCATCTGAGGGTCGGCCGACCCTCTCAGATCGACCGACCTGGTCCCGGGGCCAAACTACCTCAACCGCCTCGAAGTGCTTCTCCACCGTCCTACCAAGCTAAAAATAGATGGCCTCGGCTCCAGTTCAACACACACCAGAAGAGAGAGCTCCTATTGTACCTTTGTTAGGCTTAGTCTAGTAGTGAAGTAATTCTAGTAGTAGATCTTCTAAAGGTCTCCGGTGAAGTCTCGGTAAGCTTA